>BOPP01000041.1:2028904-2051846 GCA_017312745.1 Gryllus bimaculatus | reverse complement strand
CCGCGGCTCCGGTCGGAAGCCGGGCGAACCAGCGACTGCGATCCTGCGCGGCGGGATGTGCACCGCGGTCGCCGCGCGCGGGCGCTCGCTCGCGCGGAACGACTGCCACGCCCCCTGCGACCGCCACTCCCACTCACCTCAGCCACTGGCCGATAGCAGCACACTGCATCGAAATGGCAACTTCGCGTCGTTTAAAGCATTTCAGCACTCAAAACCGTTGTAAAACATCTCGCCTGTACGAGAAAATAATGGTACAAAACGTGATGTTTTGGTGAAATTTGTACTGATCGTTACGAAACGTGATGTACATTACGAATAATGTAATGATGGGTATTAATACAAGAGTGTGATATTGCGATACGAAATCCTACCTCACTCGTATCGTAAACTTTACACGAGTGTATTAATACCTATTACATCGAGTTTTAGACGATACTGTTTCTGTGACTTATAAGTTAAATAATTTTTATAAATTAATAATTTACTACGAATCGTTTTGTGGCAGTTGATAATAAGGATTCAGCCAAGGCCATCTAGTCGACAGATCCACCCCTACTCTATTGCAGGAGGCTTTGATTTACTGCGCTTGTCAAACAGAATCAAAGTGAAATTACGATCCAATTTATTTTAAATAATGATTCAATTAAAAAAATTATTACTGACAAAATAAATTAAAATTGACAATCATAATATAATATTATTTGCAACTTGAATGTATTTAATCAAATGAAACATTTAATAATACAATTTATAATGATCAACAAAATGTCAATACTCTGTTAACTTCTCCGTGATTGGTCAAGAACCTGTATCATTGAGTATCATTGTGTACGGTTACAGCCATCAAATGACCGAATTATACAATAGCAATATCCATTTTCAGTTTTTTTTAATTCAACAATATTTTTGTTTGCACTTTTTTCTTCAGATGAGCCCTGTAAGCATGACAGTTTCTGGTGTGATGAGTAAGAAATAACGTTTCTCTTTGTCAAGAAATGATGAAACGTAGATGACGCGCAATCGTGAGGCGTGTAAAAGAGAAGGGAATTGTTGAAAAAGTACTCAAAGGTTTAATTACTGAGTTGCAAAACAATATATGTGCAGTATAGAGTTGGAATGCAGAGCGTTTGATTGTTACATTATCCAATGTTAACGAATTTCGGAGAAGTCTACCGCAATTATAATTCTCTTTAAAATCAATTAACTTTCATGCTTTCAATTCGCGAAAGCGAACATTGTGTATAACAACAACATAATAGTTTATATTTACTTAAGTATCTAACTCGAAGAATTGGACCGTAATTGTTCAATATTATTCCATTTTATTCACGCGGTCTTTTGTGTACTTGGAATACATTATTTTAACTAGTTTATTTTTATCAGCGTTTTATTACCTAGAGACACTCTACTGGTTACATTAATCTTAAGATAGAAAATTTGTTTCCTTTATCTCCACCACTTAGCTTGTCTCTGACCAATATGTTCGGGTCTCACTGACATACGCCTTTACGGTCATGTGGCATCCCAACCTACCATAACACCGAGGCTGTGACACAGCTGGTCGGCGCCGTTGAAGTACTCATCAACTACAGTGGCACTAGCGCCACCGCACCCACAGACCACAAAGAGGCGTCATCAGTTTGATCCAGGGTCTTTAAACTCCCCTTTGTGCGCAACATGTTCGTGAACACCAGCATACGTATATTGTTCCACAAACGAAACACAGTTCCGTAATAATAGTTTAAATTCAATGTTAGCTTTATTATCGTTGAAACTCTGCACTTAAAAAATACAGAGGTTACGACATCGTAATAACAGATCGTAATATTGCACATGAAGAAATTCAACATTCGTTTTACGGTGTTTCTCTCATTAACAAACAGAAAGATGTACATGTTATAAAAATTTCGATGCGAGGTTTCCAAGAATCTGTACTACCTGTACAATGTGACAAATCTCCATTTTCTATACTGCCTCTATAAATCTCGTTAAGTTGAACATATATTCTCTTAAAACATAGTAAATATTATCATCTAATAAGTTTCAAAAATTTCTAAGTAAGCATTTCTATATCCAAGGCAATATATTCAATCGAAAAAACCTCATAGTTTTTCCGTTCGTTTTAATTATCATCTAGTCAAACAGGACATTCATGATCATCTTGTCACACTATTCATGTATGGGAAATTGTTATCTATCAATAAATTCAACACAAATATTATCTCCATATTTCTGAAAATGGTGCTGGTACACAAATAAATATATATTTAATTAAAATCAAACATCTATGGAAATATTGTTACGAAGAGCAGTTAACCTATTTGTGGACACATTATTTACGAAACCGTAATCCAACTGAAACGTAATTCGAATTGACCCCCCGTAATTAGAGGCCAAAGGGATTTCATAGCGCGTATACCGTGCTGTCACTCGCATGTCCGTCACCACGCTCTTTAGTTGCCGTGTTCCGCCGCCCGAAGCGCTACAGCCGTCTGTCTCCGCGCGACCGAGGGCGGGGCTGGTCGCCGCGTTTCGTTGCCCACTGCGGGCGAGCTGCGTGGCTCGCACAAAGCGACACAGTGGGGCGGTCACACTGCGGTCTCCGCCTGCGAAAGCACTGCGACCGCGCCGTGCGTGAGGGCGCGTGACGCGGCAGCACGTGAGAGGTGAAATGCAACGCGTGGAGCGGGGCGAGTACAGTGGAGTGGTGTCTAATGGGAGGAGACTGGTGGAGAGGGTAATCGTAAGGTAGGGTAGGGGAATGTGAGGCGAAATGCTGAAGAAGTGCGGAGGGAGTAAATATGAGGAGCTAAGCGGGAAGTGGGCGGCTTGATTGGTGGATTGACAATTTCGTGTTTCCAAACACGTCAACTTCTATGGTAATTATTCCTGTAAATATATCATGATGTATGTTTTTTTGCAAGGGAGGTAGCGGTGATAATCGTGTTTCCGAGTCCGTGAACTCCTATGGGCATTATTCCCGCCAGTGTGGTGCATGTTTTTGGCATGGTAGGCGGCAGTGATCTTCTTCCACTGATTGGTGATACACAGAGCTGACCTATACATCGGCTTGCGGGATTTTCCCAATCAAGAATCTCCCAACCCACCACCCCAGCCGGAATAACCTTGAAGATCCTGGCAGTCTCCCAACACACATTGTAGTGCTCGTAATGGTGTGTAAGTAAGTGATGAGGATACCACAAGGAAGAGGAAGGAAAAATATCGCGCAGTCAATGGCCCTTTTGGTACAGTACTGCTCCGGCATTCATTGGGCGTTGATTGGAGACACCACGGAAAACTACCGATCACAGCAGTCAACCGCTAGAATTCTTCTGCAGACAGCGACTGAGATCGACTATTTAGCTCGTGTCGAAAATATTACCAAGCTATTAGCATAGAGTTTAGAGACGTTACCTGGAGTGGTGGCTCGCTGGGAAAATAACAGAATGAGAAAATTCCTTGGCTTGCTGACATGAAGGTCGGAGTCGGATCTCTTCAACCTGTGGGAGAGAAACTTCGCAACTCTCTGTGGTAACATTCGCTTCATGAACGAAACAAATCGTAGCAGAATACGTGCTCGGAAGCATCAATCAATCAATGAATCAAGAAGAAGACTTTACCGTACCTAAGAGATGACCCTGACGGAAAAATTGGCTCGCTTAGCACTGGAACTGCGTCATTCTCAATGTTTCAAACGAGTAATTCCGTCCCCATTAATTCCGTCCCCATTGCAATAAGGCACTTAAATGTAGAAGTTAGACCTTTTGCACTTAATAATATGCGGTAGCCAAATTTTAGAATGTTTATACAGGTAATCTAACGTAACAGGCGTGATAACGTAAGACGTTTCTTATATTGGCTCTTCATACTGCCGTAACGTACTTTGAAACGAGTAATTTCAAAAGGATGCTGATACCTAATCTTTTTTCGCAGAAATATTATGATTGATAACTGATACCCGGCAATAACAAAGCACTTTCCGACTTCGAACGCAATTTTGAATAACCTCCGGAAAGTAGAAATACCACATACGTTTAAAATCATTCTCCAGATTGATCTTCAACGGCATGGAGTGGAAAGAATAAAATCAAATTTTGAAAATGAACATGAATGTTGCGAAATCTCCTAAAATGATGTCGTCCAAATGACATTGATCCCTGCATTAAAGACAACTCATCATGCACTGGCACTTCAAAAAAAACATTTTGAAGCAGTCAAATATATTTCGTGTAGCTGCCACATAAAAAGTACAATTAGTCAACCAATGATAAATAAATTGTCGAATTTTAGCTTTGAGGATCATCGCTATGTGATCGAAACGATCATAAGCTTAATACAAAAATTATTGATACCAGACATTCTATATTTATCATAATAATAGAAGGTATCTACCTCACCAGCGATCTAATTAATTAATAGTCAACCAATATCAATACAATGCCCTATTAGTATAATAAATAAATATCAATATAGCGTACAAACAGTGCAGAATGTCCAACAAACTGGAAAACATCACATGTGTAAATTCGTTTTATGAGCTTCCCAGTCACTAGTTCGCAAGCAAATAGTGATCATATTCGACTTCTCTACTACGCCATAGAAGTTTGTAACATTTACTCTGAGACACTCGTACAAAGTGGTAGTGATCTGCCGGAAGGTGACGATTCGCGGGGTGAGAACAGAGAGAAGCACATAGAGGGGAAGCGCGTGGTGAGGCAGGGCGGTTTATGTGGGGGTGTCAGCACTTGCTACGACGAGCTCACCCACGTCACCACAGACCGCCCACCTCTCTCCCTGGAGGGCGAGCTCCCAGCATTGTGCTGTGTCGAGCAGCAGAAAGAGCGACTCAATGGAAATGCGGCACAATGCGCGCCGAAGTTCGCATCTCCCACACTCGCTCTCGTTCCATAAATGTCTCTAGCATTAATGTCGGCAATTCAACGGCGGAGATGGATGAAATGGGTTACATAAACTACACTGACGCGTAGAAACTGGATGAGAAATTTAATGAGGGGGAACGTGAATAAATAGAACTCGATGTGGAGGAGTGAAATTAGTAACCAATTCACTATCCAATTACTTGTTCTTGAGAACTACGATAGCACGTCCATTATAATAACTGCTATAGAAGGTTAATTATGTAAATAATTTCCTACGTTAGAGAAACAATTAAAAATGTACAAAAATATTATTACATACATAATGTGGTGTATTAACCATTCTAAATTATGAACGAATGGATCAATTTGTTTTTCAACGGCAATTGTTTGAAAGACATGAGTTTTGGGATCGGTAACCTGTGTCTGTGCAACCTTTTTTTTCAAACTACATCAACAATTCAGGATGCGGGATGCTAGAATGATGAAAATCAGTGTAACATTTGCAACATTGTTCGGGCTTTTTAGAGTTGATAACAATAAAATTAATTAAGGAATACAATGCGTGTCCCACTATGGTGAAGAATTTCAATAGCTTCATTCCAATTAATCATATCTCTTGTTTCACAGCAGAGAATAATGCAATCATTAAATTAAACAGTACTTACCCCCGCATTCACTTAATCAACAAGTTTCACACGCAACTTCAATGGGCGCAAGTTGCTATGAAATATTTGTCGCAACCAATGAAAAGATGCAGAACCGTGCTTTTGTTTTGCATCAAAAGTAGTGGAAATGGTACCTGCAACAGAGAACGAATATGACCATTAGTTTTCTGAAAATAACTTCACTTTCAACTTTAATGTTAGAAGGATTTGATTCTTTTATTTTATAATTTGAATGTCTCTATATTTCCTAAAATTGTCTTTTTAATTTTCCAATTTTATTTCTTCTTTTTGAGGCACGCAAATGCGAAGAGAAATAGTGAGTGGTACATAATATATTTTGTATGTTTCCAGTAATTTAAATAGGTGATTAAATATTTTCATTTTCATAAATGATAAATAAGTGTAATAAATTTACATTCAAATGCAATACAAGTAATAATAACAGCGATAATAGAAGACATTTCACATTCAACCAATTGCATGTATTCAACTAAATGCACGCAATATTTAAAATTATTTTACGAAATATGTACGGAGTATATTAAATAGGAATGTTGTCGGTTTCACTTTTGCTGATAAAATTGCTAATAGAATCAGATGTGCATTTCGCTTTAACGTGCACCAACATCACTACAAAAGGATCTGCGGTCAGGAAAATGGCGCAACCAATTCCAACGCTCTCTCGTTCCTCGCCAGGCCACCGGCCGTCATAGAGCGGGGCTAGAACCTCGCGCCGGCAGCGCGCCGAGTGAGAACGGCCGGAATCACACCGCGCCATCGTAATGTCGGGCCCCGCGGTCTGCCGCCCTCGCGCCGCCCCGCCTCGCCTCGCAGCCCCTCGCGTCATATTGTCGTCCGGGGACAATAGAATGTAAATTAGTTACGGAATACAATAACTCCCGTCAAATCAATCGTTAATTAATATTCATTGTTTATTAAATGTGTTATGGCTAATACCCGGGACAGGCGAGCGCGAGCGCCATGTATCACGCGGAGGTTCGCCCGCGCGCGCCGGGGGAGCCCTGGCGGCGCGCAGAGGGCAGAATTCTTCACGTGCTCACACGCGCACGACCGCGAGCCCCGCACGCGGCGCGCAAATGATCCGAAACGCCCGAAACGCGCGCAAAAGCACGAGAGGAAATAGTTAGCGGGGAAACCTGATACTTCGATTTATTGATTGTTTTGGTGATTCCGCGCACGTCAACTATCAGGGTCATTAGTGCCATAAGTGTAGTGCGTGGTTTTCCTGGGAAGGTGACGGTGATCTTTCCCTCGCTGTACGGCGAGATCTGGCGCCGACCTACCGTCGGCTAGCGGGGTTGTCTATAACAAGGTATCTCCCCCAACAGCGGGGCACCGCCCCAGCCGGGACAAGCTCCAAGTTCCAGACGGGTATTATGTGCGTGTGGAGTGCGTGCTAGTGTAAGCATGCGTGTAAGGCATGAGAATAGGGCTGGGAAGAGGAAGGAAAAATCGCGGCCTGTTGGCCTGTTAGTTATGGTACTGACCGTTTAAAATGGTACTGCCTGCCTAAAATTGGCCTGTTTTTATGATACTGCTCCGGCATTCGTCTGGTATTGATCGGAGAAACCACCCAAACTATTGATCTGAGCAGCGGGGCGCTAGAAGTCTCCTCCAGATAGCGACTGAACTTGACCTAGTTGACAAATTAGTGTCGAAAATCCTACCACCATCTGAACTCGATCATAGGACCTCGCGGTCAGAGAGACTGCAATGACATCAGTTGATGCCCTGAGCCTGTTACTTCGAACGACAAAACTTTGCAGACAGAATGAAAAAATGAATACTTGATAAAATGGATTTTTGAAGTTTGCAAAGTAAAATTCTGTGACTTTCTTCCGCATGAAATTGCAGTCGATGTAACTATAATTTAAAAAACTTGATAAAACAAACCTATAATGCATTTTTGATGACTTTTCATTAATGTAAAATTGTAAAACACATAAACCGGAAATCAAAATTTTGAAGTCTTCACTCCTATGACTTCTAAAACAGATTCTAAATCTCAAACCATCATGTTTTCGTATTCTAATACTTTGATTACAAAATGGGAAATATCTAGAGTGAGAAGTGTGAAGCATACTTGTCGCTAACAGGGTCAAGAGAGACAAGTCTCAACAATATTTTCGAATAAATATGTAGTTTTATTCTAAAATACTTTTTTAATTCTATTAACAAAACAACGAATTATCTGGGCTATAATCACATAACAGTATGTTTTGGGTTCGGCATATGATGGCATTTCCCATTTAAGAGCGTAATTAGCTATTTTAAAAGAATGAAATAGTACATGACAAAAAACAAAGCACAGAAAGTCTGGAGGAATGCCTATCATTTTTCACACACGTCTAGTTTTGTTGGGCCTTCTTAGCCCACGTGAGTTAGATGCCAGATTTACTGCAGTCAGTGGCTGTGGCAGATTCAACTTTGGTCTAGTCAGCATTATGAAATTGATAGAATGTGACGTATGTAGAGATAATTGCTTATTCCAAAAAATGGGTGACTATTTTTCTTGTTGAATGATTTTCTAAGTTTATTGTTAGAGTTTATTATTAAATTCACTCATGTAACTTGATCTTTTTAATCTGCTTATATCTAGTTATCTCCCATAAATAAAAATTTCGGCATAATAACAAATCCCACGGAGATACTACTATTAAAAACATTTCCTTTTATACAACTCACCGTCCCCCCCAAAAAATACCATCCAGAGACACGAATGGTGAGGAACCTCAAAAAGATCTTCATTTCTTATTTTGTTCTAGTACGTAAAGATCTTGATTCATCCAAATTTATTCACCCCATCTTAGTGTGTTTCGGGCCCACTGTGTGTCGCCTGCATTCATTTCCTCCCCCCGAATAAAACCGCAGCGGCGGCGTTTACGAGCCGGCGGCAGGCAGCTTGGTGCGGGGCGCCAGCGATGCCGCGCTGCAGTCGCCGCCGCGGAAGGCACCGCCTCTCTGCGAGGAGCTCCAGAAGTTGCCAGACGGCGCGCAACTGCCCCTGTGTGACCACTCCCACCCTCTCCCTCGCTCCTCCGCCTCTCGGTTTTTTTTTCAGACCGAGGAAGAAAGTACACAGTAAAACCCGAGAAAATTAGAAGTGTAGACTGTGTTAATTTTCTGTAACCGGCGGAAAGGCTAGAGAGTTAATAACATCATTCTAGGCAGTGGTGGCACGTGCCGGGTGAAGAGTGTTATCGCTACCAAAAAATTCCTATTTAAATATTTTTAATTAGATACAGTATCAATATATTTGTGTAATGAATTAGCCCTTTCGAAAATCATACTTGAATTGTAATATTCTTGCGTTAACTGCGAATTAGATACGAGAGGATGATCCTCGCGTGATTTGGGGACCAAGCAGTCTGCGTTGCGTTGCTATCTGAAAGTCACTAATCATTGGCTTGGAAGTGGAGGGTGTGCCGCTTTGCGGAGTATGTATTTTTAAATTATGTTAATCAAATAAAGCAAATGAGATGCGTCGTCTCTCGTTCTATCGAAACAAAAGTACTCAAAACGCGCCACAGATGTACAGCTGTCATATCGTATTAAACAGTATGCAGAATTTAACGGTATGCAGCTCGCAGTTACTGACAAAATACGTTTGTGATACTCCAATGCGGTAGGTACTGATATATAACGCGGTATGTACTGATAATATAGTAATAATGATGACATTTTAGATGATTTATCGTATTTTAAATTTCTTTCAAATTGAAATACTTTAAAAGTTTACATTGTTTTTGTAACAAGGTCATACGAAAAGGCCTGTAATTCCAAACATTTCACCTTAATTGCGTTCGTTTGCGCAAGTGAGCTACATCGAAAATCGGATTCAGCACCGTCCAAGTTAAAGGTTTCTTTCCCTCTCTCACGTCCCTGCCTCTCTCTTTCTCTCTCTCTCTCTCTCTCTCTCTCTCTCTCTCTCTCATAGGCACGGGCACTCACTACCTCTGCCCCTTCCTCGTTTACTCACCTCACCCACTCAGCGTCTCTTTCTCTCTCTCTCTCTCTCTCTCTCTCTCTCTTTCTTTCTTTCTTTCTCTCTTCCTTTGTTTGTGTTGGAAACTCTCGTGTCCGGTGATTTGCTAAAGCGTGGTCAGATTAGTATCGCATGTAACTCTTAATGTTTTGAGAAACCGGGTTAATTGTTGAGACTAATATAAATTGTTGTTTTGTGGCATATTTACAGACAAAGCATTCCTCTGTGTTAAGGTAAAAAACATAATTCCCTGAATTTGTTGCTAGCCCATCCATTTTCGACATTAACTTTGGAAAAAAGTAATTCAGAAATATATACGGGGCTTTGTTGGTAGTGGATATTATCAGAGACAATATTACGAACACTGCATGTGTTAAACTGCTTAGTGTGATCCTGGATATTCCCATAACGCGTGTGTTTTTTTTTCAAATGTGAAAGGGATTAAAAATTGTGTGCAATGCAATGGCAGATTATCTCTGGCAATGTTGTCCCTGACATTAACTCTGACAATGACTATGTTGATACGTGAAGTGCCTTCACCAATCAAATTCCAGATTTCCATGGAAGGGTCTTTACTTAGTCTACCACGAGCAAGAAAATAAATGCATACTTGGTTTATAAATAGCAGAGAACAGATGTTCTTTATTTATAATTTCAGTTAATTATACGAGTAACTGATATGGGAATGTGAAGTTTTCAAATAAATATCAACCTGCCGAACATATCAGCCTGCAAACAAGCACAGTGCATTTCTGAAACATATATGTTTTTAGATTCCTGCCTCAGAAACTGCATGTTACTTTCGTTATTTTGTAAACTCCTAACTTTTAAGAGCACGTATCATCACTTAACAGTAGCCAATATTGTAGTTACATGAATATATTTGCTAAGGAAAACCTCTATTGAATTGATCTTCCGAGTTCTACTGCTCCTTTCCCATTTACTGCAGTGCCTGTGGAGTCATTCCCGCTGAACATTACTTTTCTAGATTTTCGTTTCGGAATGCAACGCTTCCCTGTAGCAATAGTACTATTGTAGTTAAAACACCCAAAGACCCATCAGAGTTTATAAACACATTCACGAACGTTTGAACTCCAGAATAAAGAGAGCGATGCCAGTGGCAACCGCAGCAGAACAAATCTTTCTCTGTTTTTCTCTCCTACCGCGTCCTCGTAGTTTGCAGTTGCATCTTCCTCTGGCACGCGCCAATAAAAGCGCAACCGGAGCGTTTACGAGCCAGTCGTTTCCCGCGCGACGTTGCAGTGGTGCTGTGCCCGAGTAGACTCCGAAAGGGGCCAGCAACACCGCAACTGCAAACTCCCAGTAGTTGATTTCCAGAATCTAGCGGCAGTAGTTACAGTGGTAAGTTCGCGCCAAACGCTAGTTAAACACTGGGCAGTTTATTACACCGACAGATTAACAATAGCTGCTTGTAAACGTAAAAGGGGCATTGAAATAATTATTTGTAAATATGTAAAAGAGAAGT
The DNA here is from genome assembly GCA_017312745.1 of Gryllus bimaculatus. NCBI lineage: Eukaryota > Metazoa > Arthropoda > Insecta > Orthoptera > Gryllidae > Gryllus > Gryllus bimaculatus. Next base: position 2,040,809 of record BOPP01000041.1, on the reverse strand, counting down.
GTTTAGAAATTGCTCGAGAAAAATGTTTAGTAATAAATTTAGTCTCTCGCGTGATTTTTTATATTCATAACTCGGTAATACCTAATAGAGGTTAGGTTGACTTCGGTCCCCGTAATTTTCTTTCTTTCTGCGTTGAATATTAGCCCACATTGTTTATACTGAAAGTGAATTATCGTCAAACAGTATGTTTTTGTGTGTGGTACAATATTTTAAGTTCCAGTGGTTTTATCTCGCACCCCAAGAGAAAAAGTGGTTATAATTTGCTTGATTTGTACAGCATAACTCCTAGACCGAGAACTAATACTTCCGGTTGCAAAATCTGTTGCAACATGCATTTTGCAACAGATTTTTATCAATTACTACTCCTCAGAATGCCCGGTGAAGTATATTACATTTAATACCATTTAATTCGTAATGAAACACAAATTGAATAAAAGAAAAAATTACTTTCGCAGTACAACTTCTTTAATAACTTAAAAAAAGACATGCAAAAGTTTTTCTATTCAAACATATACTGATTTAAACTTATTTCATTAAAAAATGAAACCGGTAAGGGCCAAATTGTTTTCTGGCCATCTTCATGAACAAAGATTTTGCTTTCATTTTAAAGTATTTCAAAGGGTACTTCACCGACGTCGATCTAACGAACATGCTGCCTTAAATAATAATGTGTACGTGGACTTGTTTCTTGTGTTTTTTTTCGCGCTGTAACAGTCGCCGTAAGTACTACATTCATTTCTCAAAAGAAAGGAGGCTCTATTCGGTTTGCACTTCCGAGCCGTGCCCCAGTCCTCCTTCGATGCGCTTGGTACTAGTGCCTTCGGACGTCGCGTTGTTCAGGATACCTTGAATGCTCGATATGAGCGAGAATGTGGAAGGTATGTTCTACAGAATGCACTACTACTTTTTAATAAAAACATACATTTTTGGTTTTGGTATATGCAAAAGTAGTACTTTCACACATTTGAGTCAGGTTTCATAAGTGATCAGAAATTTAAACTGAGTTATGTTGAGTTGTCAGCAATTGCCAAGAATGTTCTTTGCACGCTTATATTTCCTAAACCATCTGAAACAAAATGGTGATAACATTGCTGCCCAAGTGCCCAAGTACGAAAAAAATGATGATTTCCCCCTCTGTGTCACCAAATGATGACTCTGAAAGTACGAACAGCACTTAATCGGACGGTTCACTGCAGGAAGAACATAATATTTTAGGTCAAGAGAGGCAAAACTGCTAGAGTACAATAAATAATTAATAAATAAATAAATAAGCTAATAAAAATACAAGTATGGTGTGAAGAACTTCAATTATATATACACAAACAAATAATTATCGTACTTTGTTACAGAATACGCACAAATTTTTCGTGGATATTAGCATTCGAATATTTTATGCAATATATCTACACGAAGCTCTTCATAACTTCAGAAATTTAACTGTTTTCAGGCATAAAAATGTCACGATGTAGCTCTGATCACAATTCTCAGGTATGGAAATCCATAGACATTTCCCTTATATACGATTAATGAAGTGTGGTGGGATCCATGTTTACCATTTTGCTTTCAGCCTGTCCTGTGAGATTTCCGACTTAGCATTTCAATAAACAAAACAGCCTATAAATACTAGGGGCTCCCTCGAGGAAGCTTCTCTTAACTGAGATCTCTATTTATGGAGGGGAGTTATTCCGGGTCGGATTCTATGAAAGAAGGATGGGTAGCTTCCATGTCCCATTGAGTCAAAGAAGTCAACTTGCACAGAAACAATCTTTGAGGGCTGTAGAAGACGTCATTCTATTCCCCTCCCTACCCGTTGGTTTTAATATATTTTTACATCTGCCGAAATGTAAGGATAAATTGAAGTTCGGTTGTATTTATTCGGGTTTATGCAGCTCTTGCGTGACTATTAGTCGTCACAGTAGGCTTGAGGCTACCAGAGTTGTTGTTTCGTGCGTTAGAAACGTTTTCATCCGAAGGAGCCCTTTTTTTGTAGGTGTTCTATTCAATGAAACAATAATTTAAATTCACGATTTATAATATGCCGCAACCATAAAAATTGCTTGTTTCGATATTTTATAGAATTATTTCGATTGCAGTGCCTATAAATACAGTAAAACTTCAAATATCTCATTAGTTTGTACTACCTACGCGTCCGTAAAACCGAAGCAGCAAATGATTTCTAATAACCAAGTTTCTCCGTATTAGAGGTGGTTTCAACCAGTTGCTTCATTTAATAGTCCACCTCATATTACGGAAATATAATATAAAATGAATAGTTATTTTTCAATTTTTCCAGTGAAATAATTAAATATTTTATATGTAATATATTATTTCATTGGAAATGCCAACGACAACTCACCTCAATACCAAATTTTTTCCAGACTTCTGCTTACAATAAATGATAGTTTTCATGACAAGTTTTGTTAATGATTACATTTCTTATTAACACAATCATGAAAACATTAGAAAAAGCTTCATTATGGTGTGGTTATGTAGATCATTTAAGTTTTGCGAGTTAGCTCGTAATATTTATGTGAAATATTATTTCTATACGACATATTTTTAAACAGTAAATAACTGCACATGAGCTTTCACTTCTTTACCTTTTATGTCTAGCAGCTCCGTCTCACCAGAGATTCATTATTTTGCTCTTTGTAAATATAATCGTATTTTAGGACCGTGTTTTGTCTTGTTGTGCATGTCTTTGCATCCGATTTGAATCAATTTACGAAAAGAGAGGCAACAAGTATTGTAGATTTTCGTCATATGTCATGTGTCCATCATACTGCTCATCTCCACACGTTCTCCATCGTTACACTGGTACAGAAGTCATCAAGATATAACCTATGTTTGTTGATGCAAATAAAATCACAGAAATGTTGCATTTTCTCTAGAGTTAATATATTAACGATTGTGAAAATATATTATATCCCATACTATCAAGTTTTCCAGCTAATATTATACGCATCTAAAAGTAATCAATACATTAATTTATTAATGAATTAATGAATATGTCAAATTCAAAAATGTAACTGTTTCAAGAATGCATACTCATGAATTTACGAAATTTATCTCGTCAAATTCCCTCCAAGCTTCCTTCTTCGTGTGAACAAAGGCTTTGCGTTTAGTGCTATCAGAAACTACCAACGGAGCGAGGTGAGGTATATCAGACGCCACTAATTCTGCAACCACGTCACAAAATCGAATGAGGCGATACAGTTATTACGCGTTAATCGAGGCTTACAGAACAGAGAAGCTTTATTTCAGGTACACCTGTAAACATAACTCGGAGACACAATCAAATATGCAGATCTGCTGATAAACTCATAATACCCTGCGTTTGCACAACATATCATACGCATGTGCTCGACAGCCTTAAACAGTAATGGAACTGCACAATTTAACTGGCCATGCAGTCCCTGCAGAGTTCCCTTTGTTTCGAAACAAATGGTTGGTGCAATATATTTTATCTACAATACGTCAATACAGCCTGTGCAAATGTGTACGTTGTACATATGTGCGTGCGTGTGTATGTGTGTGCTTGCCTGCTCACATGTGTATGTGAGCTCAATTGTGCATGCAGTGTTTAAGAGGAGTAGATATGGCATGAAAGTATGTGCATTTAACATCTCACGAATGAATTTTTATGTCATATAATGTGTGATTTAAAGGCCAGATGTTAGACTTACTTGATTCGAAGTTCATATATACTCTCCTACTAAGAACACTTTTTTCTTTTATAGCAAAATGAAATAGCACGTAATTTTCTATATTTACGGAAGTACGAATGTAAGTTGTCCAATCACGAGCATTATTAACTATTTAAATTACGAGCAGAATAAAAATTGATTAATTAAATTATTTTACATTACACTTTAAAATGAACGTTCGTCTGAAGGTCGTACTACAGTACAGTAGCATATGTTGAGCATTATTTGATTAACGTTCCAAAAGTAGTCGATTAAATTCCCAAGTCGGAATTTTGTAGATTTTAAAATTAAGTATCACTTATTTTTCTACTCATATAAACGTTAAAGTCAGAAAAGAAGTTGGAAAAATAATATGATTAAAATATTCCTCACCAGCAATTTATTTAGGTACAAGCATTATGGTATTTCTCTATCTCTTTGAATTCATTAAATATAAACATTGCCAAAACCTTTTCTGACTAAACGTCAAAACGGCGTGCTAATTTAACGTACGAAATTCAAACAAGCATTTACAACACTGGCATTCTCTGAGAGAGAAATCATGGTGTTAACCAAATAGTTTTGGTACAGGATCGTGTATTCAGAAACGTTAAAGACAAATCTGCTTTCCTCACATCAACCTTAAAACTGTTTATAAAAAACGAAAATAAAACTTCATTAACATAACAGCTAATTTAAAAAAAAACTCTACCGCGAAACGATGACTACAGTAGCTCATTGCCAAGGTCATAAATCAAACAAAATTTCAGATTCTTGACTATTGTGCCTGTTCGATATTCACTTCTCTCTACACATTATCATTATTTATATAGTTGATGCCATGCTATAATAAATGTGTAGGGTTGAATTGTGGGAATTCTGATGTTATGTAGACATAATTACATGAAGAAATAATGGAAGCCATCTACCTCAACTTATATTAAGTAGACGGAGGTGAATTCCATTATTTCTTCATCTGTAAGGCACTCCAAATGTGATTTGAAGAGAGTTCCGGAATTCAAGAGATCTCTGGGAATGAATCGCGTGCACAGCTAGCTCCCCACTCGATCAATGGGGGCCGGTCCGTTCCGCACCCACCCTCCCCCTTCCCCTCAACCCTTCACCTCTTCTGTGTGCCATCTTTACACGCACCGTTCCACACTACACCGCCCGACTCACCGCTTCCTTCCAATTCTCCCCGGCTGATTTCAATCCCCGCCTACAGGTAGAAGTTTTGACGGGAAGAACTTGCATTCTAATCAGAGTAAACTACTTTTTGACAACATTCCTATTTCTTTTTTTCAATATCATTAATTTTTTACAACGTCAAAACTCTAAGACATGTTTGAAGAATATCTCTCGCAGTTTTTACCTGTTGTGCTCTACACGGTTTCTTACAGATACCTAAAATTTTCACCAAAGAATCAGTCACACCACCTAGTAACCGAATATCGTCCCGGACTTTTCATAATTCAAACAACTCAGAATTGGGGTGGTGCGACCAAACACAAAATGGGTATTCCTTCCGAAAAAATGTAATACGTTCATTTTAACAGTGATTTTACCAACGAGCAATATATTCGAGTATTTGGTACTTAAATATTTTTATACATATTTCAATTATTTTCAGTTATTGCAACGTTTCAATTTCATGCATAAACTCCAATGGATTTAGAAGTCCCTTTAGTCGGGAGGTCCTCGTTAAACGACGGGCCATAATGAAACCCTGATACCCCGCGTCGTATGTAAGTGCCCCCAGCGGTGTATACAGTGCAGAGACATGCTAATCGTTTCATGGGACTTCTCGTAAACATGATGATCGCTGAGACTCAGCTAGAAAGATATTGCAACTGGAAAAGTCTAGCCTAAAGAAGCAGTCGAGCAGAAAAAGGAATACTGAGTTTCTTGACGTGACTGGGGACATATAGACCTCTCTTCGCATTCCATGTTGAGCCATGGAAAGATATGAGTAAAAAAAAAAAAAAAATATGAACTAACAGAAGTAATTCTGTGAGCTTGGAAGACAAACTCTCAAAAACAGTATAACATAATGGTTCGCTAAGTGCCTTATGGTGGCATGGTTCCACATACCCCATATTCAAATAAAAGAGTCTACATGTGTTATGATCCTCTTTTAGATGACATTCAATAGATTTATAAATAGCTAATAATTTAATTTATCTCGTACATCTAATCCGGATTTTGAATGGCCTCGATGATTGTTAATTTGTGCCTGGTAGAGTCGTGCTCTCGCCGTTAGCGCATCATTTCTAAGTAGTGGAATCCTCTGTGTTCCGAGTCTCCGTCCTCTGGAGCATGGGTCTGTATTATTTACACTGCATTGTGTATGTCTACGTTGTAGAGTGTGTTGCCGTCCTTCCACCCCTCATTATCCATTGTCTCATTGCCTTAACTAATCTCTCATTAGGATTGGTACCAATCTAAGGGAGATAAAATTGGGATTCAGCTAATATGCTGACCCGCCCCCCCATAACAGGTACCAGCCCTTTCCTGTTGAAGCAGGACGCTACGCGTGGTCTGAGTTGGCCTATACGCCGAAAAAATACAACATTATCCGATGTACATAAATCATTTCGATATCAAAGAGTGACCTAACGAGGCGCTACTCAGCTATGGCGTCTTTGCTCTTCCCAGTCAGTGCACCTTCACCCTTCTCGCTCTATTGTACTTGCGTGTTACTGCAAATTACTTTTGGGAATCTAATTAGATTTCAACCAGCAGCACTTCGGTTACCCCGGCAATAAAGTGAAGTGCGAGAAAGTTGTGGTCGCGAGCGCGTGCCGAAGGCGTCCTATGGGGTATATACCAATTTTCTTGTCGTATGACCGATAGCTATGTTAACTATCTTTTAATGAATTTCGCGAAGAACATTCCGTTATTAGAAGGTAAAATGTCATATCAATCACTTGACGGCATTTGAATTCATTAATATTATATGAGTTTAATGTACGAATTTGATTTTTCATTTGATGTTTTAATTATTATTCAAAATAGTACAGTCTGGAATGGCTCTTTTTCCTAAAGTTGGCCGATCGTGGAAAAAAAGTTCTTCTTTTCCTTCCTGTGTGTGACTTTTTACAACCTTTTAATGTCGCCTGATAAATGAATCGCAATCAATTACGAGGCAGGTTGAGAGTCTCGATGCATAAACGTTCTTTTCTGTCTTGCAATTTATACACCCAGATAGTGAAAAATTTATCGAAATCAAAATTATTTTATATTCATTGTAAAAATGTTGTCCAACAATAAGTAGCTTGTTGTAGGTAAGAATGAGTATAGTGAGAAATATAACCCTCGTATTAATGTTCTGGTGCAAAAAGTTTATTTAAGTAATCCGTATACGCCGCGGATCAATTTATCTCCAATTGCCATAATCTCTGAAGTTAATTACGTAACTACGCATGTGCGCACTTAAAATCAAATCTCTAAACAAGCGTACACTCAGTAGGAGAGAATGAAATCATAACATCTGTAAATTGAATATTATCTCCCGACTTTATATATCATGTATAAGTAAGATTATTTATTCTCAATTTATATATGTGTTAAAATCCTATATATTTTTAATATTAACTTATCCTTATGAACTATTTGCTTCAAAGAGTTATTACCTATAGTTTTCTGTTTTAAAGTTTGCAACAAATTCCATTTCCTTTTTATTCGATGGAGCCTTGGTCCAAGATTTGTTGGAACGGTAGGGGTGGTTCAGGATCAATCAATGTCAACTCAGCGAGTGTCCTAGACTGAGAGACGTTCCTCTTAAGTTCTCGTCAGTCCCCGAGATTTTAGGTGGCAGGTAGTCTTCGCCTCGAGCTTGTAAGCCCGTAAAAGTCACGGATATTCAGCCGCCCTGTTCTTGAGAGGTAGAAATTCTTAAGGGCCTGGGAAACTTTGGCCTATGAAACTGATCGGTTAGTTTTCCGTGGTTTCTCCCCGCATCAAGACAAACCTCAGCTATTTTCCGAATGTCGGAGAGTACCCTAACAAAAGCAGGGCCACGACCCCGCGCGATAGTCTCACTTCGTGCTTCTCTTTTGGCTCCATCGTCTAACTCCTTACCACTAACATTGGAGCTAGCACACATTTACGGAGACGTCGGGAGCTGTGTAGAGCTTGCCACGACATCGGGCGGTGACCCAGTTGGTGATGAGCCTGGTGATGTGAAAAAACTCCGGTACTAGCCGACGGTAGAGCTACGATACTGGAATTTAGTCATTCATTTAGAGTAGGAAGAATTGCCTCGCTCACCCTTCCCAGCCATAAAAAATACACTATCAGACTTACGGGACTAACGCCCTGGTAGTTTGACGTAGCCGGAATCACTAAACAATCAATGTAATCAATCAACCCAGTCTGTTTTGAGCACCTGCAGCCACTGAATTTGAGACAAGCGGCGTTGCTTTTGACAAACGTGGCGCCGCGCTCCAGGATCTATTTTTTTTCTTCCAGATATTGAATTATAAAAGTATTCGAATGCCCAAATAGCCAATTATTGCACATTATTGCCAAGCCCGAGTAACAATTTAATTTTTTGAAGATTCATTTCACGGTTTATACATTCTAAATAAACCGACCTGATCAAATAGTCTTATTTTTGTCATTCCTGGTGTTCTAATTAAACTTACACGTGAGAGCCCGAAGGGAATCCCCCAATCCTCTGATTTCGAGGAGAACCTCTCTGCATTCCCGCTTCAGAGGAGCCACGCACAGGCATCAATAATGCCTTAAATGTTATGAGCGTCGTTTAGGCTGTCATATTCCCCGAATACCCCTTCTTATAAGTTTTATTCATTTGTGTTTTTTTTAATCTCATAGCCCAATCTGTAAATTATAGAGATAAAAAATCTCCACCGGCGTGTGGATAAAAAATTGCTCAAAAACAGTCCTAAAATTTAGTGTATTGGGAGCCTCATTTCATTAAACTCATGGTAGTGAGAGTTTGAAAATATATAATATTTAAAATCTTCCCTAACTTATGATTTGCAATACATTCTATTTGACGTTCTACATTCTGCTAAAAGTGGTAAAAATTATAACTGTCTACGTCTTTTGATCATGTGATATGATTCCTCTAGATGTGAGAAGAAATAGAAAATTGAAATAAAAATCTGCGGAAGTGAATGAGATAATAATTTTTGCCTTTATTTATACATAAGAAGAAAATCTCTCTCTATCTATGAATCGCTGTATTAAAAATACGATATATGTAACATATTCATGTCTGCAGTTTAAAAATAATAGATATCGCTTATAGAAGGAAACATCTTCCAACACTGTAGAAATTTAAGTCGGTCTATTTATTTTCTAACGTTGAATAGAAGGGTTTTTATTAAGAAATTTTGATAAAAAATTTTTGCATTTGGTAGAATTCACAATATATAACAGGAATTCTGTATGCTAAATCTTCGTGCCCATACTCAAACTCACATGTTAATCCCATCACGTGCTATGATGCACTTCTTCGACTATTTTTTCTACAACAGTTACGTAAACTAGAGTTAGTATCATTCTTTCTTACTCAATGAGCGTACATTCTTACCACAGTCTGAACAAAATAGTAATACATGTCTAAAGCCGAACGTACCCGTGCTGGAGCCAGAATATACTTGCCTCCCGGACGACTTTGTAAAAGCCGTGAGTCGCTTCTAGGGGTCTAACTGACAATTGTGACAATCAGTTGCTAGACTGCAACTTTCGCATGAGCTTGAAGATCTGGATGTGCTGCGTAAAAGTGCATGCGCCGGAATAACCAGAAACAATCATGTGAGAAACTCATTTTATAGGCAGAGTGAATATCCCCACAAGCTACTCTTGCACCTTTTCCAATCCTTCATGATATTTGACGACTATTAAGTGATGCCGTGAGCCAACTATTGTCTAAGACAAACACAATCCCCCGCTAACCTCATCATGCACCATATTACCCCTGTCTAGCCACCACAAACATCTCGGACCATCCTCCAATGAACATGCTTATCCCGCTCTCAAGAGGTTGATAGTAGATTAGCACTTAAGAACCTCTTCTGATCATAACCAGCCCCTCATTTCTTGACGTTTACATAAAAGATGGTGGAGAACTCTGTTTTATTTACATGAGGAGAAACGTGTGTAGTCCAGAAGTGATGAAATAAATCCTTGTTTTGTTACTTGTCAATATTGCCTCGTGTGAAGTTGTTTTCTAGAATCCCGGAAAGAGCTCTTTGGTCAAGAACAAATTAATTATAAGCGATCCTTGGCAAGTATTTCATTACTGTTCGAACTTCCCATTGTACTCTTTTACATTATCACTTGCAGTAATATAAGTTGTTGTTATGATGGTATACATTCGCAAAGCCATCTCTAGAGGGGAGTCGCCGTCTGTTGCGCTAGTCTGTAAGCTCAGTACACATGCTAACAAAGGCAACACATGTATGTACTCGTGTCTCAAAACATTTGATATTGTATAATAAACAGAGTTTGTTGATATAATAGAGATCATTCATAATATTATTATCTACGTGCATTTCTGGATCAAGATACTTTTTCTCTCACTGCTATGCTGTCTTTCCTATTAGTACAATGTGCTTAAATTTTAATAAAATTCTTGTGTATAAATAAGTAAGTAGTGTATTAATAAATGATATTACTACTTGTGGTATAGCCTGATTTATAGCTTTAATACTTCTATAATACGGGGCTGGCAACGCATTGAATTAGCTTCAATAGCACCTGTGTGTATCTCAAACATATCTTTTTTTATAATAAAAGAATATGTCTAATGATATGCCTAAATTATCAATGGATTTGGTATTATGACTAGACATGTGTTTTTAAATAGATACATTTAATTTGTCATGATATGGGAAGTAGGATATTCAAACATAACTTATACATCTAGAATCGAAAGTACACTTCACAATTTAAGAACATCAAGATAATTTTAGCCAGTAAAATTAAAAGAAAGTTCGCCGTTGACAAGCCTATACAGCTCGATTGAAGATTTTGAATTGAAAGATTAGAGAATAAACTAGACATTGCGAAGAAAAAGAATGCAATTCTTACCCACAACTGTATTATTTAGCATTGTCCAATAGGATGCGGTGTTGAAGAGAGTTATCAAATCCTTACAATAGCTATTGGAAATGAAAAAAACTCGAGTCGATGGGTTGTGACGTAAAGTTTTTTCAGGAAATCATTGATGCAGTGAGCCTTACATTCACTCTTTCACGCACAGATGTAATAAGACCCACTTCCGCAGTTAACTTTCCAATATCGCAGACGTAATGAGTTTTAGTGTGTAATCCAATACGTCATTAATCCGTAAATATCTTCCATGGCTCTCCCAAGATTGGAAGCGTCGAAAAAATAATTGTTCTGTGAACTTCTGAGTCCAGAAAGACATATATCCGAGTGATATTGTAAATAGTCCCAAAAAATAAACGCTACTGTATTTTTTACCCAGGAGTTTTACCAGGACCCCTGCATGCGAGAATATGAAATAAAAAATTAATGTTAGATAAATATAAACCCATTAAAAATTTACCGTTAACGTTTAAGAATAGATTGTTAAAATATCAGGTCGATTCGTTTAGTTAACACACCCATAATGCAATACCACCTTCAAAAACGAGCAGTAGAATCTTTTTTCGCCACCCAACATCATCACTACATTGTGTCATCTTTCCACAGACGGTGCTTTCAGAACACCAATAGATGAATAGTAGTGCATTCTATTAACGGAATAGAAATGTAATCTGCACACATTCTAGTTGCTCTGCAGCATTCGATCCGCATCTACAAAAATAATTTTGCAGTGGAAAAACCCAACCCCAGTCTACAACAGACGCCAGGCTCTATACCAATCACCTTTGAAGAGCATCATACAAGCTGTGTGTTCCGTGGAAAACAAAACTGAGTGAGTAATGCCTAGGAAGAATGTATACACTTCAACCGTTTTCTTATGTTTCGAAATTCGCACTTTTATTAACGATATTATTAATTACGAAAGTTAGTTGTTAGGCCTATATACTCGTGATTTTCAACGTGTAAGCGAATCTGATACCCCCTAGGCTATTCTTATCTGTAACCCTTTAAGCCCTGAACCACCAATTTGTCACCACATTCATCAAAATTCCCATTTCAACCACATGACTCAATACACAGACGCAGCTCGTGCGTATCAGAGTTAAACTTCCCGGCACGACATACACTCACCTTTC
>BOPP01000041.1:2000235-2022098 GCA_017312745.1 Gryllus bimaculatus | reverse complement strand
CAAAATATTAAATCAAATAAGAACAAAATATTAACAGCAGAGTTGAAATATTACGGTTAAAATCATGATCACTTCGTTTTTCATATCAAATTCGTAAATCCCGAAATCAATTTTAGTACGAGTATTAACCACATCTCCACAATTGTCACTCCAATATAATTCAGCTCCGGCTTTGTAAGACCAACACTTTTGAGAAAAACAACAAAACTTCTCGTTGTATTCGCCGACAATTACGAGTTGTAACTACAGAATGATATTAATATAATTTATATTAAAATGCTTATAAGTAATTTAATATTGTACAGCGTTGAAAATGCCGGAATTTTGCATAAGTATTTCAGAGAAACGGATGAATTGTTTCGGAGAGAAACTTTATGTATTAAATAAATCGCATGAACTCATAATATAATATGTGAAACAAATTTGCCACTAACTAAATATTAACGACGAGTTATATAACAAATTGCTTTTTTAATCTAAATATAAGGACGTGAGGACAAGTCAAAAAATTAATTAAATTTAGATTAAAAAAATAAAGAATAGAGCATCATTGGCATATAAGTCATCTTATACGAGTACATTTAACATTATCCCTAGCAAAAGTTTACAGAAACAATTGTGAGAGTTTGAGGAAAAATATTGTTTTAAAGTTTAATTGCAAAATATTTGCACGCAATATTGCGCGAAAACTACTATAAGTTTCAAAAAAAATGCTGCAGACTTTAATGAAAGAACTACTATGGCAGAACAAATTTATTTGAAGAAAAATATTTATCTTCAGATTATGTGTTGTAGGAAGGACACGGGAAAAATTTGAAATTTTGAATAATTTATAATTCACACACCCTCACCTTATAAGTGTAGTTTTACCATATTCTTACAGAAAATTTAAAAAAAAATTTGGAGCCTTTTTGAAAATGTCTGGGGCTATATTAACAGTATCCCCAAAATTTTAAACATTTTTTTTCCAAAATCTCAAGCTTGACTCGATCAAGAATAATTGGGTTCTTCAGTTTGAAAAAAATCTTAATGTAATGTTGCGGCGCAATTGGATGTTCACAGACGGAAAGACGTTTGAATAAACTACTTGTTCGTATCAGAGTACCCCAAACGTTTGTATTCCGTCTGAATCTTGAAATAGCATTTCCTCAACATTATTAAAGAAAAAATTTCCCTACATTACCTTATCAATTAACTTCGATATATCGCACGTATTCGAAAAAACCTACTATTTTCTAGAATAAGAGTTTCGGGTGAGGCTACGGGACATTTATACTTCTTTATAAAGATTAGCCATTTATCAACTGCAGAACATCAGATTTATGTGCACTGAAAGCGCAAGTTTCAGTAGATATTAACCTCAACTTCGTACATGGGTATTTCTTGACGTATGCTGTTTCAAGGATCTGCAACACCCGCATTATTTTGTCAATCTTTTCGCATCATTGTTTGAAGGTAAAATTTCGTATGCCTACCTTCTAAGAATGCATCCTGAAGATTATTATGCAATTGCAATGTCCAAATACATTTTAACGAGTGGAAATATTAATAATAACTAAATGCTATTCCAAACTCATAATTCTTATTTTAAATGCAGCCGGTTATATTCATGTTAACGATTTCTCGGAACGTTTGCCATTTTAAGCACACCCGTCAGATGTAAATTTATGTAAAAAAAATTTATTTATTAAAAACAAAAAACCATTCTACGGCATTTTTCTCTCTAACCATGCATTGCACTAGCAGAGAATGTTTCAAATTTTAGGTAATCAAACTATTATTGTATTTACTGTTGTTCAATGTCACCTCCTTTACAGTGGGCCGCACATAGGGACCGAGCCCTGCGGGACCTGCAAGTAAGGACCTGACGATTGCGGAATCATGGGACCAAAATTAGTAAAAATTTGAAAAAGAAATTAGACCTTCGGTAAAATTGTAATCGAATTTGTATAATCACGTTATCCGTAATTTTATGAAATACCCAGGCTAGCTTGAGTATTCTATTTTCATAAAATTTCGATTAATTTTTCACCTTATAGTTAATTATGCACTTACTTTATGGTAGGATCTCTATGAAATGCAAACTGTCAGACCATCTGAAAAATTATACAATATGCATTGAAAGCTTTTTTAAACCTTCAATTTCTTCGCCTCTTAAACATCTAAGATATAAACATACAATTTTGCAAAAATTATATATCAATATTGGCTACGGTTTTCATTGAAGTTGTGGCTGAATTGAATAAATTAAATAATGAAAAAATCCCGATTGAAATAAAATATACATCGCTTAGATCTCTTAATATATCACTTTCGCAATTTTATTTTTCGGCGGGCGGCTACGTTTTTAGCGTCGTGCCCGGACCAAAATTTTCTAGCCGGCACTGTTTTAGCCACTTATAATGCAATCAGTAATCATCTACAAGGCTATTAAACTTAAATGAATTCTTATTTCACTAACAAACGGCTTTGACGTCCGGATTCATCGCAAAAAAAGCCACAGTATATCAGTCATCGAATTTGTTCAAATTATGCTTCATATCACGCGTCCAATTCACAAAGACTAGAAAAAACGGGGTACTATACGCGGTAAGTTCGCTTCGGAGGGCGGCCGATGACACTTCGAGTGAATAGGCCCCGGCGCTGTCGGGCTCATGCGGGGCTTGATAGGCAACTTAGACGCCACGTCAATCTACTCGTGGGCGCGCACGACTCGTATAACCATGACTTAACGGAAATTCGGCCAATTGTACTGCTAAAATACACGCGTGTGTGTGAGTGTGTGTAGTTTCAAAATAATGTATGTAATAACAACAACAATTTCATAACAGTAAAGGTAATTTATATTAATAAAAAAATTAAAAAAATAACATTTCATTAATGTAATCAGTGACGCAAATACCAGCTTTCCTTTCCGCAATGGTTTCTGGGAACAACGACAGCACACATGGAATTCTTTACCGGTTCAGTGCCTAGTAAAAACAAACAAATAAATAATACAAATATTTTGTAGATTAAATCTGCTAATATCGAATACCTAATTTTTTTGATACGTTAGTTACTTAATTAAGTAAAAAAAATGTTCAGGTATGCTTTTTGATATTTTAATATCTTTTTTGCAGTCTGTAAGAAATTCATGCCTTATTAGAATACATTGTTCACTATCAATGTCTCACACAAATGAAATGACGGAAGTAATTAGTAGCAAATATGTTAAATATTAAATTGTATGGTTATTCTAAAACAAATATAATGAAAATTATACGACAGTGACCCTTGATAAATTACATATTTTTCTCAACTCATGGTTCTCTTTCAACAAAAAAATACTTTGGATGTTGATTATCAGAACTGAAAGTCAAATTTGTCAGTTTCAGCAAAACATGATACTCGTCCAATACATTAACTTAAATTCTCTCATTTCTGTGTTTTATTTCATCCCGCTTGCATCGGCATGTATTCCAATACAGAGGCAAACAAGGTTTCAATTCACAGTTGAACTGAAGCAAATGGCTCATTTACGATTGATACCCAAAGTCAATAGGCTCCATTAATAAATACTGTTCCTTTATTGAAACGCTCCATGTCACTGATTGACCATTTGAAACATGTATGAAATAAATAGCGACATACACACAACATATTCATTAAATGGCTATTTATTACATATCAGCTATAATAATTAAATTAAATAATAAACAACTAACTATATTTAAAGTATTTGGGAATTTATATCCAATGAAAAACAAGATATGTAAAATGCATTTGCAAGAAGAATTCGTCAAAACCAGCAAAGGTAGAAAATGTCATTAGACATTATTAATTACAACTAAAGCCGGCATACTTACAAATGACGTTGGTAAATTAGGCATGTAATCGTAGGTCACAAAATTACACACCTTCACCTCATTACATGTCACTTATAACCACTTATGACGTCAGCCGGCTACCAACCCTGCAAAACCAAAACTAAAAGAAGCCTGCAAAATCACATTACGAAGTAGATCCAACACGCAGTTCTGCCAACCAGACACACGCTCGTCAGCGCTTAATTCGATTGGAAGCTCAGTCCACGCGCCTCGCCGTGCCATTCAGCAGTTGGCAGGCCTGCGTGTTAAAGTTTCAGCGCGCGTCTTCGGCGCGACGTGCCCGGGCGACCGCGCCAGAAATACCAACTTTCAGAAGCCATGCAACTTTAACGCGCCCCAGGCCTTGGCAGCGTCTACGAGACGCGCGTCGCTCAATATTTATGTAATTGGGCCGCGACATGCGTCTTTTACGGGCCGTAAATAAACTACGGGGCCCGCAAAACGGGACTCGAGTTTGGCACTAGTGGGCGAGTGGATGGCGAAATCTGCGACGAGCAACTCGGTAAGTGTCCGCTTTAAGGTAGTTTTGGAAGCGACGAGAAAGAGGTAAGAAAAGTGCCGAGGCCCAAAGGAGAAGTCATTCGGAAGACGGGAAGATTCTTAAAATAGGGAGAGGCTGTAAAGATTCAAATCCATTCCGGTTCACGGAATGAGAAGAAATCATAATAATACCAGCCCGTAACAAGGTAGTACTTTGTCACTGCAAATTTAAAAGCATTTTCTTTTCGTTGATCAATGTTTTTGGCATCAGTTTTTCTTGCGATGTTAATTATCAATGTACTGCTCTAATATTCAAGAAATATCACACACAAACATACACCCACAAACATGATCACACATTCATCAGTGCTAAGCTGAACGATATCATAGAGCTAGTGATTTTCTCCATAGTAATTCATTTTTCGCTCGATTAGGTCCTGTGTAGTTGTGCGGAGGCCTAAAGTTAAATCATAATTGGAGAAATAAATTAATTTAAAAATAAGTAGTGTCCAATCATATCTGAACAAATGAAATTTCACAAAACAAAAACAATCCTTTCACACCCAAGAAAACACAGTCATGCAATAAATTAAAAATGTAATTACTCAGCAAATTAGCATTTGTCAAGAGTAAAACTCTGAAACTAAATAGCACAAAAAAAGTATTTTGTTTAAATTAAAGCAATATCGATTTGAGGGATAAAAAATTGTACTATATAACAAATCTTTCAATTTCTTATTGTTAGACTACACTGTCACCTTGTTGCTATGTAATTACGTCGGAAAATGGTTTTGTACAGTTAACATCTTGCATGTGGTGACCTTGTTACAATGTGACTATTGAATTTAATAATTTGAATTTTTTAAAGCAATGGCCACTCCATTCGACAAGCAGGTCTACTAGTTCACATCCAGTTGCGCAGACCATATGCTAACGACACGACCAATTGTTCTAAATATTTTAAAGACCTGCTATCTTCACATTAAATGATAATCGATTGTCATTACCATGTCACCCTGTTGGAAAATCAATTTCGACAGAAAAATTACGTACTAATGAAGATGGAAAGGGAGTTAGTGAATGTACTTGTAATTGTAGTATCTGGACGGATGTATGGATGAAAGGGTGAATTTTATGTGGTAGTAGTGGAGATGGAAGTAGATATTGAGTTAATACATATTACAACAAGTTGTTCAGCTTCAAATACAATAAAATGTAAAAAAAAAGAAAGTACTGCGAGACACTCCACAATAACAAGCGTGATTAAGCGCTCAAACAAATTTATAATACGACGTAAAACACTAATACGGGTTTACTATCCAGCCAACACACGTGTCTGGGCTTTGCGCTGTGGATCAGCGCCGAGCATTCTCCCGGTGCAAGCTACGGCCTACAGACGATTAAGCGCTAATTCCAGCAAGTTCTATTATTCTCTAAGCAGCGCCTGGGGGCGTGCGGTGTTGGGAGCGACCATTTCCTTCTATTTAACCACGTCGTTTGTTCGGCATCCGCCAGGGGCGCCACGCCCGCGCCGCGTCGCCTCCCGGCCTCTTCCCACTTCTCTCCTCCCCGACCCCCGCCCCTAATCGCAGCGTGTATTGAAATATGATGGCCGGGTAATAAGGTCCCGCTTAAGTCTCCGGTAACGACCCCCGGATGCTGGCTCCGGACGGGCGGTCGCGCCCCGCACTGCGTCGCCCGCCGACGGGGGAGGGGGCGCGGAGCGGGGGGCGGGGAGGGGGGAAACTGATGGGGATCGAACGCGCAGGGGAGCGCAAATGTGCCTGCTTTTCATCAGATTTCGCTGAAAATCTAATGAAATTCTGTCCCTTGCTTCTCTCTAACACAACAATCACAGTATCTACAACTGTATCGGAATTATTACAATTATTGTGAATGTTAAAATTGTTGCACTGTTTGCAAGTACGATATTAGTATGTAGATGTCTCTCTTCAACGATGAAATTATTTTTGAGAAGCCTATTGATCATTAATTTAAGGTCACTTGTATTATATGGTAAGATATGTTTACAATGAAATTCATATTTTCAAATTTGTTGTTTTTAAAACAGTATAAAAGCCCGAA
Source organism: Gryllus bimaculatus (assembly GCA_017312745.1). Classification (NCBI taxonomy): domain Eukaryota; kingdom Metazoa; phylum Arthropoda; class Insecta; order Orthoptera; family Gryllidae; genus Gryllus; species Gryllus bimaculatus. The sequence continues at coordinate 2,015,664 of BOPP01000041.1, read as the reverse complement.
ATTGTAAAGAAAGTCAGTTAGAACTATTACGTTTGTAACCATGGACTCCAATGACACATAAGTAAAGGGTGTACTCGCTAATAGATGTATAAAGATGAAAATTCTAAAGTAGCGTAGCTTTCCTAGCTTTGGTTGTATATTAGGTCAACGAAAATTAGTTTTTTGTAGTCACAGATGCCTGTCTTTAACGCATGCACGTTTGTCTGTTGGGGAAGAATATTGCTGACTTTAATCGGTTGATAGGACATTAGCGAACGCGAGGTTGCTGTGATAGTTGAAGGTCGTTACGATGACGAATAATAACAGAAAATATGTGATAATCAGGGACCACACCGAAAGAGAAGTTTGTATTAAGGCTTGTGACAGACAAGATGTTTCACGTTCCACAAAAACAGTCGATTTTTTTACACGATAAGTCTTAACCAAATCTAAACTCAGTCTGTACCTTAGATGACGTTTTGTCATTCTCAGTTGAGGCGACGAGACTCCGGCCTAGACTGTACACGATTTACATAAAATTATATATACAACATAGTGAAATGCTCTGTTTTATCATATTTTTTTTTTATTTTTTCCTTCATCTGCATAGTATGTCAAAATGACAATCGCTTTGGTTACATCTCTCATTTAATTCATTTACTTTGTATCCTGGAAACGAATTCATATAAAAGGTTCTGCTTTTCACTAAATGACAGAGATACGTTCATTATTTAATGTTTGCATTGCACAACTTTATCTTGAATGACTATTTACACGGAAAAGTGTTTTGTTTACTTCTTACCATGACGAGGTGGCTGAAGTCTTATAACGATGCTTGATGCTGATTTCGGCAAGAGTATTTTTCTACAACTGCATAAAAAGACAACTTCTCTGCATCGTTAGCCGTACGTTAATTTCGTCATTTTTTTATAACCATTAAAAAAGGTCGTTACCAAGACAACTATCTTGTTACCATGAAAAAAAAGTTTTATGCATGGTTTTTAGAATACGTCTCTAATCATGGCCTTATGAAATGAATTGCTATGCTATATTGTCCGGGGTAACAGGCTTCTTTTTACAATACAAGTTTAAAAAACCTTTTGATGTTGATTGTTGATGTTGACGTAATTATATGCAGTTGTTGAAAAAAATGTTGTTCATTTTCATTTGGTGTGTGAAGTTTACTTTTCTTTCACGGTCGAGTTTGAGATTTTTGCCCAGACCATAGATTGAAGCAAAAAATTTCAATCTCGACCGTGATGGAAACTTGGCACACTAAATACGAAAATATCTGTTTTAATACTACATTTGCCACGTGATCGAAAATAGTCAACTGAAAATGTTCTGTAATAGGTCAATAATAATAAAAATGTTACTAAAATGAGTAGATTAAGTTTCATACTTCAGATTTTTGAATAAAAGTAGAGAAAATAATTATGTAAAACTTTTGCCTTTTACTTCAAATATATACTAAATTACAAAAAAACTATTCAAAATATGTAAATCTGATCACAATCATTTAAAATATTTCCACCAAGCTCGTACTGAAATTTTACAGCACTAGAGTACGAGTAAATAGTTTGAGATAATGAGTCAAATCAATAAGGGAGAGATAACCTTTAAATGAAATTGATGTTGTCTTAACATTACCTGGCAAAACGATTTCAAATATATTACAAATTAACGGCGTATTAATATAACAGAACAGTGAAATCACTCAATGAAACAAAAATGAAAAGTACTCACTGTAGTACACGTCTAGTACACGACGCCCGCTGAGAAGACACTAATTCTGTTTCTGAACTCTTTCTGCAGCAACTGCCAATTCTGTCCGGCTTAAAGACAGCTAATCACTTCCAATGACGCATATAGTTTTCGTAAAGATAGCATGTGACCGGGTTAGTATATGTCTAGAGTCTACTTTCGCAATAAATTAAATTAGTTAGCTTCGATAAGAAATATTTGTTAAGAGTTCGTAGAATTAAGTTACATCCTTGGCTATATTCATCACGTTTTGTGCACAACTTCAATTAAATTGTATTCAGCGAGATTTTTTATTGTCTTCTATTTAAAGGTTATCTGATACCATTATTTTAAGAGATACCTAGTTACGGAGTTTTAATTGTATTATTAATGGTATATTATTCAACAAATTGTAAGGAGGAAAATTTAGATTTTTTAGTACTTCCCGCGCGTACTTTGTATTACTTTTTGTAGAGATTTCGCATAGTTCTTTAAATACATTTTTATAATTTCCTCTCTTAGTACAGCACATTGAAGCAGCTGGTTGACTCAACAAGGACGTCCGACCTGAGTTTCCTCTCCTCTTGTTTTGTCGGTTGTTTTCACGCATTTAATACTTTCCGCCAGCTTTACCAGTCGTTATTTCTTCGAATGTTTGTTCAACATTTTATTATTTACATGTGAGTTACGAGCTTTAAAAGGTGTAATACAACTACTCCAATTGAGAGAGCCATGATAAAGAGCAGCAACAAACGCTTGGGCGTAACGACAGGAAAAGGCCATTACTCGGTGTCTTTTTCCCCTCATCTCTTTCCGAAACGCTTTACGCCCACTTCATTCTTTTTCGCCCTGTGCGCGCGCGTAGGAAACTGGGTCCTGGACGCTTAAACGACTTCCATAAAGCGTTTCTCAGAAATGACCAGCCATAACACGAAAGTTAGGTTACAACTCAGGGTCCCCTCACACGTGTTTTGCAGATGAGCAATCTCGAATTATGCGAGCTCGGAAATGATCTCGTTACCAGCATTCTATTCATTGCAATTCAGAGCTCCATCGAATCTGCGGTTAACGTCCAGCCATTCGTACACATTCGCCTCGAAGTTATCATGCACAAAATGACAGACTATTCTGTGACACGTAGACTGTGCAGGAGAGAAATCTTTTTTATGAGTGCTTTTTAAAACTTCGTGTAAGGATTTTCAGCTTTTACTGCTGCTCCATTTTCGAGTTATACATGGAAATTGTCGTGTAGGAAATAAAAAGAATAGAAGGCACAAGACGAATGTGTCCAGTAGTCTCGTGGAATACTAATAAAGCTGCAAAATACTAGGAAGTGTATCCACGTAAAGATTGACAGTCCGACGGTCACGTGGTTGTTAAACGGGTTACTAAAGTACAGCTCATGCAGCAGAACGGTCTATTGTTAGCATGTCTTTATTCTCCTGCCGATTAAATTCGGAATCAATGTTTATTTATAAAGCAATAAGTGTGAAGTCAACTAGGTGATATCCGAATTTCCTGCTATTTAATTTATGATGCTATATTTTCAAAGATTAGGAATATAGTTATTGTCGAATTTATTTAACATTGATGTAAAGAAAGCTTTATAATCTTCTTAAATATTTATAAATATTTTAATCGAAATATATTGAACAGAATACAATATTCATTTCTCATTTGGACAATATAATTTTCTAAAAGCGCAGGCTTTTGCCAGTGTCAGTATCTACTTGGCTGTCCGAGAGACACAGCATCGTGGATACAGGTGCCAATGTTTCAACCGTTGTGCTGACGCCTTCTTCATTCGCATTTAGATCTGAGAAAGATCGCAGCATGACGGCAGAAACACGGACATTATGTCTAGGACGTAGCGCCTCCCGGATAACCAAGTACAAACATATTTTTTCTGTACACTCATATTTTTACTGCAGTTCTTAAAATTAACTTGGCAATTCAACCGTCAGCCGTTTAATGTTCAAGGGTACTATTGTTTAACATATTTCATCCAAAGAGAGGAACAGTTTGGATAAGCCGCATATTTCCTCTAGCTTTATTTGGTCTTTTGTGGTTGGTTGTTAGTAATTCTGTGAGCGTCAACAGCTAAGTCATTAGTCCCGTAAATGTAGTACATGTAATTTCCTGGAGAGATGGCAGTGATATTTTTCCGCTGTATGGTGAGATCCGGTGCAGACTTACCACACGTCAAACCTGGAATCTCCCACCAGCAAAACACCACACCAGTCACGAAAAGCTCTACCCTACCGACTGGTCTCCCGGCATGTGTGGTAAGGTGGTGCATGTAAATGTAAGTGTGTGTAAGTAAGGGGCGACAATAGGACAAGAAAGAGGAAAAAAAAAAGATCGCGCGCGGTCCGTGGCCCGTTTGTTAGGGTACTACTCCGGCATTCGCATCGGAGAAACTACGGAAACCTACCGATCAGAGCAGCCAGCCGCTAGAATTTTCCTCCAGACCGTGACTGAAGTCGACCTTGCCGACAAGATAGTATCGAAAATCCTGCCACCATCGGGACTCGATCCCTCGAACCTCCCAGTCAGAGGCCTTGCAGTAACATCAGTTGACGCCCTGAGCCACATCTCCCGCTGCGAATTCCTCGATTTGTCTCCTTCGATCAGCGGCGCATCTCGCAAAGTAGCTATTCCTCATGTCGCAGCGCCTCCAGTGATAATCTCTGGCGGCGGCGTCGCTTGCGTGAAGCGTCGCCGACGTCACCGGCAAGGCTTATTCCGGAGGCGGTAACGAGGCTGCTGGCGGCGGCGGCGGCGGCGGCGGCGGCGGGCGAGGCGGAGACAGACTCATTAAAGCGCCGTAGATTGAATCCACTCGGCGAATTTGTCTTCCGCAGCGCCGCCGCCGCTGCCTCATCCAGCGACGGAGCCTCATTTCACCTGAGCACGACGCGACTCACCTACTTTCGCTTTGAGGGCGTCTTTTTATTCTGTTTATAACTGAATCCGAGTTTCTGGAATTTAATCCTATTACAGTGACTCATACAATGTATTTCATTTCAGTTGAGACTGTCCACATGTCGTTCACAGGAAAACATTACCCAATGAGGTCGTCTGTCAAATGATACCTGTCAATCATTTTTTTAAGAAACAATATTTTTTCCAAGCTGGCAAAGCTATCCTCCTCAATTTCGTTCTCCACTGGGCAAGATTACATTTACAATACATTTTTTATATCTTCGCTGAATTCCATATGAATAGGACTTTCCATAGCTATCATTCTCCCTTATTGTTCTATGAACGTTTTATTCACCATGTCCAGTCGTCTTCTATTATTGATAACAGTCGTCATTTTAAGAGTGCTAAATATTCATATTTAAACAATAAGAAATGAAAAATGCAATAACAATAGATGACGTCGAATGTTTTGACATCTATAAAATATCAGATATATAAAAACATGCGGCATGCATGATTAATTATTGATCATAGATGTAAAAACATTCGGCATAACTTTTACGAACCATAGCTTCCTACTTTTACGGTTTTTAGAACGATTGCAAAAGGACTGTTAATGGCTATCACAGTGTCTGCGACGAAGGGTTTTAAGTCCAAAATTTCATATTTATCAATGTTGCTTGATTGACAATGCTACATTACGAATGTGTAAAGAAAGGAGAGGGAAAGAAGAAAATAGGAGAAGACAAAAGAAAAGATGAAGATTTAGAAGAAGACGAGAAAGAAAAAGATGGAGAAGAAGAGTAAGAATAAGAAGAAGGAGAGAAAAGGATGAATAAAAATAGGAAGCGGAAGAAGAAGAAGAAGAAGAAGAAGAAGAAGGAGAAGAAGAAGAAGGTGAAGAAGAAGAAGGAGAAGAAGGAGAAGAAGATGAAGAATAAGAAGGAGAAGAAGCAGAAGAAGAAGAGAAGAAGAAGAAGAAGAAGAAGAAGAAGAAGAAGAAGAAGAAAAGGAAGAAAAGGAAGGACCAAGATGAATATCTGCTAGTACGTGCAAAACTAGGACTCGGAGCCGTGGCGTCTGACCCCTGGCCATCTTTCCCTCCTCTGCCCCGGCCCCTCTCCGACCGTCAATCTCAGACCCCCCCCCCTCCGGTCTCGGTGCGCGCGACCGCCTTGCGCGGCGATTACAGCGGCCGCCAGCTTATGTTTATTACTCGATCGCCCGGCCGCACGCGACCGTGATATTGCAATCCGCGCGCGGGAACGAGCCTGGGCGGGGCCTAGAGATGCAAGGCGGGGTGGCGGGCTTTGGAGGCAGCGGGGGTGGCGAGAAATGCCACCGGAATGGCGGGGGTGGTGGGGGCAGCGGGTGAGTCTGGGCGGTGGGGTGGCAGGGAAGGGCTGCGTGGGCGGCGGAGGCGCGGGAGCGGCGGGGGCGGCGGAGGGCGGCGAGACGGCGGAGGCGGCGGGGCAGCGAGGTGACGGGGGCGGCGGGGTGCGGGGCGGTGGGGCGGCGGCCTTACGTACAAATGGCGGGTGATGCAGGCCGAAGCGACAGCCTGGGACGTCGAACCTGCAGGATCCGGAAAGCACTGGCGCAGAGGACCCGGACGCGGAGAGTGAAGTGCGGGACGAAGGAAGCTCTGAAATAGAGGTCGGGAGGGCAAGTTCAGAGAAAGCACAATGGAAATAATGCCGAGAGATATTTTAATGCGTTGCGGGCGGGAGAGTCCGGAGTACTTGGAAAATATAACGCAGTACTTGGAAAATATAACGCAATTTCACAACAAGAATTAAGTCTTCTAGTGTTGTTGCGGAATAACTTTGAAATATTTGAATAGTTTTAACTTAAAAATCATAAATATTTGATGGGTAAAAAATGTTCCAAACTGCTGAAATATTGTTGTGGGATTTCATAATAACATAATTTTCCGTACACTAAAATTTTCTCTTGACAGTATGAAGAACTTTGTAAAGAATGAAGTAAACTAACTGGCGTAGTGTAGCAACCAGAGACACAAATCAATGTTCACAGACAAAAAATACAAAGGCAACATGAAAACGCAAAATGCATTCAAAACTTAAAAATTAAGGTTAACTATGGAAAAGAGAGAAAAATGCTAATTTCATGATGTAAAATTGAGATATTTTCTTACAAATGTCTAACACTTACTTGCAGAATTAATAAAAAAATCGAATGTAAGTTAATCCGAGAAGGGAATGTAAGACACGAGAAAACAACCAATTAAACGAAGATGAGGGAGGAACATATCATATGAAATTGAAAAGGTGAAGAAGTACAAGAAAAGTTGGGATAATTGAAATACTTACACATCAACATGATGCAACGAAAGGAAGTAAAGCGATGAGAACAGCGTAAGATAAAGGCATATTAGCATAAAATAGTGAAGTACAGAGGGGAACTAAGAAAGAAAAAACATATGAATATTAAATAAACTAGAAACGGTGAAATATGATTTCTATATAATAGGAAAGACACAAAATTTATTACACGCGTAAATAAAATTCAAGCAGCATGAATAATACTAAAAGGAAAAGATTAAGATATTATAACCATAAATTTCTATATTAACAACGGGGCTCGGAAAAGGAAACCAAAGTCCTTCTGAGAAGGGCGCGATGCCACAAAACGCGATAAGGCGCAAATTCTGTCAGAGAGGATTCTCGGGCTAGCGGTAAAGGTGCTCAAAAGCGACCTTGCTCAAAAGCTTTCGCGGAATCAGGGCAGTGCGAGGGGCAAACACTCCGAGACCCCAACAGGTGAAGCGAGCGAGCGTCGCTGGAGCCACGAGAGGAGAGCTACGCGTCGAAAGCAGACGAGGCGGCCGCGGTGGAGTGGGCAGAGGGTGTGGAGGGAGCACTGAGGCAAGAAGAGAAGCAGGGACGGAAGGGGTGGTGGTAGCGAAGGAGGAGGAGAGAGCGAAAGTCTAGAAGGGGGTGGTTTGGTGGGAGGGTGCCGAGGTGGCTGTGGCGGCGAAGGGGTTACGGTGGCCCAAGATCGGCGGAGGTAAAGAGAGCGATGGTGGCCCAAGATCGGCGGGGGTAAAGAGAGCGAAGAGAACGGAGGAGCGATGGTGGTGGGAGCGGAGGGGGAAGGAGGCAGTGGGGGCGGAGTGGGAGGAAGGAGCAGCGGCCTAAAAGGGAGCGGCTAGGAGAGAGGGTGCGGGGGCGGCTCAAGGGGACGGGGGTTGTAGCGACTGAGGGGCTGCGGGGGGAAAGAGAGAGAGAGAGAGAGAGCGATAGGGGCGGAAGAATGGGGGCAGCGGATGGGAAAGGAGGCGAAACGGGCAGCGGAGGCTACGATGTCGTCGGAGGCGTCGGTGGAGGTGCATTTTCAAGGCTGACTAAAAAATGTAGCATACGTGAAAATATATTTTTTTACCACCAATAAATACCTATGGTATATTATAAAATATAAACAATTACTGGAAGTAAAATCGGATGGCTGGAGTAATTTCTTTCATATCATAGTACGAAAAGGTTTTATTCGTTACAACGAATTGCATCGTTGAATACCGTGTGATGATGTGACTAATTGAGTTGCAAAACGTAACAGAGTTTTTTAATCCAAAGTTTAAAGAAATAAGAAAACTTTGTTGTAAGGAAAAAGCTCAAAATATTGTCTTAAAATATCTCAATGATTCTCTTGTCTCCCATTTATGCTACACAAATAATGACTGATTGGTTTTATAATAGTCAAAATTATAACAACGATCACGTGGCCCTACTTCGGCAAGGCTGTCTTTTGAAACGAAGTGGTATTCACCGGCATGCACCAACAGCGGGACCACACGCCTTCTGAAGCAGTGCCAGGTCGTACGAGCAGAGAAGCAGAACCTCCAGAAAGAAACATTCATTCACTCGGCACTCGGCTTTGGACACTTTGTACCTAATCACAGCGCCCCATTACGAGCTGTCCCATCGGCAATGAGGTCTCCGATGCAGCAGGCCCAGAATCAGGAACGTTCTACGTGTCGAGTTCCGACGGAGGCCCCGACATTCGGTTGATTGGTGTTTCCGCGAACGCCAACGCCTATTTTCATTAATACTCCAGTCCGTGGTATATTTGTTATGGAAATGGTTTGGCATTCGCCTAGTATTTATTGCAGAAATCTCGGAAAACTACCAAACGCTCCGCCAGCCGCTACTATTCTCCTCCAGAGCGACTGAATTCGGGCGAGCCATCATTAGGTCGTGAACTCTAGGATATCATCTTCAGAGAATCTGCAAAGACAGTGACAATACTGGAGCTTAGAAAATCATCGTGTACGGATTTTCGACACTAGCTTCTTAGCTACTAGGCGAAATACGAGTAAACCGCTGTCTGCAGGAGAATTCTAGCGACCGGTTGCTTTGATCGGTAGTTTAAAATGGGGCATGTTCCGTTATCGTTGAAACCCTTTTTGTTTCAAAAATTGCAAAACTAAAATATTTTTATGCGCCTTTATCAACTACAATATTGAGAAAAAAAAATTTTAGTGAAATCTAAACTACAAAATTTAAGTATTGAAATAATGTAATTATTTTTTTGAAATTTTTCGTTGTTTTTCTATACTTTGATCTGTACCAGGCGAATGCCGAAGCAGAATCTAACTTACCAGCCAGGGACGTTTATTTTTCATACGTTTCATCTCTCCAATTACACACATATTGCATTTTATTGCATTTACACTTATATACAATCCAATATATGCAATAATACCGACACATGTCGGGAGACTTGTCAGGAGCTCATGCTTCAGCCGGCTTGTTCGAGAGATGTCCCACTGGGGGAAATACCCAGAAAAGGAAACCCCGCAAGCCGACGTGAAGGTCGGCTGTGACGCTTTAGCCGAGGAAATGCACCTCCACCGCAAAACAAAGTCCTTCTGAGAAGAGGGCGAATCCACAGAACGTGTAAAATTGGATGTTCTATCAGAGAAGATTCTCTAGATAACTCTATAGGTACTCAAAAAGCGAACTTCCTCGAAAGCCTTCTCGATAAAGCCGGACACAAAGACAGTCAATTTCGACCGTTCTTGGTGACGAGACCAGCGGGCCGAAACTGCTCTGCTCGAGAATGCTCTTCTCGAGAATGCTCTGCTCGACAATGCTCTGCTAGACATTGCACTGCTCGAGAATGCTCTGCTCGAGAATTTTCTGCTCGAGAATTTTCTGCTCGAGAATTTTCTGCTCGAGAATTCTCTGCTCGAGAATTCTCTGCTCGAGAATGCTCTGCTCGAGAATGCTCTGCTCGAGAATGCTCTGCTCGAGAATGCTCTGCTCGAGAATGCTAGTTCCGGCACTGTCATTATTGTGTGACACGGATATGATACAATGTTAACGATTTCCGCTCTTCCTGCCAGCGCACGAAAAGACAACAATAGAAAACAAATGCTAGGAGCGTCTTCGGATTCCTCGAAATCGTTTATTCCTTATGCGCTTCTACTAAACTCCATTAATTCATTATTTATTCCACTTTCAATGGATGTGGAAGCTGAACTATTTGTTCAAACGAGTATATCATGATCTGAATAAAAATTCGATTGCGCAAGGAACGTTCCAATTCTCCGTATAGTTGGAACTGAAAAAGGGTGAGTTTGGAAGTAATGTCATTTTTTTGTTAATTTTTGTCTTTCTCGCCTGCTATGTACTTACGTATTAAAGAGAATGTATGGTCATGTTGCTATTGAAAGCGAGTATATTTTCTCAGGAAACACAGTAAGAAGTTCTTTCTTTTATAGATAGTAAGTTGCATTATTTAATATATTATGTAGTCAGAATAAACATTTTGAGGGTTCATCTTACTGAAAAATATGTTCACGACACAATATGTTGGTCTGTCAGGGCGTTTGTCTACCCGTCCACCCGTCTGTCTATCCGTCTGTCCCGCAATCCGTCCCTCTGTCTTTTTATTTTTGATGGTGGTTTACATATGTCTCAATGACATTTTAAAAATTTCTTTAAAAACGCTCTTTAATTAGTTTTTTTCGAGTAGAACAAAGGACGGTTATAAAAATGGGACATGTTTCGTTGTTATTGAAATCCTTTTTGTTTAAAAAATTGCAAAACCTAAAATATATTTCGGCGTTGTTATAAAACTACAATATTGAGAGAGAAGTTTTTTCAATGAAATCTGAACTACAAAATTAAATAAAAAAATAATGTTATTGTTTTTAAATTTGCGTTGCTTTTTATAACATTGAATGTCTCTTACAAATAATGCAAAAATATGTGCTATTATGTTACCTATTGGTTAGCATTAGAATTAATTAAAATTATGTATTAAATTATTTTCTTCTTTGAATGGGAACTCCAGGTGTTAATCAGAAGCGAAACACCTCAAAACTAACATCAAATAGCGCATAGAGCACCCTCCACCGATACTGCCTAAAACAGATGACACTGTGCAGCAAGTTTTGATCCTCCCAAAATTCCCTAGATTCCCTCACCGTACATTTCAAAGTCAAAAAACAAAATCATTACCACAACAGACTAAAGCGGAAACTACCGCGACAGGTCTTCGATCTTACCTGATCATCATGTATCTTATGTAGTTTCGCACATTTAACCCACAAACAATTGAATCTACTTAACGTGTTAATGTACTCAGCGTATTCATCTATCAATCATGTTTCGTAAACAATGTAAATATTATTCAACGTACTCTGAATGTATCGTATTCGGCTGCTGAGGGCCTTCGGGACAAGCAGAATTTTGTTTTTAAAGTTTCAATCAAGGATTTTGACAGTGACGTACTTTAGCGAGAACGATCGATAATAGAATGCGTTTTGTCCACTCTACTTCCCGGAATCGGAGCATTCAATGGGACAAACACTACACCTACACCTACATGCCATCCACACCAACCAGACTAATCAGCACTGTAGTTGACGCGCACGGAAACTTTAACAATCAATCAAACGACATGTCCCACCAACACAGGCCGCTAACCGAAACGAGATGAACGCAACACATACCTCTCTCGCTGCTTCCATGGCGACACGACGCCACCACCGTACCGATGTCACTATGAATAAACTTAGAACCGCTGTGTTTACATTAACAACGCTCCCACAACCATTTACAGCCAACCGCAATCATTAACTTCTTGGCTATCCAGGAGACGTTGCGTTATTGGCTGAAAGGCCTATGTTTCGCCTGACATGTCGCAGGTTTCCTCAGGTGGGCCGTCTCCCGGATAGCCAAAAATTTTAGAAACCGAGCCGCGGAAGCTTAGGTATGCTACCACAATCATTGTCACCAGCGACAATTACACAGTCATGTATCCCGCTGCCTCCACCTCCACCGCAGTCATCGTTCGTCTTCACGATGTCACCGTCGCCTTCACCATCTCCGCTAGTACCATTAACAACAGTACTATCACCAACAACACCACCATCAATGTCACGACTCCCAACCCGTTATTGTTGCATTCTTGATCTCATTACGCATAGATTCTCAGAAAAATTTATGCAATCTCTTCCGTTGTATAACCGCATTTACCCATAAGGGTCAGTCTCTTATGTTAACGTCTGGCAAAAATAGCCGCAAATGAATTCATCTAAACCAACACCGCTAGTATCATCAGTAAGAGAACTGTCAGTAGCATTTCCTTGTTGCTATTGCTATCAAAACATCTGAGTATAAATAGGAGATTCCTGTCCGTTTTCTCGACATAGTGACTACTGCTTTGAGTAATTTACTCATTAAATAAGATCACAACAACAAAGTCACAACATAGAAATAAATCTCTGGGAACTTATCTGCCATTATATTTCACATAGCTACAGTGTTGACAGCGTGGTAGGGAAACGAATTTACATTTATTTCAGATAAATCCTTTTTCTGTGCTTGTAATTCATGGTACACATGACAGTAAAGTAAAAATTATTTTTAAAGAGAGACAAAATCACCAAAATCAATAATAGGAGGCAGTGGTAGTAATAATCACACAGAAATAAAATTAATTCACGCTCGATACCGTAAACTGTTTAGAAACTATTACCATGAAGTAAGCAGAAAGTGAGAAACATTTTGCACACTGAACAAATAGAACATTTCTTCGCGTTTTTAGTGATATTTATTCAGAGATGTAAATATATTAATATATTTTAAAGTATGTACTTTGTATTTACAGTGAAATAAAAAGCATGTAGTGGGAAAAAGGTGACTTTACAGTACTCAAAAAAAATATTAAGAAGGTAATATTAATTAAATAAAACCTAGCAGTAATAAGTAATAAACCTAGTAACCTAGCAGTAATAAATAATGAAATAAATATTTTTTATTCCCGATATTTTGAATTTACCTGTTGTAACAAGCGTAAATGAACAACACTTCAGACGAAGAGAAAAGTATACTTTCTACTTTCTGAATGTCACCCGCAGTGCACAACAGTATTTCCTCATTCAACCCGATTTACTCGTAGAAGGACATTTGCGAAAGTGAAGATAACAGGTCGTCGTCGCCCTACCTGCGGGCGGATGGCAATTATCGTTCTGCCTCGAAGCAGGTGCAAGCAGCGGGGGCGGGCGGCGCGGCCGCGCGGCCGACAGGCGCGCACAGCTGAGACTGGGCGAGCGAGGGGGCGGCTGGGGAGGCGGCGACAGCGCCGCTGGCACTTGCAATGTCAGCCTGATGGAGTGGCACGGTCAAGGAACGCGTGCGAGTAACGATGCGACGTCTCCAATAAAACATCCGGGTTTCTAAACATCGATGCGTAATATTAAACCACGGGTATTAATAAAACATCGTCCCGAAACCATCGATTGTTTTAATACCGAAGTAAGTACGTTCACGCTGGGGGACTTTGAAAATCCCGCAGAGCGAGAGTTTAATAACTTTTAATTGATATATGAGTGACAAAACCTGATCAAAAATTTGTCAGGTCAGTAAAAAAATTATGTTTCGAATACTAAAATTTACATAGGCTTTTTCACTAACGAAAAATATGTCGATTTTATATATTTTTCAACCTTGGACACTTTTGTCTGGTGAATATTCAATTGACGGTATTTGGAAGTTATTAGTGAATTTTTTATGATGGATTTTTTTCCATTTCAAAATAAGACTACATAAGAATATCGATCAAGGACATCGATGTTAAAGAACGTCGGCTTCAAAAACGTACATAAATGTACACAAAAAGGTTCATCGACGTTTTGACGTAAAGAAGCGACATTGCCAATAAAACATGTTTCTAAACATCGATGCGTAATATTAAAACATGGATATTAATAAAACATCGACCCGAAACCATCGATGGTTTTAATACTGACGTACGTACACGCCGCGAGACTTACACGCCGATGTAATTCGAAAGTAGTATCGTTTATTAACTTTTAATTGATATATGACTGACAAAACCTGATCAAAAATGTGTCAGGACACTTATTAAATTATCTGATTTAAATATTAAAAAGTATGTAGGTGAAACACTAACGAAAAATTTATCTATTTTATTTATTTTTCCCCCTTGGACACTTTTGTCTGACGAATATTCACTTGTCGCTATCTGAAAAGTATTAGTGTATTTTTTATAATGGATGTTTTTCATTTCAAAATAAGACTACATAAGAATACCAAACAAAGGACGTCGATAGTAAAGAACGTCGTCTTCAAAAACGTACATAAATGTACACAAAAAAGTTCATCAACGTTTTGACGTAACGAAGCGACATTGCCAATAAAGCATCTATGTTTCTAAACATCGATGCATAATATTAAAACATGGATATTAATAAAACAGCGTCCCGAAACCATCGATGGTTTTAATACTGAAGTAAGTAAGTTCACGCCGCGAGACTTACACGCCGATTTAATTCGAAAGTAGTATCGTTTATTAGCTTTTAATTGATAAATGACTGACAAAACCTGAAAACAAAATTTGTCAGGACAGTTAATAAATTATCTGATTTGAATATTAAAAATTATATAGGCTTCTTCACTAACGAAAAATGTATCGATTTTATATATTTTTCAACCTTGGATATTTTTGTCTGGTGAATATTCAATTGATGGTATCTGAAAGTTAGTAGTGAATATTTTATGATGGATTTTTTTATTTAAAAATAACGACCACGTAGAAACGTCAAAAAGAGAACGTCAATATTAAAATACCACGGCTTCAAAAACATACATAAATGTACACAAAAAGTTTCATCGACGTTTTGAAAACATCGACATCCATGTCACATCTCTTCATGTGACACGGAAAAAAGTTATCAGACAATGCGAAAGACATGATGGAACAGAGAGTCGTTAAGACAAATTCCTTTGCTTGCCCTGCTTCACAGATATCTTTTCAACACAAATGAAAGGTCGCCCACATATATAAAATGTTCACTTCAAGTTGGAATACTAATAATACTTAATCGCCTTCCCTATCCTGGCCATACATCCTGTTTACGCTGTCCGTAATTGCCCAAACAAACTCTGGTTTAAAGAGGACACTGAGAGGTCAGCCAAGTGTGTCAACATGCCGAATCCAAGAAGCGGAGAAAAATAATAAGGATTATGATGGGGCATAAGACTTGGAGCGCAATTGCAAACTCCTTGAAGTACTAACAATCTAATAAGCCGGTGAGCTTAAAACTCTGACGCATTGTCACAAAACGATATATCCACCTAATGCCAATTAACATTCCCGACAGCAAAACACGTGTCATGCTTCACGCGTGCGTACTTTCAAACCAACCGCAAATCGTATAACACGGGAGGCATGTAGCTGAGCAGGCGTGCCTGCCGCCAACGTGGTGGGACACGACGCGGGTGACGC
>BOPP01000041.1:1959732-1975854 GCA_017312745.1 Gryllus bimaculatus | reverse complement strand
CTGCATCATTACCGCCACACCTTTACGATGCCCATACCTGTGCCCTGGATCACTTACCACCACAACCTTCTCTCTTGCCATCCAGCCCGCCCCCTCCCCCCGCAGCCCTTACGGTTCTCCGCCGCCGCCGCCCGTTTCCGCCGCACTCGGCGACCTTCGGCGCCTCGCCCGCCCCCCCGCGCGCATCCGCGCCGAGAATTAAAACGGGGCAAACCGCGCGAGAGCGAGTGAGGGCCTGCCGCTCTCCTTCGCCGGACCCCGGGCGGGGGGCGGGGCCCCGGCGCTTCGCTTTGCTCCCCATGCGTGTGCGCGCGCGGCGGCGGCGCGCGGCGGTCGCCCACTTGCAGCCACGCACTTCCCCGGCCCCGCCCCGCGGTTCCGACTCCGAATGAAAATTCGGGCTGTTGACTCGCGTCCGCTCGCCCGCCCCCTCCGCCGCGGGGTCCCGGCCGGCCGCTTCGGCCGGCAGAGGATTATGCGTAGGTCATGTGTGTGCGATGGAGCGCGCGCCGCCCGCCCGCTGCGAGAGGGTGCCGCGGTGGAGGGGAGGGGACACGGAGGCGGCCGGTGCAATGGACGGCGCGCGGCGGCGCTGGGCGCTTAGAGAACCGCGGACGAGGGCAGTGGCGGTAAGCGCAGAGACGCCGCCGCCGCCGCGGTCTGGCCAGGAGGCGAGCCGCGACGGAGGGCCGAGGTTAGCGTGGTGAGGGCGGGCGGCGGCGCGGAAGCAGTGGGTGGAGGTGGAGAAAAAGCGGGACGTGGAAAGAGACGGTAGAGGCGAGGCGATTAAGCGGTATTAGTAGGGGCGGGCGGGGGTTGGGGGCGGGCCGCCGAAAGGTCGTCCGGAGGAGAGTGGCGGAGAAAGCCAGAGGGGAGATGGAGGTGGATGCGGAGGAGACCGTACAAGCGGAAGGCCAAGGGTGTTGGTGGCGGTGGAGGGCGGCAGGGGGGGTGTTGGCGGGGTAGGTGGTGGTAGTAGAGGCAGAGGTGGTAAGGAGCGTGCAGAGGCTTGGTGCGGCGCAGGCGTACGGCGTGGCCGCGTGGTTGGTGGTGGCGGTTGCCGACGGAGTTGGAAGTGGGGGGGCGCGAGGGCGTAAGCGGCGTCGCTGCTGGAGAAGATGGCTGGCTTAAAAGCGTCGGAGCGGAGGAGGACCGGTGGTTGGAAGGCGGGGGGGGTGGGGCTTCAGAGCACGCGAGAGCGGTGGGTCCAGCGGAACGAATGTGGTCGGGAAATGAAACTTTACGTCCGGGATGGGAATTTTCAGTGATGAGGTAATGCTAAGATTGTGTGACACTTTAGATGCTGACACGTGAAGGTAGATGTTGAGGTCAGAGTAGCAAGTAGGGGACATTTTCACAAAGCGCTCGCTGTGTTCTTGTCTGGTGTTACTAAACTGTCAATCGTATGGGATGGACAGAGCCGCGTGACAACATCTCTAAAGTCATTGCATTTATCATGTATTCCCTTAATAGTTATTTTGGATGTCCGCTTGGAGATAACCGGTTTTACGTGTTTTGTTGGTTGGAATGACGATGCCTCTCTTCTACAGAGAAATGTGTGAACTTCGATGTTCACTCATAACTGCTGATGTTATTCTTGTTTTGTAGGTGCGTGGGTGTTGTTGTATTGAAGGTGTTCCGCAGGATGAATGTTCGCATAACAATGATTGATGAGGGTTGTCAAGATATTCATGTAGCAGAATAGATTATGCGCACAACAGCGAACTGTTAGAATAGTTATAAAGATGTCATTTAAAAAAAACTACGTCCTAGCAGGTTCATTGTATAATTGCATTTCACTAGGGTAATATGTTGTTATTCTATGACGGAAACAAGACGCAATATTAGATGGTGGGATTACAGTAAAGATAAAAATGGAAAGGAAGATACTGAGAACCCACAGAAGGCGGCGGTGGTTGAACGGCTAGCGTACTGACGTGTTGATACCCAAGTTGGCCGTGAGTTCAAACGCCGACGAAGCCGTGAGTATTTTAAGGAGTCGAAAAAATGCCTTCGTTACGCTCTTCTGTTCGGAGGGGAAGTTAAAGTCCGGCTGTCCCATGGTTTCGGTAGACTTTATACGTGTGCATGTAATATAAGATCGCTCAGGAGCCTGAAAATGACCGCTCTGAGCTAAAATTCAAATCGTCCGTTACATTTCTCGCCCAAGAAATAGCCTCCATTTTCCTCGTGAGTTGGTGAAGGAGGCGGGTAGCGAAATTTTGCGTGGTCAGACGGGAAGAGCGGGGCCTGATCCCAGTCTCGCCCACGTAAAGTATAAGGCAGAGATGTTCAATCAGCAAACTCTGATTTTGAATATACTTACGTTGTTGATTCCGAAGATTTGATGTATAATTGCGCTTACCGGACGAAGGCTGTGTTAATGTAACTTTGTAGATGAAGGAATCAGTTGAGATGAAAAAGGAAATAGTCTTTAAAAGTCATTTCAAGCCAAAATAGT
The DNA here is from genome assembly GCA_017312745.1 of Gryllus bimaculatus. Taxonomy (NCBI): domain Eukaryota; kingdom Metazoa; phylum Arthropoda; class Insecta; order Orthoptera; family Gryllidae; genus Gryllus; species Gryllus bimaculatus. The sequence goes on along the minus strand of BOPP01000041.1, from coordinate 1,973,393 downwards.
GACAGGCAACCATATTTAAGAAGATTACTTATTAATATTTTCGGATTATTTGGCCGGGGGTATGCTTACCAAGTCTTTCCAACGGGCACATTCAATAGCAATATTAATTAAAAGTTCGTTGTTTCTGATGATTTCATCTTCGAAAATGTAAAAAACTTAGTTTGTATATGCGTTGCTTATATTGCACCCGTCTAATTTAGATTAGTAATTTAGGAATTATAAAAAAACATGATATCTTCAGCTCTCTACAAAAGGCAATTATATTGAACAAATTGTGATTGTTAATGTCTTCATGAGTAAATATTCACAAACTTAAAATGGATTCGTTCGTTGTGTTATCGCTTAGACTTATCCATCAAATAAAGAAGCCGTTTGGAAACCAACAATCAGTCAATTGGAAACATCAGTGGTTTTAAACGGAATATGATTGATGTCTGTTTTTGTCTTTATCTAAGGCGTGATGAAATGATCTGGAAAAGGCGGCAACGAGGCAATAATAAACTTGGTGGAGTTCATGGAAATACGATACTGAAAAGTGATCTGAAACTACCGAGTACGTAGGCCTTGGTGGTTACAAAGAGTTGAAACCTGGCGACTTCGCGCTAACAAATAATTAATTCATGAAGGTTTACATTTCTGTCAATGGAGATAGTCAACGGTGTCGTGTCATTCATTTTTAACCGAGTGAGCAAAACAAAGAATGTTTCCCAATGCCGATTCTTTTCGTTGTACTTCTAATTTATTATTATTATTATTAGTTATTATTATTATACATTATTTATTATTATTCTATATTATACTATTATTATTATTATTTTACATTATCTCTTCAAGCTTTAACTAGGCTAATAAAAAATAACAAAAAATAGAAAGGCTATGCAATTTTCTCGATGTTTTAGCGAAATGGGCTTCGGCGCAATCTCGCCTCCAGTTCGTCTGTCGTGGCGGCTTCCCTCCCGGATTTGGAACCCCGTTCAATGACATTTTGAGGTCGCAAGTATATCTTAATTTACTGCCGGGCAATTTAAATGTACTAACTAAAACTTTAGGGGTTTATGTACAAACTCATTACTTATTCACTATTATATTCACTACATATTCATGTCGAGACTTTTTCAATTCTTAATTTTGAAATCTAATTTTTATACAACGCCATTATTGATTTTTCTTACACAGAGTATTAGTTTCTGCTCTATTATTATTATGTTTTTCAAAATATGTTGCTAATTTCAAAACATAATTTGATTTTCCCTAAGTGAATTGGGTAAAATCTATCGATCTAAGCAGTATTTAAATAAGTGTACATGTAAATAAGTGAAATATTGAACAATAGTTTTTAATAGGGTTTTCTGGTCAGTACTTAATATTAACAAAAAATTAATAACAGTTCATATTCACACCGTATTTACTGATTACGTACTAAATTAGAAGCCATTTCTGAACGTCAGCAAAACTTTATGTTTCACAAGGAACAACCAATATGGTTCACGAGTGATTTTCCAAATCGAGAAATTTTACTTCAAATTTCATGAAAGCCTTTGTAAACAAAACATCGCACACTTAACAAATACATTTTATTTCAAGTTTAAAGCAAAATATTATGTAAACAGAGAAAATGTATAATCTGAACATATAATATTTGTGTTTATGATATAAAAATGGAATTACTTTTATTTCAAATTTCACGCAACATCAATACACAGTACTTCCCAAAAAGTTTATTAATCTGAAGTTGACATACGTTTTGGCATTGGGGTATAGTATTAAAGAGTTTCAACAAGAGATATTGTACTTCTAATTTCATTTCGTACGTACTATAAGACATATTTCAATAAAACATGTGCATAAGCAATTCAACTCACCATCGAATGAACATTTCAAATTTCAAGAAGAGTAATGGCACCTATCATCACTCACCTGCAACAGAGAAAGAACCATAAGTACAATAAGCAGTTCGATTCCACACAAAACTAACAAGAAGTAATGTGAATGAGAATGTCAAAGTTTTTATACAGCTTTCTAACACGTAGTATGCAAACATTTAAAGGAACGTGGGAGATAGGAGTGGTTGGTATGTTGCAGAGGAAGTTACAAAGCTTTCAATTATATGATCCTTACACCACGAACTGGGTCAGTCTTCGAACGATCCAAAAAGATTTGAAGTGTTCAACTCGTCCAAAACCTGGAGCTAATGTCAACCAGGAATAATGTTCTGTTTATGACTCGAGATATCAATTGTTAGTTAATTCCAGACGTGCTGACTCTACTCATCCTGCCATGTCCTGGCTACACGTGGAACCTACGACGAGACCTTTGCAGAACACACATGGATACATGCCATATATTTTCTTCTTATTTCGTTTCTCAAATCTGATCAATTACCTTTCATACTTAGAATAATAACTTCCCCTATTAAAGGAATAATACTTACCTTTCTCAAGCAAAACGTAATAATGAGTTTGGTTGCATGTTTTGTTGTCGATTTCCAAGAGAAAGTATACCGGAACAAAGAAAAGTGAAAAGAGCAATGTGAATACTTAAGTATCTCGAAGACTGAGCAGAAATTCCTGTCTTCTCCTACGGAACAAAATTGAAGTGACTAGAAAGCCGTCCTAAAGCCAATATGGATTTATGGAAATATAATTTGAGGCGCTGCCAATCAATTCAATTTTTGACTGACAATCGAATCCTAACGTATTATCATTCAATTTTAAAGTTTTAAAAGTACTACATAACGCTGCGTGTTATATTCCCAATAATTGTTTTACAACAACTTAGTCAGTAGTAATAGGCACATCGATTAATTCAAAATGGGAGTAATTTTGTATTTTTAAAAATGCTACACAATGATCATTTTCATAATGCCTAAAGTTAGTAAATGATAATATTTATCGCCGCAAATCTCCTGCCAATTGTCAATTGGGCAGCCCAGTCGATGTTTATGTATTGTACGCTTTCATGTTGCCGCAGCTCCTACCATTACCATGCCATATTAAATTCGTTACATTATTAGCTAGAACACAGTAGAGGAAATGTAAAACGATAATAATAGTAATAATAATAATAATAATAATAATAATAATAATAATAATAATAAGATGAAGAAGAAGAAGAAGAAGGAGGAGGGGAAGAATTGTGAGAAAGAGAAGGAGATGACTAAAGAAGGGAAGTCGGAAAAGAAGGAACGAAGAATGGGATGGAGAAGAAAGTTCATTTAACGAACCATGTACTCCACCATTCTTATTTCTTCTAATGGAAAACCTACGTCAGGTGGCACAGACAGTCCGTCATTAACGAATCTCGAACATTAATGAGAGACACAACGCCAAAGATCGATGAATTTAAACGATATATTCTCCGTTTCAATTTCTGAACTTTGCGTTTAACGAGATGCCAACATATGGATTATTTAAGCAACGAATTCCATCCCTAACGGCTGACAAGGCATTACAAGCTTTCGAGACAAAATTTCTAAGCGGTGGAGGAAGTCGAAGCTTTGCGGGCGATGGTGTCGACAGCTTGCGGCGGGGACAGTTCGCGGTGACGCGAAAGAGACTGCGGCGCCGGATACGCTCTCGCCGCCGCGCTTCATTTGTTTGCAAAGCGAGTTGGGCGCGACGTTTCCCTGGAAGTTCACGTTTAATTTCGCAAATGCACCGAAATGTGCAGAGCGGGCGGAGGTTCTTGCAGTGCGTAGTCCTGGAGGGACACTCGCCACAAACGCCGAATCCGTCCCAAGGCACATTCCACACCTCAAAAGAGCTTTCCTTCTTGGCTCATTGTGCGAAAAAAACATCACGGTTTAAAGCGTGGTTATTGCTATAAATTAGATCTACAATATTGCTGATTTAAAATCGTTTGTACCTTCAATTTGAGCACATTGACATGGGAATCAGCATAATGTTTGGTGTGCAAAACAAACATAAAATGCTAAAACATAAGCATTCTTTTCAAACTCCTGCCATCCTGCCTTGGAATGCCTCAGAATTAATGTTACAAACTTTTGTTCGTTTAGAGGAGTAGAAAACACTCACATTTCGCCAATGAACATCTAGAGAGAAATTTTATCAAACAGAGTTACAGGTGTTATATTTGCTACTGAATGATACGCAATCGTGTACACGAAATATACTTCACAGCGTCAAAATTTGACATATAGAACACATGAGCATAACATTCGGATGAAACAACTAATGAAATTCCTTTATAGGAAACTTCACTCTATATATTCAGTGGCAAATAGTGATCATATTTGACCTGTCTACGTGCTCCATAAATTTGTAATCTTTATTTGCAGGAATCTTGAACATTTATTCTACCTCGAAACTCCCTGTGAAAATGCGGCGCGAAGAAATTATGTCTCTAAAAAATGAAATGAAAGAACTATGAAAGGGCGAAGAACGATTGGCATCCATGTGCTTATTGAGAACCGCGTTATTGCTGGCGATTTCCTATGGAAAACTGCTTTCTTGTCTTTAGAATAAAGGCGCTACTTTTAATTGGGCCCAGGGAGATTCCGAGAGCTGAGTAGCAACCATCAAGCGAGTTGAAATTGCCAGTATTTGTACAAAGTAATAGAGAGGTGTAAACAAACGAACCTAGATGGCAACTACAGTAAATTCTCCCTCTAATAACGTAACAGCAAACTGCCACCACTTAACTCCACCCTAGCTAACTATCTTCTCACAGGCCGTCGCATCGTGTCTTTTATAATGTGATTAGCGAAAACTTGTTATCTCTGACAGCTACTCCAGTCCGTTTCTCTATTCCCGAAGTTCCCTTTTCCCACTGGTTCTGCAAGAATTTTCATAAATTATCTCTACTAGTCGTATACTATCTACACTACACTACTTGTTAATTTAACAATATGTCATTTATATTTAATCTGAAATTTAGTTCCAAAAGTTCAAAGATTAGAAAAAACGAGTAAATATTACTCATGTCTGTGATTGGACGACGGATAAAAATGAGATCAAAAAATGTTTCTGAAAAAAATATTATTAAAGAAATAAACAAATTTAGCAGAATGCCATGTAATAAATTTAATATATATTTACTGACTTTTTTTGTTATTTTAGTATATTTCATTCAACTAATTTAAAGTATATAATGTACAGAAAACTCAAAATTTTGTTTCAATCAAAGATAACCTTCCTAAATTCATATTCGAATTTGTCAACATCCCTAACCGCTCACTCCACGTCTTTGAAGTTCGTTGATAGGCAGAAAATGAAAGAAGCAGCACACAGGACGAACGCCTTGGGCGGGAGGGGGGCTCTTCCAAAGAATGCTTCTGGAGCGACGTTAACGGGAAAGACGTCAGGTAAATGAAGAAAGAGAAGAATGGAAGTAACAAAGGCGGGGAACATGGCGTTTTTACGCGCTCTGAGAGCGATATGAGATTTCGGAAGTTAATGAGGTGAGCGGGAGAGATATGACTGGCACTGTGACGGCTTTTGCGGATGATGAACAGGAGAATATATATATTTCCCGGAGTAGAAGAACGCAGTAAAGAAATATTTTAAACCATAAGCCCGAGCAAAAAGCTACGAACCGTATATGAATTCGCAGCTCACAACTCAATGGAAAGTTGTGAGATTTACGGATAATATTCATAGAATAGACGTATTCTTTTGTGAATATAGGAAACACCTTTGCTGCTGACGTTTTTTCGAAACTTTTTGCAAGAAAAATGACACAATGCATTAGTAAATTTTAATCTCATTTGAACGAAAAAAATACCTTCAATCATTTTAAAAAGTAGGTATACTATTTTTACATTGTATAATAAAAAAAATATTTGTCTTGTCTGAAAAGAGAGTTTTACTTCAATTTGCTTGTTTAGGCTTGTTTTGTTGTTTTGTCACATCCGTGATAGTTTTTTAAAGTATGATTGATTCAAATTGTTAAAGAACTTGAATTCTTTGAAAGAGTATATTGAATCAAATATTCACATAATATATTATCAGTAAACTGAAAGTTTTAATTAATAAAATAAACGTATAAGAGTTGGAAAATTAATAACTATGGTTCAAACAAATAATAGTTTAGAAAACATTTATAGTGTTAGTCAACAACAAAATTCACCTCTAAAACGCTCTCTACAAGGTAATGACATTGAGTTTTCACCAAGCGATTTAGGAAAAAATATAATTTTAAATTAATGCAGAAAACATGTTTTTGGCTGTATTTTTCATTTTAAAGATATTAGACCTGACTTTTTGTAAGAAATGACACAATATTTTAAAGTGGATTAAAAGATAGAAAAATTTATCAATACTACATATTCATAGTAACTATTTATTTGATGAATAATTAATAGCACAAGTTGTGTGAAATTTGAAGTCGTAGCAGATGCTAGGGACACCGTTGCGCGGCGTGGATTTCTAGCGAAAAATTTCCAAGACATTAATCACTCACCGGCTCAAGACAATTATGTGACCTGTTTTAAGGTGTGTTGTGATTTCTACACAGCAATCGATATCGCGGTATACTATTAAAGAATCAGTCTGTAATGTGTAAGATACGTTTCTTGATTGCAGAAAGTGAATGCTTAATGATTACGAATGAGGAAATCTGGAAGCGATTTTGATGTATGGTGAAAGCAGGAAAAGTGCCACAATAGTTATGCTTTTCGTCGAAAAGTATCATGGTTGACGGCGAATACGTTTACATATACGATCGACAGCGTTTCGAAGAAAAGGCCAGAAAGTTTTGTTATATTTAACGAAAAAAATAAATGCTTATAAATCAAAGAGACTTAACAAACAACGACCCTTTTAACATTTTACCTTCTGTGTCAAATAACCCTCGTATTGGATCTTACAAGGGGAAGAAAAAGTAATTTCATTTGTTAGTTATGAAAAAGTTTTATTGTTGTGTTTGTGGGTTAAGACAAATTTAGGTATGTATACAGAACCAAATTGAATAGTTCTATTAAAAATATAAAGTTAGCTGTATCTTACGAAGATATTCCTTTTCGATTGTATCTTTGGCTCTAAATACTTTGCATGGCGAAGCATAGCTTAGTTTTTTGATGTTTATTGTCCTTAGAGGCCTTACCAAAATGAGTTATTCCGAAAGGAGATGAAAACTGACACAAGCACAATTCGCGGGGTAAAGATATTAATAAAGCAGCGGAGGAATGTTTACTGTCGAATGCATTAAGCAAGAGTCGTTACCAAAAAAAATACAATCATGCCCGATTTAAAAATTACTGAAGTTTTAAACTGCCTAATGAACAACATTACTAGGGGACCGACTGTCATGACCTAAAAAGTCACTAAAAGTTATCAATAAAATGCTCTTAAAATGATCTTAAATTGTTCTAAAAGCAAAAAAAAATGATGTATAAAAGTATTAATGGCAATTCAGATGAACAACTCAAGCTGTTGAATATGTTACTGATGTAATCGAGGCTTCTTCCTTTCGTTCATTCAAGTGTACTCAGCTTGCAAAATTATGGCTTGGACCATTCTTTACCAGGAAATCTCTGTCTTTAATTATCCCAAAATTGGCCGATCCGACAATGGCTGTACGCGTACCAGGAACCTTATATCACATACTTACAACGGCAGACATCTGAGCAATGTAATCGAATATACTACTGAGTACTTCAGTGGAGAACATTTGTTGCATCTCGTAAATATTATTTGTATCAAGTACCATTAAAATTATATTAAAATAGATATAATCAACAAAAATCCTTCAAAAATGACGGAACAAGGTAAAACATGTCTTCTTAGTAGAAACTGACAAAAAATGCATGCAAAATGTCATATAAAATCGGATCATTACCTTTTTCCATAACATAAAATTGATGCATGTACTAACAGGCATTGTTCTAAAGTGGAATAAAAAAATGGCATTACATTAAAATCCGCCCATACTCATTATGATGATTCGTTCCTTTCTACTTCCATTGATCCATTTGGTCGACTAGTGAATCTTGATATCTTGAACTATTATAAAATACAAAGGCTTTGCAAAATTCTTTCCTGAACTGTAAATTAAAGGCCAATAATTTCGCCTCGGGCAAAGAGTGTGCTCTACTTGTGTCGCGGCTAATGTTACTAGATACAGAGAGTACAGCAACCACCTCAATTAAATATCCTTTCACCCTATAGCCTCATCAAGCAGAATTCAAAAAATGAACAGAAATTATAATAGTCGAAGGCATTATGGAGATTTCAAGAATATTAATATTGGTTTGAGATACATTCTTGGTTCTCCAATCAGAATACAACAGTTCCATTTCTCCTTACTACTGGATGTAAAATGCCGGGATTGGTGGAACAAAGAAATGGGCCCTGTATCTAGGGACTCTATACATAGTGACCGTTGTATTACTGAGCGCTGATCCTTTAACTTCTTGGCACTTGCTACATGTAATATCGAAATTTATAATTATTTGATGCTGCTTTTCTATTAAAACAGAGATCGTAGTAAAGGTTAAGTTATCCTTCTTAAGATCTACTCAAGAACGAAAATATCTGCAAGTATTCCGTTTCAAATACTAAAATAGTCCAGTAACTTTAATGCAACAAATGCAGTCACTAAGATAATTACTATACCTAATGTGCCCCGTGATCTGAATATTTGGCAAAACGTCCGAAAATATTTGCAGACTCTTAATGACTTGATCATTTTTCCATTAAGTTTAAGTTGCATTATAATGAAAATCACATAAAAATTGTTACTAACATCTTTTATCCAAGCTCTGTTTGCCCTAGTTCATCAAAACATTTCATAGCAGACCACACTTTTATCATAAGATCAGAAAGCAGCCAAAATGAAAAACAACTCAGTCTTAAAAATATGTCCTCAATTAAGCAGTTAATCTGCCCTATTACTTTTCATTTATTTTGAATCATCTTTTGAGGCATAAGAGATGTACGAAGGAGATAGTACGATAATACCTCAATTGCATTGCTTCATAATGAAGTATCAACCTCCGTCTACACCACTATCCCCGCCTCCGTTCCCAACGCCGGTCCCGCCTTCGTCCTCTCGTCCGTCCCCTCCTCCGTCCCCCCGTCCGTCCCCTAGTCCGTCCCCTCGTCCGTCCCCTCGTCCGTCCCCTCGTCCGTCCCCTCCTCCCGTCCCCGTTCTCCGTCCCCGTCTCCGGCCCCTCTCCGTCCCCTCCTCCGTCGCCCTTCTCCCGTCCCCTCCCGTCCTCCTCCTCGACCTCCACCTCTATCCTTTTCCCGGTTCTCACAACCCGACCGACCATATCCCCTCCCGCCATCTTCAGCCCCGTGACCGGTCCCTGCCAATCTTCCCCACACACCGCCGCGGTCAACACCGCATTCGTCTTTGCCTGCGCAATCCCCGCAACCTACACTCGCCCGCGGCTTCGGAGTCTGCTCCCGCCCCTTCCCCCGCCCCGCCCCCGCCCCTCCAATGACAAACGCGCCCGGCATGGACGGCGATTTTCCACGGCGGGCGCTGCGAAAGGAAATGGAAGCCGAGGCGTCACCTCCCGCCGCACTCGGCTTCTTAAAATCCGGGCCGGAGCGGGGGGGGGAGGGGAAGGGAGGGGAGGGGTGGAGCAGGTGGGACGCGACCGCAGAAGAAAGACTCCTACGAACAGCGGTGGGATAAGTAAAGGATAGATTAGAAAATGAGAGTGGGAGTTTTAGATTGTCTTAAGTAGATTAAGTAAGGAAAATGAGAAAAACGTTCGGCTGTTGTGTGGTGGCGAGAAGAAGATACATGCGGTTGAGAGAAAGATAATGAACACGCTGACAGTGAAGGTGCAAATGCTGTTGAATGGAAACGATAGTATCTCCTACATCATTAGAGGCAACACCGGGTATTTAAGGTACGAAGTTGACTACAGTTATGGTGACCACAATATTTATGCCAGGGAAAGGTGACAATATTCCAAAGACAGAATGTGGTGAAAATATTGGGCAGAATTTTTTACTCAAAGTTCTTTGAGAATCTTTCTCAAAATTGATTAACAATCACACACTTTTTAAACAATGTATGAATATGAAGTGAAACTTTAATTTCCAGTATTTACGTTTTTTAACTAATGTAGTTTGGAATTAAGAATAATTCATTTCCATTCATCACTTTTTTAAGAAGACAGTACTGTTTCATAAAAGAGCCGTGTATCAGAGCAAAAAATACAATGCATTTGCGGTTTCTCTCATCTACTGAAGTTTATTTCAGGAATAAAGGGAACGACGCCATTCAACGACGCTGAACAGTCGCGCGACGCTTATAAAAGAAAAAGGCACTTTTCAGCAGTTACACGGGCCGCGAGAAACTGCTCTTGCAACAAACGTTTCCTGTGATGGCGAGGAAGGAGTAGTGATAGTGGCGGTGATGGTGATGACGTACAGGTGGTGGCGCTGTTATGGCGTCGCGACATCCATCCACTATCCTAGAGTTCATTATGAAAGTTTTCAGTTCATCCACAAAACGAAATTAACATATGAACCTGAGAAACGCACTCGTAACTCTGCATAGATGAAACTACTGGTCTTCTTGTAAACTATGTTTATTTACAGATTCTCGTTCAAAACGTTCTAAGTAGAGAATTCTACATGAAAATGAAGTGATGATATGAGATTTGAGTTTTACACGGCCAGCAACGCTTTTTTATGAATTGTCATGAAGCAACGAAAATTATGGGAATAACAAGGAATGTAATATCATGAAAATTCACAATATTGTTGGTTAAACAAATTATTGGATGAATACTTATTTTGTATGTCCAGAGAAAACTATATCTGTGACGAACTTTCTCCTTTAGAAGTTTAAATTGCCTGGCAGTGCTACGAACATAGATAAAGTGATCATAAATATATGAGGAATCAAAATGCCCAAACAGTAGTGAAAACTATTTCCGATAATCATCTGCCGCTCTCATTCTTTATTCAGAAAACAAATATATCCTACAAATGTTGAATTGAATGAAAACAAAACCACTAAAATCGTATACAGTAATCAGCGTGAGATGGAAAAGTGTCACTTCGGCAAACAATAATTATACTAAACATGATTGCGTTATCTGCAAATAATTTTAAAATACAAAACAAATGCACAATTTCTCCAAGTGTTTACCTATCGTAGCTATTAACAACAGGTTGTAAACTAATGTATTCACAAGATAGCGTTATTAAAATTCATTGGAGGTAAATTTTCAGTTCCTTAACGCACTAAGTCTGTAATATCAGCATTTCCACCCGGTGTAGGGCGTTGAATTTTCTCTTGGCACGCCTTTCGAACAAGACCCACTTCTCCGGTAAAATATTTACTGCCTGCTGCTGATACTGTTCGCATGCAACAACTTTAACTTGCATGTCGTAACCCTCCTGGTTTTCCCCCGATTTCGAGTCCGATAACATCTCTCATATTTTCCACCGCGTCGACACTAGAGCTGTGCAGAAGCATGGAACTCCATTCAGAGAAGTCGATATTTTAGCCAGACCTTCCTACCTGACACGTTTACGACTATTAATAATTTCCATGTCGGAAAGAACAAACATTCTTCTGTTTTTTATTGTGTAGATAATGTTTGTGTATTTTGTGAGAATTGTAAAGTGCTTGTAGAACTTTGAACTCCTGTAAACAGTCTATAACATTCTGTAGATTTTGTTCATATAATCTGAAAACGCAAATAAAATAATAGTTATCGAAAACTCCGAATACTATCTTATGTATTGTGTGGAAACGTCAAAAATAGCAGATTCGGTTTCGTCATGTTATATGCAAATGAACATTTATAATATTTAAGTTCTGTGCAGAAGAATAAATTAGAAATGAATTAAGCATTTCTGACTGAGCTGACAGAGAAGTAAAATGTTTCATGAAAACACATTGACCTCTGTGGTAATGAATGCTGATCTATCGGTTGAAATAATGTAACCTGTCTATCATTCAATATTTAATAATATCAACTCTTCAAACCATGTCGACACAAAATGAAAAACTAACTTCACGTAACACTTTTGGGTCTCATGATTTATTCAGAAAGTATTCCTTTCTAGTGCCTGAGTTGTCGCGCCATCAGTTCAGAATACAAAAGTTAGGAGGGTCTTTCTTTTCGATTTTTTTCTGCACACCTTTCATTTAGAAGAAATAAGAAACCTCTCGCGAACTCTATGGCATCTTGAAAGAAATAAGAAGTTCCAACACACACTCACGTCATGGAACAGAGAGAATGGACGTCTATTAAATGCGTTCTCAGGCGACTTAAGGATTAGCATGAAGACAAAACGTACAGAGAATGCTACATATAATCTTCTACCAATATTCTTTCTACGCATGTTTTTATGCATTGTGTTGACACAAAGAAATTTCAGACAGACACTAGTAATTAGGCGGTTATTTTTAGGAGATAGCTATAAGTTCAACCACTAGCACTAATGCTAAAAAGAAGACGATGCTCAAATATTGAGAAAAAACAGTGAGAATGCAGTTAAGGAAAGCAAATACCTTCGTATAAGCGCTGCGGCTACTACTGACATTAATTCAACATATTAAACCACTGAAAGAATTATATACTTTAATACAATATGAAATCCAGTAAGAGCATCTAAAATATTATTGTCACACGTGGAAAAAAGTTGACTTTATGCCGTTAGTAGGCTTGTGCTACTCGGCCTACCTGTCTCTTGTAGCAAGCTTCCCTATTAGGAATATGAATGGTCGCTATTGCCAAAAATACCGTAGATAACTATTGCTTCACTTCAGTTTTCTCAGGATTGTTCGCTTTCACTTAGAAAGAAACCGCATTCGTCAAAAAAAATAGAACGTGCAAAAATGCAAAAGTGCAAAAATCTGACGGTATTTCCTCACTATCCTTCAAAAAGTTCATTAGTATCCGTTTTACATGCTCTGGTGGTTGCTTACAATTTTACACAGTTATGATTCATGATTTATTACAAAACGTCTTCAATGTAGATATTGAAATTATGATTGGAAAAATGCGTACCATAGTTACAATACATTTTGCCTTAACACTTGCCTCCCACTCTAAATTAAAGAAACGAAGACAATTGTGATGATACTCGATTACTTGCCAAAATAAATGCTATCAACTGTGAGAAAAATGTGAAGAATAAACTTACACTGATTCCAATAAATCGGCACGGTCTCACCTCCAAAGTACAGCCCTCGAAGTATTTTCGAGAACGAATACTAGTAGCTTATTTTTATTTGAAGAAAAACAAACAAATTGTGGTCGTCCGGATGGCAGAGATCGTTACGGCAGTAGTGCCGTAACGATCTCAGACCGAAGGATCGCGGGTTCCAGTCCTGCCTCGCGCATGGTTGAGTTTGGAAAAAAAAAAAAAAAAGAGGGGAGAAAAATTTTCCCGCCACACTTGCTTGTCCAACCCTGCCCGCCCCCCTCAAAACGCCCTCCAAAGCCGCCCATGAATTTTTTTTCCCCCCCAGCTTCTTGGCCCCCCGCCATCCCGCCCGCCCTTCTGTCGCCCCTTATCACTCCTCCGCCCCCCGCGCTCCCTCATCCCTGCCACGCTCAAAAAATCGCCCTTCACCTTCACCACCCCTGCTCCGTCTCCGCCTGACCCTCACCTCCTTCCGCCCCCACCGCAGCTTTTTCGTGCCAACGCGCACACGAATCCGCCCAGATCCCGTGCCTTGATCCCTTCCCGTGCCCCTCTTCAACGCACGTACACTAT
>BOPP01000041.1:1917811-1934827 GCA_017312745.1 Gryllus bimaculatus | reverse complement strand
GCCCCGCCCTGTCGCCGGCGCCGGTGCCTGCGAGGCCTTTCAGGGAAACAGCGCTCCCGGAGAGAGTCGGCGCCGAGCCGCCACTCACGGCCCCGCGCGGGAGCACTATTTTTCGCTTCGAAATTGCTTTCTCGTCTGGAAACACGGCGACAAATATGAGCTTGTGCCTTGGGAGGCTTGCTCGGAAATTAAATGGAGGTGTCTCTCACCTCTATAGGTGCTTCAAATACAGGTAATTTTCTGGTACGAAACTTTGTAATATCTTCATTTAATAAAAAAAAGTTATATACATTTCCGAGCTCTCTCCTTTCGTGGTAAAACAATTAGAAATTAATTTTTGCTTTTACAAGGAACAATGTTAACAAGTACTGTATCCAAACCAACTTATATTAAAAAAAAGATTCACAGAAATATTAACAAAACTGTTGCTTTATTTGATAACAAGTTGTTTATAATCAAGGAAATTCTACGTGCCGTCGGAATACCATGAAGAGAAAGGGAAAGTAATATCTGTCCGTTGACCCTGAATGAAAAACGTGAAGCAATGTATGATTTCGTAAAGATGGCTAGTTAGTTCGTATTTCTTTCCCCTCCCCAACTATGTTGTTAAAGTTGTTGAAACACAAGACACATCAAATCGTAAGTCTTAACAAGCAATCCATTCAACTTCGCAGTGGACTCCGTTCTCCCACATCGCACGCAATGAAACGCGATGCGCGCTCCGAAGGGCAGTTCTGAGAGGGCGCGTCGGCGCTGAGCGGTGGCGACGCGAAGGGGCGCGCGAGGACGAACGCGAAAGTGATAGCGTCCAGACGGAGGGATGGGTAGGCGGACTCTGCGTCGAGGACGGCACGCAATGCGACACCGCTGCGACGCGCGACGCCGCCTGCCCGCTCCGTCCTCGCGCTCACCCCGTCCGCTCCTCCCCCGCGCGCCGTCCCACCGCCGATGCCTTATCGCTCTCACACCCTTATCACTCCCTCCGTCTATTCTCCCACTCTACCACATGCTCACCAAATAATGCGTTTGGGTGCACACCTCGCCTCGAGCTCACCCGCGCGCCGTCCCACACGTCAATTCACCACACAAACCGTTTCAGCACTCTCATCGTTTCCCTTCCACACTCTTAGGACTCTCTCTGCCTATTATCCCACTCTACCACATGCTCGGTAAATTATGCGTCCGACCGCTTACCTCGCCTTTTGCTCACCCGCGTACGGTCCCACCCTGACAATTCGCCACGCGTACCCTTTTAGGCCTCTCATTATTTCCCTTCCACACTCTTAGGACTCTCTCTACCCCATGCTCTCTAAATAATTTGTTTGGCCGCCCATTCCGTTCCTTGCTCACCTCCTTGTCCCACCTTCTCCATTCGCTCCTCGTATCCCACGCTTTCGATCTTACACTCATAGCACTGCCTCTGCCGGTTCTCCCGCTCTGCAATTTTCGTATGCTCTCTAAATAATGCATTTGGTCACTTACTTCGTTCCTTGCTCACCCGCGCTCCGTACTTCTATGTTAATTCACAACTCGTATCTCTCCCTTTCCCTTCCACATTCTTAGCATTCATTCCACTTATTCTCCCGGGCTATCACACGCTGTCTAAACATCGCTACGGGCCGAAATGATTCTCTTCCACTCTCTGGACTTTTTCGACTCCTATTCAATTCATTTAAATTCAATTTAATTAATGCCTTATTTTTTCGTGGTGAGGCTTTCTCCATCAGGCACGATCGCTACACTCATTTCACCGTCTTGCGGTATCACTCTGGTGACGAAGTCGAACAGGCGCTTTAAATTTAGTCAGAATACAGGTTTTAGCTTGTGGCTACTTATGTATTTTAGGCTTGTAGATATTTTATATGCCGTGAATTTACAACAAGCGGCAGCCGTCTTTACTTCCCCTCAGAATATGGTTGTGCGAAGGATTTTACGCCCTTAAAAGTCCACGGTTTTGATCGGGT
Organism: Gryllus bimaculatus; assembly: GCA_017312745.1. Lineage (NCBI taxonomy): Eukaryota > Metazoa > Arthropoda > Insecta > Orthoptera > Gryllidae > Gryllus > Gryllus bimaculatus. The sequence goes on along the minus strand of BOPP01000041.1, from coordinate 1,932,863 downwards.
TTGAATACACACACTGGAGTACACCAGTCCGAATTACTAACTCAAGCCCACGAATTCTAACACATACTCCTCCAAACCTCGCGCTTTCTGGTCTACATACGCGAATTTTCTTCTACAAATCTCGTCAACTACTGATTATTTACAAGTCAATTGTGTATCTCCCTTTTCCATAAGCCGTCCATTATAACAATCATCCCAGCAGCTACTCAAATGAGATGTTATTCATTCACTCATTTATCCATTTACAGAATATTCGCACATCTACCTGCACAATAAATCATTGATTTACTCATCCACATGCCCTATAAACACGTTCGTTCATGAAAACGCCCCTTCACTCTTACGGCCGAACATGAAACTACTCGACCACTCTCATTTTTTCTATCTTATTTTTTTCATGAACTTTTTCTTACTAGTACCTTTCAAACGTCCTTCCATTTATAAGTTGTTTTCTTTTTGCACTCTGGATACCCGTCATCCTCTCTTATTTTTTTTATTTAATAGGCTGTTATTACACGTAAATTAAATACTTGATATTTATAACTAGATCAAAGGCCTTTAAGCCATTACAAAACTTACATCCTACCGTGTTCGTTCCTTTCGTATTCTAGTATTCACCCTAAATGGTCACTTCATCGCATCAAAGCCGCGGAAAAGAGACCGTAAGGTACGGCTGAGAAAAATAACTCTTAAGGGGGGCATACCTGCTATCAGAAGTCGAGTTAAAGGTCGGCTTGAAATACTTGTTTCAAATAATCGCATTGTGAGTCTTCACATTTTAGTTGTTACTTGTGGGCCCATTAACAATTTCACTTTATTAGACTTAAGTTCACTGAACTGCATTTACCACTACATGTTTATATTCAAAATTCCCATAAATGCGTACAAAAGTATTTGTTTGCATGTCATTTTCACAAAGAAATATAACAGAGAAATTATCTTATTCTATAATATAAAAAGACTGCCCTAACTAAACGCAATGTGCTATGAACAGCTTTCACTCAATCATGACAAACTAATAACCCAGACATTTCCTTCCCAGGCAAATTAACACATTTGGCGTCGACTATTTGCAGAATGAACTATAGAGATGTTATGCAAATTAAACACAAACGGCTTCGTATGTCTATATGCAGCTCGATTGCCAATTCACCATCTCTGAGATATGAAGATTTATGCAATGAACCGAAACTATGCACAGTTCTGGAACGTCCAACATGCTAATGAGTCTGATAATTACCAGCGGATGACGCCTCTCTCATCGTATCAAGAGCACAAGAAGTATTGCCATGAAGCCCTAGAAATATGCATTGCATCCATGACGTTGCCGAGTAAATAACAGAGTAATTGAAAAATATATTATTTAAGTAAGAGAAAAGAAGTAGTGGTGGACGTATGTGAAGATAGAGGGATGACTGGCTGCTCTGTGTGGTACATAAGTTGATCGGCGGAGACTCGGTGGGTCAAGCAAAAAGGTGGTTGTCAATATTTTTGTAACGCTACAATTGAACTGACAAATCAGATCAGAAATTGATAATTCTGCCATCAAATGTATCTCTAACACCAACAAAGGTCTCGGCATGTGTTGCCCCGTCACCATACCAACCCTCGCAAACGCCACCTCCGCCATCGTCTTAGGTACAACCATCGTCACTGCAGCAACCTTCCGTCATCGCCTCAAGCACGTCACCGCCACAGCAATCAGCACCGTTACAACATCGTCACCGTTGCACTTATCACCACTGCATTGAACACCATCGTACTACTATCGTTAACGTCACCGTCATCGCCACCACCAAAACCATCTTGACTAACGCAACCGTCGCTCCGCAAACCATTGTCAGCGTGGCAACATCGTCGTCGCTGCAAACATCGTCAGCTCCACAACCATCGATTCTGCAACCATTGACCCCTCCGTATGTTTCCCGCCGTGAATCATTACCACTGTCACTAATAGTTACGCGAGATGTTTTTTAAACCTACTCCCGAATTTCTGTTCGGTCGATAACACGAGCAGGGACAAGATCGCGTGCAGTGTCTCCTCTCCTGGGAGTGACGTCATTCGCGGAGAGGCCCAGGGCCCGGCAACTCTCCATCAAAATTGGGGACAAACCAAGAGGTTGCTACTCTAGGACGCGCTAGTGTCTGTGGATACAGCTGCTCGTAAGGCTCGCCAACTTACGCACATAAAAATTGGTCAATAAATACGAATACACTTTGATTATGAGCGATTTCTGAAATAAATTACAAAAGAAGTTAAATACTATGTGTTTATTTTCTAAAATTCATTTATTCATAATAATAAACGCATGAAAGAAAATGTGGCGCGATCTCTTGTATCAAGCGCGTGTGTTTGCGTCCCGAGAACCCACGCACGTTTTAAATATCGTTGGTAGCAGTTCGTATTTTAGTTAGTGTAAGAAGGTGATGGTCTAGAGCGCGCCACTGCAATGGTCCCCACCACGTTATACGGGAGTTACAGGGCCCTGGAGAGGCCCTCGTTCGGCGGCACGCCGCTGCACGAGACGGCTCTAGCGGCGCAGCGCGCTCTCTGGCAATGACAACTAATCGCGCGCAATCAGCCCTAACGAGCGCCTGTTTACGGGCGCGATGCAGAGCAGCTTACTCAGTGCAGCTGCAGTTCGACTTCTGCTCCCACCGCACTGCTCCTTAGCAGCACTCGTGGGAAACAATCCGCCCGTTTCTTATTTCTCGAAGCACCGCAGGCTTGGGAAGCTGTCAATGAATATTGCTACGCCCGATATTTAGTCCGAATGGGGACTGCAAGAAAACTAAGAAAATATCGAAACATTTGTAATGTGTTAACGAATACATTTTCTGCGTAACGAGAGTTAGTATTAAATAATATTAAGTATCAATTAGAGACTTCAATCTTTAAAACTACCGCGTTTTATTTAAGACGAAGACCAAAAAATATTTCAAAATAAATTTAAATACGACAGGTCTGGGTTGTTTAGGTATATCGTAATTTTCTCTCCGAAATTTTCCATTTCCAAAATCTTGTAATTTCTTTCTGCAAAATTAACCTGCTTTTCTGTTCAGTTTTTGATGTGATTAAGAAATGTGGAATAAAGTTCAGTTCCAAATTGAAGTATTCAAAGGTTTTTTCTTAGTGACTTTCAAATCTATAATATTCTAAAATCTCTATCGATATGTAGAAAGTCGGAACAAAACCGTCAATAAAGAGGAATTTTTAAGGAAAATCTGTTTTTTAATTTGTATTAAACATCTAGAATAGTACTAATTCAAATTATTTCTTTATTATAAATATTATAAAATAATGTTTAAATAATCCTTAACAATCAATATTGTATTTACAATTCTCTCATTCTAATATTTTTATAGGAAGAATATTAAAAATCAAGTTTGAATGTAGCCATATTTTAAGAATTTTTAACACAATACATCTCTGTTTTTATCTGGCCAGTATTACAGTTCGAAGTAATCAGTTTAACTATAAGTTTTATCTTGATATAACCTCCTAGTTGGGTTGCGTTCCCAAATCTCCCCTCAGCAGAGTGGTCAGCCGTCCGCTGGCGCTGGCGCCTCGCAGTGTTGAGCTTCAAGCATGTGCCGCACTCGCGGGACGTGAAAGCGCTGCGGTGCAACGCAAGGGGTGTGGTGAGCGGGAGTGAGGGAGCAGAGGAGATATGCGGCTGGCAGAGCAAAAGGGAGTCCACCAGGGACATAGTAGAGGGTAGAAACTACCAGGTAGAAGAAAATCCGATACGATGATAGGGGTTTACTCCTTGAAATTATGTCTAACTTAGAGAAAAGACCAATATTTAGACTATCATACAAATGCACTTATAGCTGTAAACTCAACTACGTTGTAAAGTATTCAATAATCCCTATCATTAATTTATTTTTATTATTGTGTTGATGATTGCTGAGAGGAAGAGGCGCTTGAAAGCAATAAATACAAAAGTAACTAGAATATAGTAATTGCTAAATAACATTGGATGTATTTATTATCACAATTTCAGAATCCATACCTATCAATCTACCAGTTAAAAGTTATTTTACAATCGCGCATATTACTGGTTGATAGTATACAATTCAGATGGAAGCAAGATAGGAAAACAGAAATTCTAAATGTTATATGATATTAGTTATGAATTCAAAGAGTATATCTAAGGTAATACGGAAGTTACATGCATTATAATAAAACCACCTTATTTATAACTTTTCGTAACATGTAATTCCTCAAACACTCTCAAACATTAAATTTCAACACGAGACAGATGTGTCCGTGAGATCTTTCAAAACAAAATAACACAAAAATAAAAGTTGAAATACATTTTACAATGCTTCTGAATTACAACCATTAAATTCTAAATATTTTACACATTTTTCAACTCATAGAAACATTAATGACGCAGGTTTTGATTTATGTACTAAAATTACGTACGTCCAACTCCAGTGATATACTAATTTATTTGGAAAGCACCAATCTAGAATATATGCACGAAAATATGCTGCGGCAGACCGCCACTAAGATTAAAAGCGCACTCTCCGAAATGCATTTCAGCTCGTATGGGTCTGGAATTTTTTTTCACAATTCTCCCTCCCACCCGCTTCAGGGCCCCTGTCGCCACGAGCAACACTAGAAATGGCACCGCAACAGTCGCCGCCACTCGGAGCGCCAGCGAGCACTCGTGCGAATGACGTCACCGCCAGCGCGCCAGCGCGCCAGCGCCGCCAGCGCGCTCTTGCTTTACGCCGGCGTTTGTTTTATCCCCCGCCGCCTCCCCTAGCCGCTGCGGCCAACCACTCGACTTCACGCTCTGCTCCTCTTCCATCATCAACCTCGCGACTGTTCTACCCTACACCGCTTCCCGTATGCATTTGTCTTTTTACACCCATGCCAGTTACTCTCGCGTGAAGTATCGTTCTTCTATTATATGAAATAATTCAAGAATCACTGAATAAATACGATTAAGGAAATATGTCAAACTTTTTATTAGAACTAAATATTCAATATGGGTGACAAAACTTCAAATTAGTTACATTTTCAGAGACTGAAGAGGATTTCACAAAAGCGATCGAAATGTCTCTAGATAAAATAGAATTTTTGACTTAGGACTGGAACCATCGCCTGTAATTTCTCGTTATTCTTTTTCGTCAAATCTTCATTTAAGTATTCTCCATATTCACTATTAGATTCTTATTTAGCACGAGATTTATCACATTTGAGTAACATTTTTCCCTTTTTGTAATGTTCTTCCGCTACTTTTTTAATAAAAAATACAGCTACCGTTTTAATTTCTGTTCCATCATCCCGTGACTGTTCTAACCGACACTGCTTCTTACATTTCTCTTTACATCCCATTTACACTCGTGTGAACTATCATTCTCCTCTAACCTACATTGTTCTACTTTAACCTCCATTTTACTATTCTTCACATTCACCATTATGTTCTTACTTAGCACTAGCTTTTTGTATTCATGTTATATCCACTTATTACTTTTTGAAAATTATTCTTGTAATATTTTTGCAATGAAAAATACAGCTACCAGTTTTATTTCTGTGAAAGGCCCCTTGAACGGAAAATGTTTTGTGACGAGCATGCGGGCTCTTCGTCTCGCACACATTACTCTGGGAGCAAACAGACGCAAAAACCATAGTTACATATATGCAAATAGCGAATCTACAATCCTCAGAAGACGGAATGAAACGTAAGAACTTCGAACATGTGGACCAAAATTTGATTGTTTATTCGTGATTAGGAAACATCTGTTCTGTTATACTATTGATGAATATTAGACTAGACCTGGTATTCATTTAGTTTTTCATTGCTCTCTATCGAATCAGTGAAATACAACACTCTTAATCTCTCTGCTTCCATTCCACACAAAGAAATATTTGCCATATAATTTTCTTGTCACATCACCACAGTAAATTACCTACCCTTCCAATCACCTTCCACTCTTCTTCCTCTCCTCCATATTTCATCTCATCTTCCACCCATAAATCTGTATTACAGCGCTTGTCTGACCGGAAGCCTACATGGCATAAAATGCAGAAGCCCTCGCCCACCCCATTTCCCACCACTTATCCGCCACCGTCGCTCCGCGACGCGTCGCTGCCGCCGGCAATTTCCCAGCGACCGCGCTGTATTTCCATTCTCCGCTACCACCTCTCTCCGCCCGCCCGTGCCCGCTCCCACTTCGCCGTTTGCTCAGTGACTACGCCTCGCCCCACCTCACCCCGCCCGCAAAACCCGCCGCAACCACCGCCGGCAAACCCCGCCGCAAAACCCCGCTGCAAACCCCGCCCCAAAGCCCCGCCCCAAACCCGCCCAAACCCGCCCCAAAACCCCCGCCCCAAACCCCGCCCCAACCCCGCCCAAACCCCGCCCCAAACCCCGCCCCAAACCCCGCCCAAACCATCAATCACAAACCTCACTCCAAACACCGCCCACAACTCCACCTCAGCGCAATCTCGTTCCCGCCCCCTGGTCACGATCATCAAAACCACCGCTCATACTTGTCATCGAAGTACAACCAGTCCTGCAGAGCCCTACCGCCTCCTCTTCACGTGGTCCTGCTCGCATCTCGCCTCGCCCGAACCTCACCTCGACCTTTCTCGTCCCCGCCCCATGGACGCAATCGTCATCGAGACCCTACCCCACTCCATCCCCTCCTCTGGCCCTGCGCAGCCTCGCCCCTCAAAACTTTATCCACGCTGCTCCTCTCGAACTTTCCCCATCCACCGCATACAACCCCGCCCTCCACACTCCCACCGCCCTCTCTGCCGGTGGCTCGCCATCAAACTTACCTAATCGTCCCCGCCGCACCGCACTCCTCTCCGCGTCAATCTGCCCCTCCCCTTTCGCGTTGCTCCTCCCTCTCTCTGCCGCCCTCTCCGCCGAAAGCCACCGCCCTCATCGCCGCTCGGGCCACCACCAGGCCTGGCCGGCACAATTGCCTCATCGCCTCGCGGCAGTGGTCAGGTTGCGTAGCGAGCGACCAAAGCACGTCCGCGGCAGTGACCATACGGCAGACGAATCCAGTGCCTCGCTATTCAACCTCTTTGGAGGTGGTTAGAGCAAAGATTTGCCATTGGGAAAATCGCAATTTAAAAAACGCAATTTAAACAAATCGCAGTTTCAAAAACGGTATCGCGTTTTCAAACGATATATTTGAAGATTAACGTATTCTTTATTCCAATAAAATGTATAGCAAACACTATTTTCAATTTGTAGTTAAAGTCTTGATATAATTTTATTATATGCAATTATAGGTGGCTTAAATCAAACAGGTATATTCAGAAACTTCAGCAAACGTGTCTGATGTGGAGTCGACATTTGAGGTACCATATTAACTTCCTTGATATTAATTTACCATAGTATTTACTACACAACAATTTATTAATACAGCTTAATAAATCATTTTCTCTCTTTCATCATGACTGATAAACGTTTCAATCACTATTCTATTGGTAGAGGCCTTGTAACTTACATGTCTCATCACATGAATTTCTCTTCCGACTGCTCTTCATCTATATATCACTGGCGTACTCTGCTGCGCCTAGCGGTTCTCCCCTCTTCCTTCACGCACGTGCAGTTGGGAGCAGGCACGTGGACTGCCAATTGGCGACGCGATTGCCACGATGGACTTGTGAATCTCGCCGCCGCCGCCGGCGCCGGGGCTGGCGCGACCGCAGGGGAGGCGACACCGCGTGTAAAATTGCGGCTCATTCGGCATGCATGACAGCGCGCGTCGCGCCCCGCCGCCCCCGCCCGGTGCTCCATCACCCGAGGCCGCGAACCAGCGCCGGCGACTGGGAACCCCGCCCGCACTCCGCCTCACCTCGCCTCACCTCGCCTCGCCTCGCCACGCCCCGACGCTTTACACGGAATTAATACGTAAAACACATTCCAATTCATCATGAATTCATTTAAAGTCCCCGGGCGCCCATCCGTCTTGCGGCGCCGACGCTCGGATACGACGCCGGGACGCTCGCCTCCCGCCCCCTCGCCGGGCTGCGCCGCGCTGCGAGCCCCATCTAGTCCCTCGGTGCCCTGGCGGCCCCCGACCCCTCGCGGCTGGGGAATGGAGCCGCCCCTGGGGGGAGCAGTGGCTCGGGCACCCGCCGTACGGGAGAGTCTGGCGGGCAAGTCGCCCCACCTGCCGGGGGACGGGGTAATGCGCTTATGGCTCGTAACACACATGCTACATTGGGTACAAAAACATCCTATTAGAGAATGAATAAATCTTCATTATCTCTTAAAATTAATAAAGAATCATACTTAGTTTTTCATGCTTCAAAACGAAATGAAACAACTATTAAATAGAAATTTGGAAATCTGTTACCAATTTCCATTGCATGCAGAAAGTTAAACAGAATTTCAGAGCCCGCAACCATGTAATAGGTGCCTATGGTTTCCTTAGCCGTACAGGAGCTCGAAACGAATCCAGAAACAATGAAACAGTTTCCATTTTGATGGAAAATGCAAATTTTTGATTGTTTTATTCCTCCGCCGCGTACGCACTCAATTTACATATTCAATGTATCACTGATTAGGACACCGCTGATGTCACACGACTGTGAGGTTCAAAGAAAGACCTCACCTGCTATTGAATATTTTATTATCACGTGTTACATTTTGACTATTCTTGATATTAAACAACTGTTGTAATGTAACCGTATAAACACACTACTACTTAATTTGTGGAGACTTGAACAGTGCGCGTGCTACTGTTTAAAATAGCGATTTATTTCATTTTATTCATCAGCATTTTTCCTACGAGCCCACTAGTCTACTGATAACACGAAATTAATTTCATTGGAATTTGTTAAATATCCGAAAATGCACTAATTTTAGTGCTTTTTTTCAGTGGTTTCCAACTAGATAGACAAATTAAGTGAAATATTTCACATTTCTCTCATTTAAAAAAATCATAATTACTAAGTGATGAAGTATTGGATTGTGTTTTTAGAAAATACTATTTGTTTAGGTATTTGATAAAAGTAAAAATAAGAAAAGACAATCACATCGTTACTATTTTCTCGTGGAATAATAGTGCTTTCTAATTGCATTTAAAAAGGTAAACATGCATCCATATCATGAAAAATATTCTCTTGCAATTTTCGGATGTAACTAAAACGATATAAGATGTACCAATTATTGTTAAACGTTATCAGCTATAAAGATTGTTTGATTATTCAGAGTTCACAGGATATTTGTTTATTATAACCATTTATGAGAAGCTCTATAGGCTCCGAACACATAAGCTGCCCCACCAAATAAGCCTTCAAACAGCCCAACCCCGACCACACAGGCTCTCTTCCCTATCAATATTTTCTGTCCAGTCCCACACTAAATGACATAGCCCCGACCGGACAAAATGTAGCCTACATGCAATTGAAGTTACATATTTTCGAGTAACAAGAAAGATATTTTTCAGCGTAGTTTACACTGTCATAATTACGTAACGTTTGTAGATGGTTAGATAATTTAAAATAACATTTTTTTCTTAGAAAATAACGTGAATAACAGCACATGCAGATAATTTTTAGATGAAACTAAAATATTTGTCTTCATTAAATGAATTGAAATATTGGATTTTTCTTCATTAAACTGAATTCGACCAATAATCTGGATGGACGAATTCATTCTTTTTCATTCGTAAACTATTAGTGACATTTTTGAAATCTTTTTAAAACCCCCAACTGGGGTATTTAACTATCTAAGCCGTCCGAAATAAAACTATAAGAAAAGGTTTTATTGCTCTAAACAGTCTAAACTTCTGAATCAGTCTCAAACTCGTCTCTCATCACTCTGATGACATCCAATCGCCAGGTTTTTGAGTGAAACTAAAGTCAAAGAGCCGTCCATCAATCAATCAATCAAACTTATTTTGTTTTAAAGTTTCTTAAAACAATCACGCAATTAGTTTTTCTACAGTTAGGTAGGGCTACTATCACGTGTTCACATCTAGCACATTTGTTTCGTTTCTTTGTATTTCTAGAACAACTAAAACAGCACCTGTTGGCACACAAACTCTGAAGCGAAGTGTATCAGAGGTTCTCTGGGCATTAACTGATGTCACTACAGTTCTTTTGACCGGCAGGTCCTTTGGTTTGAGTCCCGACGGTAGCAAGATTTCCGACACTTGCTAAATAAAATGGCCAGGGCGAATTCATGTGCAATTCATTATATTGGAGGAGAATTCCGGCGCCTAGCTGCTTGGATCGGTAGTTTTCCGTGGTTTCTTCGATCAACACCAGGCTAATGCCGGAGCAGTACACAAACAAACAGGCAGCAGACCGATGATGCTCTTTCCTACCTGTTCCTTGTCCTAATCTCACCCCTTACTTGTTATATCCAAAAAAAGAACAGTGATTTCTAAAACTGTTTTTTTTTTATTTTCACAAGCCAACAAGAGATTCACTAATACAAGCCAGGTCGAACAATACTCCAGGAGATATACCGGGGACGTTGCGATGTTCACTGATTAGCTGCAGAAAAAGTCCGAGTTCGTAGCCGCTCTTTAATACGCTTTACTTGACACTATACACACTCCAGGCCGGCACGTCACACACTGCCTACCACTCGCCGAGCAACGCTCTTATAGCCCGCCCGGGCTGAAGGTCCGCCGGCCAGCTGCCCGATAAGGGTAGGTTCTCTGGTTCCGGGACTTGGCCGAGCGTGACGGTGCTGCGGCGTTAGTAATCGGCGCCCTGTCTTGAGCGGCGCCGGCACTACTTTCCGGCGGCAACTTCAAAGGTGCGCGTTCGACCATATCATTACTTACACACACACTTACATGCACTACACCACCAAACACGTCTGGAGACCAGTCGGAAGCTTAGAGTTTGTCCCGGTTTGAGCGATGTCCTGTGGGTGAGAGATACCTGGATGCGCAAAACACCGCAAGCCTACGTGTAGGTCGGCGCCAGATCTCGCCCTCTCGCTGGGAAGACTATCGCCTTCTCTCGCGATAAAAAACACAAACTACACTTACGGGATCAATGGCCATATCAGTTGACGCACGGAGAAAACGAAATAAGCAATCAACGAACACATGGCACTGGCCACTACAAAGTCCAGCACGGACACGACGCGTGGCACGGAGCCCGTGACACGGGGCACGGGGCACGTGGCACGTGGGTGGCAGGGGAGAGAGCGAGGCGGTGTGGGAGGGTCAGCGCGCCCTCGTGAATGAGAGGCCGTGAGCCCGGCGGCGGCGAGGGCTAACGCGAGAGATACTGCAAATTGCAACAAGAGCGCCTCCGCCCGAGAGTGCCACAGTCGCGAGAATAATTTCGCCGAGAGAGCAGAAGTTTCGCGGCAGAGATCCGGACCGAGCAGCCCACGTGAGGGAACGCAACGCCCGACGCTAAAAGGCGAAAGCACGCCGCGGAAATTGAGCAAAATGTGCAAGAGCAAAAACAAATACTATGAAATAAATATGCACATGCTAATGAACATTAGAAGAAAATTTAGAAAAGCCCATATGTAAATGCTACGTACTGATTCTTCCAACAATTGAAGCACCCAATTCAGCATTATGGAAGTTTTTTCTCAAACATAAAAGTTGTTTTGGCGTATATTGAAGTAAATGAATAAATAAAATTACACTATTTTCTTCGGAGCGGGAGCAGGGTGGTGAGAGAGGGTGGCGAGAACGGGATGATGAGAGCGGCTTGGGGAGACTGCAATGGTGAGACCGGATTGGAGAGAGCGGACTGGCGGTAGCGGCTAGAGAGAGCGGAGGAGCCGTTAGCGAAATGTTCAAAACGGTGTGGCGGAATCGGGCTGGAAAGACTGGAATGGCGAGATCGTGGCGGCGAAAACAGGGTGGCGAGAGCGGAGCGGCGTGGGAAGGACGTTCAAAGCGGGATGGGGAGAGCGAGCTACAAGAGTGGAGCGGCGAGAGCAGGATTATGAGAGCGGGGCGACGAGAGCAGGGTTATGAGAGCGGGGTGGCGAGAGCAGGGTTGAGAGTGAGGCGGTGAGAGAAGGATTATGAGAGCGGGGCGGAGAGAGCAGGATTATGAGAGTGGGGCAGCGAGAGCCAGATTATGAGAGCAGGGTGGCGAGAGGAGGATTATGAGAGCAGGGCTGCGAGAGCAGAAAGGAGCGTGTATGGCGGCAATACCGTGTCTGCGAGAGTGAAATAGTGTCGGCGGGGTGGGGATGGATTAATGTTGAAGAGGTGAGAGCTGTGCGGCGAGGGTGTGACGCAAGGGCGGGGAGGTGATAGCAGGTCAAAGGTGACGGCCCAACGGGGGAAGGAAGGACGACGGGAACAACGCGGGGAGTTAGCGCCGAGAGGCACCACTGCGTGTCCCCCTGCGACCGCTGCCCGCCGCCCGCGCCACTGTCGCAAGTTCGTCCGCAGTAGTAGAGCAGAGACCTCCTACAGCCAACTCCTCCATCTCCCTACCCTTACACTGGTCGTGCCACGCGCCGCTACTCTTCTATTCATCCCCCTCCCTACGCCTCTCCCGGCAAACTGCGTCTGCTGCGACCGTCCGCTTGTCACTTTGCTCGTCAACTAGCTCAGACACACATTGCCATCACCGCTCTGTCAGTTTCCTTCCTTCTCAGCCATCCACACACCACAGTTTTTATTCTCGCTTCGACATAGTCACGTTTCCATTCATGCAACCAACTTAACTTTACTTTAAGAACGTGCGTACTTGCTTCACGTGTTACGTTCGTTGGCGTCGTTACACTTTATAGATTTATATTGAACAGCAGAAGCGATATTAGTCATCGAGCAGAGCATTAATGACTATACACAATGTCTAAAGCTCTTACAATACGCACCATCTTTTCGCATCTTCGTCAGTGAATATACTCTATTTTTCTTCCATTGTAGCGAAGCAACACGTGATCAAGGTCTTGTTTTGCAGTCATATCACGGCTATGACCGGAATACATTACATCACATATCTGAATTCGTTATCGTCATATGTGACTAACTATTTTAGCACTATACCCACCTACCGGTTTCTTTTATAGTACGCTCCTCTTCTGTGTTACTACCCGATTCTCCCGCAAAACGTCTTATCCCGTGTCTTTTTTCGCCGTATCAACTACTGTCCGAATATGATTTGCCTCCCTCATCCTTGTCTCTTTCTCTTACTCCGCTTCACGCCATCCTATCTCGGCCATCCGCCCCTAACATCGTCTCGTTTGGGGCTTGCACATTTCCCTGGCGGCCCAGCGCGGCCGTCCTCCTGCAGGCTGTCGCTGACGACGTCGCGGCACCTGTTCTCAGCCTCTCTGCTTCCGCGGACTTAAGTCCGCGCCTCCTGACTGCCGGTGTCAACTCGTCTAAGACTCCATCTCATTTCCGGCGCCATCTTGTCTCTGGCGCCGCCGCCGCCGTGTCCTTCTTCCAACGAGCGGCTCATTCTCCACGTCACCCCTCTCCCCTTCCAGCTGTCCGACGGCTTCACGCTGATCGCGACAGGCAGTCTCGGAGGGCAAAATATTAAAGAAACGGTATCGAGTTTGGAACAAAAAAAATTAGAAATCGTCCTACAATTTCTTGTTGGGTATGTAAATCCCGACGTTAGGTTGAAAACCAAAGTGTTTGTTGTCCTAAAACTATATTTTAACGAATTTGGTGTATGCGAGAATGTGTTACTAACTTAATTTACATCCATTATATAGCCTCCCTGAAATTTGTGATTGCATGATTGTCCCTAATGTTAATGATTTTTGCAATAGTAAGTAAGTTATAATGCCTTTAGGGTAGTTAGTAATAGTTAAGATTTCCTCTCAAGATTTCTCTACTATACAGGGCCAAGTGTTTGGACCAAAAATGTGTAATTTGTTTACCCTTTTCTATGTTCATTAATTTTATAATAAAACTTTAAAATGTATTATAAAATTATAAATATTTAAATCATAATAAAAACAAAAATTATAAAAAATCTAGGCAATGAAAACGTTTGTACTAACAGTATACATCATTTTTATGAAGTTTGTGTGTGACACATCGATTTCGATTACTTAAATTCTCACGTCATTTGTTGCAAATAAATCTAAGGGAGTTACGAAGCGCACACCTCTCAAGATAAAATACTTCTACCGAAGGAAAGATTGGAAAGTTCTAATCCTGGGAATGGTTTCGACGTTCCCAAATTGCGATGTCAGTTGTAAATGCAAGGGAAATTTTCCTACTACTCTATGATAGTATCCGTATCATTCACTAATTCGTAATTGTTCAGAAGTATGCTGGAAGCCAATAGGAACGGAGAATCACCAATCATTTAATACACTTATTCCAATGCGTGGTTCTGTTGATCCGGTTGCCGAGATCGCTAAGACAGTAGTGCCATAACGATCTCGGACCGACGGATCGCGGGTTGGAGTCCCGTCGCGGGCATGGTTGTCTTGTGTTCGTCCTTTCACCTCCCATCATCATCATATCGTGTCATCCTCACAGTTACCGTACCGTTCCAAGCAATAGTGGTCACTAATGACCTAGACCTTAATGCGACCTGAATTAGAAAGAATCACGCTTATTTTGTAATTTATTTTTAATAATTGTGATATTTTACCACGAAACGCGCTTCTCATCTCAGCGGCCTTGCTACCAGTCGATGCTTCCCGGAGCTCTGACGATTGCCAGAAATGTTTTTCCATGGATAATTATTGAACGATATGACTACGAGTGATTGGATCTGCACTTTGCTCCACGCACGGGGATAAGGAGGTGAAGCACAACAAAGAACAGCGCGGTACGTAGAACGCTATTTAGAACTCTTCTCTTACATACATCAACAACCAGAGAAAATCATGGAAACGATTGATTAGCGCAACCGGCTTGTAGAATTCATCTCTTCATTTCAGTAAATGGTGAAGCCAGGTATTTAGCTGGAGAGAAAAACACTCATTTGTAAGCACTCTAACCAATGACTTTCCGGTATATAAACCTGAATTGTAGTCTGATTTTATCGCTTCCGGTTTAACACATGATATCTTAGTCTACTTTTTTAATACCAGAACCAATATGAGGGTGTTCATTTATTCCTCTAAAACCGCGAAACCGACCCACAGTA
>BOPP01000041.1:1870346-1896123 GCA_017312745.1 Gryllus bimaculatus | reverse complement strand
TAAACGAGTCTCCCGAGACACCACGCAACACACTGCGTCTCTTCTACTCGGTTTATATCATTCTTCTGTTCAGCCTGCCGACTGGTTGGGGGATTACAAAAAGATTTATGAAACGATACGTCTTTTTTTCAATGTACATATGGCGGTTTGCTACTACTGTTCCATCTAGCATTTGGAATAAAAACCCGTACATTACAAATACTTCAATTCACTCAGTTTAGTAAAGAATTAATTAAACTTTAATGCATGAATAAGATGAAAGTAACGGATAGATATAGGATTGAGAATGTTGTATCAGATCTTTGTAGGGATTTTAATACTGAATTTAATTAGCAGAGTAATAAAAGAATTTATCGGCTCATGACAGAATTAGGCCAATGATTCCCTGTCAAAAGGTCAGTGATTTAGACAACGTCAATAACTTGCATATCCATTTCATCTGGTACTAAAGCGATCTCAATGCACCACAGAAGTAATGAAATGAAGCAATGAAACAATCAATCTGTATTATGGGAAAGGGGTCTTAGTATTCAAATATATTCATTGCAACAGTAAAAAATTAAAATTATGAAATAAGATAAGAAAATATACTAGAAAATAAAGTAATGTTAATAAAGTAATAATAATGTTAAGATAAATAAATAAAATAAATACGAAGAGGAAAAACGTGATCATTTATAACTTCATTTTCACATATTTTAATTAAACATCATTCGCCCAACTACGTAAAAAGTAATGGTCAAGCTATTTGTAAGATGAGTTTCAGATCCGTCACCAAGTTACTCACATTTTATTTCATTGGCCTCTTTAAACATGAACTGTTCAACAGCCCTCACCAAAATTCCAAATGTTTTCATTTATTCACAGAAACATGCTCGTGCTTGTTCTTTATCTCAAAATACTTGTTTTGGACAAGTACTCTTTCTTGTTCTTTGAAAAGGATTTGCAGGTGAGACAAACTTCGAAAGCAAACGTTTACCCCTTTCTGAACACCTTAATCACTTTCAACAACAGACAAATCTTCTCAAAAGGCCTTCTAAAGACGACTTCCACGAAGCGTCGAGGGTCAGTCAGGGGCAATATGTTTTAACGATCTCTCGAAAAACATGTTGGAAGAGGGCGACAGAAAAATAATTTACGAGCCCCCCCTCTGACCCTCTCCGCCCCCCGCCCCCACCGTCCTGTGCGGGCCGAGAAGCCTCTTCGGCAAACTTTTCTCTCCCTCGTCTCAATTATATCTCGAATTTTTCATTAAAGTTTTCCAATTAGCGGAGTGAAAGGTACAAAGGGAAATGCATTTCCTCTCAGAGAAAAGCGCGTCACTTTCGCGACCGATTTGTGTGGAGCCCTTAATCACGAAATCGTCGCTCTCCGTTCGAGGGCGAGCCACGACCACCACCTCAACAAGCTACATTGTGGTGGGATGAAAAGGGCGACTCAGATTTTACGTTTTCGGGGTATTTTTGGGGGGGTTGGTCAGTGTGTTAAACGGTATGTGCTTGTTAGACGCTTTGCGAAGGATGGTATCGTTTGCTTGAGTAAGAAGGGAAGACGAAACTAGAATGATTTGTATAGAATTGCTCATCTCGCTAAAATAACGATGTGAAACGAAAATATAATGTATGCCGTACGAGAACTTTACTCAAAATTGCTGAACGACGAGTAGATTCATATCGCGTAAGTTGTTTTCTCGGTGAAATGTGATGCACATTGCTTGTATTAAGCAGATCATCGAGGAGGGATGGAATCGCCTGGAATTACTTAGGAAAATATTCTAAATGGTAACATCTACGAAATATTTCTCAATTATGGATAAGTTCTAATCAGTTAAAAAACATGTCTCTCTCTTAGATAAGTCATTCAATCACTTAAAGATTTATATAAGGCACCTTCTGGTCTAGATAGACATTTTATTTCGAATAAGAAGAGTGTAACTTAAAATTCAGCTATCTTATTTAGAACACTTTTCGTCATTATCCGTCATTTATGTGATAATTTACTCCTTACGAATTTTCTACATATTTAACGAAGTGCAGATCGAGGTTAAGTGTTTTCTCTTCGCTAATCACTCCGAAGGAAAGAATAAATGCATTTAGAACCAGACAAAAATAATGGGTGTATTTTGTGCAAATTTATATCTCCGTTGATTTTTAACACAAATTCTCCGCAGATGTTTAGTGGAATCATTCCGAACAATTTATAAATATTTCAATAAAACAATTTTTAATTTACTTCAACATATGTATTCGTGAATTATTTAATTTATTCTGTTGATTTTCATATGACAAGAACGAATAAAGCTTTTATTAAAATTAATTTGAGAAATAGACGTAAACCTATTGATCAAACCAGAATTCACCCGCCATTGTCATATCAATACACGGGTAGGTGATTTATTTACTTTACTTTTAATTTATGTCAGAAAGAGTACTAGACCATGTCTGATATTTGTGAACGAGAACAAAATGAATTGATTTAATTGAAATGGGAGTCATTGGGTCATAAGGTAATATCAATAGTTGTGAATAATATTCATATCAATATTTGTGAAAATATCGATACAATAGAAGTTAATTATCATTGATAATGTTTTGCACAAATTCATATTTTCTTTATTTACTCTTACGTTTTATCAATCATTAATAAATAAGCATTATTAGAGGTTACTCCCTAATATTGCTACCAGGTGCAATTTTATTTTAATAAGGTAATATAAAATAACTTATTTACTCGTAAGTACATATTCTTTTAATTCCACACATGTAATACGTTGTTCAGTCATGATCGTCTCTGCCATTTTACAGCCCTTTTCCGGCTATCTGCCGGCACCATGAGGAACTACTGAAGGCACACCACAAGGCACCTGCCACTAAGAGCCACATCGCTCAAATAAGAGTCTGCTATCGTTCAACTCGCAAAGCCCGAACGACCATCTCTCATCACACGCCACTCAACCAAGGCTATCAATGAACACATATGAACATACTACACAACTACAGAAATGAATATACTTTTCAGTCAACAGCAACATCAGTAGAGACAATATGAAATAATTTAATCCAATGAAGAGTCTAAAAAGCAATTAAATCTTCTATTTCCGTAACGAGTGAAGCGTCAATTTAGCTAACTTTGGGAAACGAAAATAACTCTCTATATTTGACTATTTTTGGTAGATATTTTAATGATTGTTTACTGAAAGTAACGTATTCAATATTTTTCTTGAAAACAAACGGTTACGTATACTTCTAAATAAATATTCCTCCTTTTACTCATTTTTCACTCTTTAACTCTTCATTAGTTTCTGAAATACACAATTATATTGACGAATGAAATTAGGCGAAAATCCCCACCGGCAAAGGTAGCACTTCTCAAAGCAGATTGTCCCCTTTCACACACACACACAAACACACACACACAAACACACACACACACAACCACACACACAAACACACACACAAACACACACACAAACACACACACAAACACACACACAAACACACACACAAACACTCACACAAACACACACACACACACGCACACAAACACACACACACACACACAAACACACAGCACAAACACAACACTTCTCGGCCGCGTCCGCGTCAATGCAGCCAATAGGAGCGCAAACGCTGCAGCCACTTCACGCGAGGAAGAGCGTTGCGGCACGGGCGCACTCTGCATGTGACAGCGGGAAGCTCCACCAAATTGCTAAATATTTGAAAACCTGCATCGGACAGGACCTCCACTCCTCCATGTCCTGCGCTCAAATTCCATTTTAGTATTTTAGTGGATATTCGCTTTGACTTGGGCTTCGACAAAATATATCTGTCTGCAGGGGATGAATATTTATTTGTTTTTGAGCGTAGAAATCCTCATTCCGTAATAACAGTTCCGAATACTATACTCCTAAATGTTAAGCGTGGCCTCCGGAAAGAGAAGCTGGAAATGTCTTTTGAGGTCATGTATCGATGAAATTTTTTATATCGAGTCTACGGAAACCGGAATAAGAAATTCAATGCAATACCAATATAAATAATACTTATTACGTCAACATTTTTTTCGAATCGAGGGAGAAATAAATAATAAAGGAAAAAGTGGATATTACTAAGAAATTCGGTTAAAGGAGGTAGGGTTATGTTAAGTGTTTTAAAAAATCCTATCAAACATGTTAAGATAAATAATATGTCCATTATTATTCCTTTTCATAAACATTTTCTAGTGTTTTGTACTTGTTAAATATGCAACACTATATCTGATATCTTCTACATCTCTTACATTACTTTTCATGACCTTTTGCATTATGTATAACTGCAAGTAATACAATGAATCCTAAATGTATTGATAGTGAGAAGTGGCTAATTACTCAATCATTTCCTTGCCTTATCCTAGACGTTTTACGCATTTTCATCATACAAAAAATGACAATCTAAAAACATTCAATGCCGCAACAGTCCGGATATTCCCGCAATAGTCGATTGACTCTCCATTTTTGTAACCCCAAACAAAAAAGCCGCCACGGTAATTGAATGCTTCCATTCATACCACGCACAAAGAATTCATGCATACATTAATCTGCCTGCAAACATTTTCAAAACGCAAATTCCTCCAAATAAGAATTTTAAAAAATGAAATCTGTTTGAAAAAGTCCGGTATAGGTATTACATGCTAGCGTCGGAATTGAAAAATTACACCGGACGATAGCAGCAATTTTTCTGTGCCTTCATGCGGCGAGTGACGTTCGGTTCAATTTCCTTCGCAGTTCCTCATGACGACAATGGGAGCAGTCGACGGAGCTTAGATTGATATTCGATGGCTGTAAATTCACTTGTGACGAAGAGAGCAATCTACTATTTGTATTTTGTGGATACGTGGGGGCCGTTTTGTTGACTTTATTTTATATCATAAACTGCCATGTCTTAAAACAATTTCAGTTTTATAAAAATGCTTTTATTCGTTGAATTACTATATATGCCATAATAATATTGCATAAGAACTGTGAAAATACGTTATACAAAATAATAACACTCAATTATGTTATATGTAACAAAAAAAGTTATTCAAACACATTTGAAAATTTAACTAAACAAGGTATACATTTAAAACTTACAAAGACTTTCATGATCTGATTGTATTGATCATCGAATATATTTTAAAAAATCAATTTTTCTTTGTTCGTATTTTATGCGCTGCCGTTCCGTTCAACCCATTGCGATACAACTTTGTCAACTTAGTGCGTTCACTTGCAGGAAGCATATAGTACAATGGGAATATGCGTATATCTGTCACACACAGACGTGCGTTGATGATGATGCATAGCGTTTAAGCCGACTCAAGCGCCCCTGATCAGATCTTCTACGCAACCCGCCGCACCCTCAAGTATTAGGCGAGTCTTTGCTACATATTATGCAACAGGGATTGTGAAATATCGGCCAAAATCCCTACTTGAACGTTATGTCGGACAATGCATGTCCGAACTTAAGGGAGAACTTTTTAACAATAATATACTTCACAATCATGTCCAAACTTGGACATAGAACAAACCAGAAACAAATTGCAAATCGCAAACAAATCGCGAAAAAGTATGTAATTTATTACAATGTTCGCAGAGCGTAGCTTAACACGTGGACAGTAGCGTAAAAATCGGGTGATCAGTAGCGTAACAACCACGAGGCTATTGCCGAGGCCGTAGCGTGACATTGCAACAGTGAAGCATTGCTGGGTTTGGGAATAATGAAGAATGTTGTATTAGTAATATATTTTCGGTAATTTACAAAACATGAAATTCTAACTATACTCGTAATCAAACCCGTTTTACAGCACAATAATTAGACGAGAAAACAAAGATGGGTGATGTAAAAAATTGAAATTCCTCATCTGATCCTCGCAATTGTCATTTCCTTGGGGAGATGCTTTCAGCAGCCATCCCATTAGCTCTGACTCCCCTCACAATCCCCCTCCCCAATCCCCCCTCCCCAAAGGCCTGATCCATTTGAAATGCAACCCTCCCCGTGCGGTGTTAGGGTAAGATCAGGACGCGAGCGAGAGTATCTATGGCCAGAGCTTCTCGCCCTCCCCCCATTGCCACTCACCATCACGTGATCTACGTAATTTTATATTCCCTTGGCGACGGCCATAGGCACTATCGCCATCATTCCTTTTCGACTCCCATTTCACTCCTATATTTCGATAATTTAATATTTAAAATCATTAAGCACTCTTTCAAAAAATATTATAAATGAAAGTCAGAAAGGGAACAACAGTTTATGACAAATGGGTTGACAACTTACATTTTTATAGAAAATGTTCGAACAATTACATATCGTTCTAGAAAAAGATACTCCACAAGAATGCGAAAATGTAACACGCGTTTCCGGAAAGGCCTGCCTCGGTGTTGCGGGAGCTACAAGCAGCGTTTAAATACACGAAGATTACTGTTTCGAAATTCGCAGAAGGCATGAATGTTGAATGAGAGCAAGTGAGTATTGATTCTGGGTGGATTCAATTATCTTTGCCATTAGTATTAGTGCATTGCATATTACATAAGGAAGGAGGTGTTTAGCATTACCAGGGGTGGTAAGATATAATAGCCTACCTACCCTACTGTGCTTAAAAGAATGTCTGTACTTTTCACGGGGTTCAATTTTTTTACTAGAATCATGCGTTTGTAACCAAAACGGGAGCAAGTATTTGTAAATGGCTTTCCTGTTGTCCTTCATGGCCTGCAAATTGAGTTGCCATGGCGGGGATAGTTCGATTGCAAATTGTGCGAATTCACAATGTACAAATTTCAGTGTTATACGTGCAGTTGTTCCCATTTGCACTGCATTTAAGCTAGAAATAACAACATGCTCGAATGTAACATGTTAGTATACCATTTTCAGTGAGTGAGTAGACGTTTTCAATCAATATTTCATGTTTTGTGAATCCTAATTTTGTCAAGACGCCTTCTTTCCTCTAATTTCCCATTTTCCCCTTTATTTTCTGAAAACTACAATTACAATTCAATTCAGTTAAGTGATCCTCATTTTACGGGAATATCTCAGGCCTTCAAGCCTCCTCTTCCGTCTGACCATGTAAATTTCGCTACGCGCCTTAAACCTTCTACCGGAGAAAGAAGGTATCATCGGGACCAAGACACGATTTGAATTTAGCTCAGAGACTTCTTTTAGGTTTGAAAATCTTGTACATACATAAAATCTACAACATGGGACACACGGCTTTACTTTCCTGCGCACGAAGGATTTCTTTTTGCTCTTTAAAGTCCATGATTTCGACCGGGATTGAATCCTCAAACTTTAATATAACAGCACGATAGGCTAACTCTTATACCACCGAAGCCGCATTTTATTAAAAAAAATATTGGAACATCATACCGTAATTTGGCCATCACCACCCTGTGGTCACGCACCCGCTCCCGTGGCTTGGACCCATCGTGAATCACCCCGCTCGCGGCCCAAATTCTGGAGACCGTAGGAACTCGTTTGGCGCCCCCCGCCGACTTGGGACGCCGTCCATCGCCGTACACCGTCGTCCACCGTCGTCCACCGTCGTCCACTTGCGTGCGGCGGTCGCGCGCGGCAGGCGGTCCCTCCTCGCCCGAATATTGACCCAACTTTGTCAAGACACCTTCTTTCCTCTGATTTCCCATTTATTTCTCTTATATCCGGAAAACTACAATTACAATTCAATTCAATTAAGTAATCCTTATTTTACGGGAATCACTCACGCCATAAAGCCTCCTCTTCCGTCAGACCACGCAAATTTCGCTACGCCCCTTTAATCTTCTAGCGGAGAAAGAAGGTATCATTGGGACCAAGACGCGATTTGAATTTAGCTCAGAGACTGCTCTTAGGTCTGAGAATATCTTACACACAGCAAATCTACATCAAGGGACAAACGGGTTTACTTCTCTGCGTACGAAGGGTTTTTCCGCTCTTAAAAATCCATTGTTTCGACCGGGTTTGAATCCTTAAACTTGGGTATAACAGCACGATACGCTAACTCTTATACCTCCGAAACCGCATTTTATTAAAAAAAATATAGGAACATCATACTGTAACTTGACCGTCCCCTCCCTGTGGCCACGCATCCGCTCCCGTGGCTTGGACCCATCGTGAATCACCCCGCTCGGGGCCGAAATTCTGGAGACCGCAGGATCTCGTTTGGCACCCCCCGCCGCATTGGGTCGCCGTCCATCGCCGTCCACCGTCGTCCACTCGCGTGCGGCGGTCGCCCGCGGCAGGCGGTCCCTCCTCGCCCGAATATTGGCCCAACCGCCTCGCCCGAGGCGAAGTCCCGCAGCGGAGCGGGGAATTAGAACTAAACCGCGGAGGAAATACCCTTCCCCGGATGATGGCCGAACGTTTTGATTGACAGCGATGTCCCTTTCACAACCATCTACTGAAGCGGTGTAACGTTGTTGCGGATCGGAGGTTTCCTCAGAAATAACTTACTTCGATTCGTAAACAAATATTTAATAGATACTGAAAAACAGTTACAAGCGAGAATGACCTCGGCCACATCGTGACGAGCAACCGCACGGCACAGTGACTGATCTGACTTGTTTAGACATGGGCGCAGAGCTTAAATACCAATGCCTACGTGACTGACTCAGGGTGTGCTGGCATGATACGTCATTACAGTCAAGGGCTAGGACTCGTAGGTTGGGGGGGGGTAGTTTAGTCATGGCCCCTCGCGGGGTGGCTCCGTCACTGTAGCTTACGTGACCTCTGTCGCGTGTAACAACGTCCTGTCTTTAAAGTGATGTCACCAAGTGTTCCATAAAGGTGGCAGTTAATGTTCTGAAACGCCTCACACATAGGTGCCAGATCATTGGCATCTGTTGAGTGAGTATTGTGTTTCGCAATGCACAAACTACTTTGAACATTACTCCCATACGTATAGTGCATGGAGGTGACTGCAGCCTTCTTTTTCTTCAGCAAAACATGAAGTACATGTATGATCTACGTGTTTGATGATTGTTTCGAGTTTCCGCGTGCGTCAACTTCATTAATCATTAGTCGTGCTAGTGTAGTGCATGTTATCACTGAAGATGGTGGGGTAGTGATCTCCCGCTGCGTAGCGAGTTTCAGAACCAACATACACGTCAGCTTGCTGATATTTGCAAAAATACTTCTGTTCCATTAGTGGGGCACCCCACCCCCACTAACCGCAACGAACTCCATGCACCCGGCTGGCCTCTAACCATGTGTTGTTGTGAGTGTGTCGTGTAGTGTATGCAAGTGAAGGCAGAGAAAAGGACAAGGATGAGGAAAAATTGCACGCGGTCCGAGGCTGGTTTGTTAGGCATTCGCCTGGTGTTGATCGCACAAACCACGGAAAACTACAGATCAGAGCAACTGGTCACTAGATTTATCCTCCAAATGGCGTTTGCATTCGATCGATTTTACGCCCCAGAATCAAAACTTCTGCCGCCTCTACACTTCCCGGTCAGAGACACTTCAGTGACATCAGATAATTCTCTGAGACATCTCAACCATTGGGCCTAATGTTTTCATGGAGATGGTTTCCCCGTATCTACTCTACGAAAGGATACAAGAAATAAGGGCAAATAAGGTCTGTAAGAGAAGAAAAGAAAACCAGACTAGGAAATCAAGATCGCACTCCGTCCGTGATCTCGTTGTTAAGCACTGATATTGATCGGATCAAAACAGAAACACTACCGATCAGAAGAGCTGGCAGCTACATTCCAGCCCTAAACACCGCTTGAGTTTGACCTAGCTATCTAGCTACTGTGAAACTCCGTCACCGGTTGAATTTGACCTCTCTATTTATCTGGTGTGAAAACCGCATCCGCCGTGACTCGAATCTAGGACCTCTCGTCCAAAGATGCAGCAGAGACAACGCCAACGCACATCAGATTCTTCCTCCCCTCCCCCACCTCAGGCGCAAAAGGCGCATCTGCCCCGGAAGGCAGGAGCGTCGCATCTCGGCGCGATACCCGTCCCAAGTTCCACCGCATACCACCTCGCTTCGCTTCGAGCAGCCGTTGCGCACCTCGTGAAAGATCCCCCCCTTCCACGCCCCACCCCGATCTCTCCTCGCCCCGTCTCACAGCGCGGGCATTCTCCGCCTCAACGCACCGCGCTTGGGGCCGGCCTTCCGATCTACCCCGACCCCCCTCTCGCTCGTTCGCCGGCTCCGCTCAGGCGCATTCCGACGCAGCCCCATTTCGGAAGTTGCCCCAGTCACACACTGCTCCACTGCGGCCGGCGCCCCTCCAGCTGCTTCGCCCCGCTGCTCCGCGCACAGACACTGTTGCCGCTTCGCGCCTCTCGCCATCTTGTTCGCCCCGCTTCGCACACCTCTTCGCTTGGCGGCGCCATTTCGTCACCACCTCCACTGGGAGAGGTGGAACAGGGAATCAACTGATATCACTCTGCAGTGCCTCTGACTGGGAGGTCATAGATTCGAGTCCCAGCGGTAGCAGGCTTTTTCTACCCTAGCCAGTCAGCTAGGAGTTTTCAGTCGCTCTTTGGAGGGTAATTCTAGCGGCTGTCTGTTGAGATCGGAAGTTTTCCGCGGTTTCTCCGATCAACACCTGGCAAATGACGAGGCCGTTCCCTAACAAACGGGCAATACACTCGCATTCCCCATGTACCTCATATCAGCTTTCCCTGCACGTCGAAGCCAAACCACCTCTGTACACGGAGGTGGTCAGACGGTACTGTCACTTACCCTCCCTCGCGTTTCGTGTCTTTAGTCACGCTCCCACCCTGCACCCTACTTCGCTATGTATCCTCCTTGCCCTCTCATCATTTCTCTCCTCTCTCACCAACTCCCCTCCTCCCTCCGGCCCCTCCTCACCTCGCTCCCTCCTGTCCATTCCTCGCCCCCCCCATTCCTCCTCCTCACCCGCCTCCCCCCCCTCCTGCAAACTCTCGCCCTCCTCCACCTCGCCCCCTGCCTTCACCTCGCCCCCCTCTCACCTTCGCCCCCTCACCTCAGCCGCCCCTCCTCCACCTCCCCCATCCTCACCTCGCCCCTCTCCTCCACCTCACCCGCCCCCTCCTCACCCGCCCCTCCTCACCTCGGACCCCTCCTCACCTCGCCCCTCCCTAAGGCCTCCCGCCTCCCTCCCGCCTCCCACCTCGCCCTCCTCACTCGCCCTCCTCCCGCCCTCCTCACCGCCCTCACCTCGCTCCTCCCCCGCCTCCCACCTCCCTCCTCCGAACCTCGCTCCTCCCTCCCCCGCACCTCGCTCCTCACCTCGCCTCCTCCCCAACCTCGCCCCTTCCTCACCGCCCTACCTCGCCTTCACCTCGCGCACCCTCCGTACTCCCCTCTTCACTCGACCACCTGCGCCGTTTCGTCGTCACATTCCACATGTAGGTCCCCACTTCACTGCTACTTTAACCTCCCCCCTCTCCCGCCATGCAACCGATGTTCCGTCCCTATTCCTGCTTCCCCTGCCTCGCCCATTTCCAGCCTCGTCCCCATCCAATCTCCCTCCCCGCCCTCCTTCGTCACACATCCCCACGCCATCCCGCACATCTTCACCCCCTTCCTGCCTTCACCCCCGCCCCCTTGGCGTAACTCGTCGGGAGCGAGCGCTCGTATTTAATGCATTTAATTGGAATTCCCCGCCGCCGTAAATCATTATTCCGCCGAGAGCTGTGCGCCGCCGTCCGCCGATGTTGTTCCGCCACTCCGCCTTCCGGGTCTGGAAGGGAGGGGAAGGGAGGGAGGGAGGGGAGGGGGGGCCGTGACGAAGGAGGAGGGTGGCGACAAGGGAGGAGCCCCAGGTACAGCGCCGCTGCGGAGCTCCAACTGGGAAGGAGGTCGCAGATGAGAAACGAGGCGGGCTATTGGAATGTGGGCATATTGCAGGCAATATTGCTATCAGTGTGATTAAAGTAATGATAACAATGGAGTATCTGAAGGAATTGAATTAAGCTGAATGGTGAGGACGAGATTAAAAAAATTGATATACTCGAACAAAGAGTGTATATTTTAAATTAAAAATATGATAGTTGGAAACTTTTTTAAATATACTTTTTATAAATCAAATAATCAACAATGCGTACTTGCGGGTATGGCCATGAGTCGTGAAATTTATATTTTTTTCTAAAAACACTTGGTTTTTAGAGTAAGAATTTCGCAAACACAATCAAGTAAATGAGCTTTCCTTACATTTTTTATTTCATCGAATCGATCTTACCGGAGGCATTATTATTAAATACTAAAAATCTAAAAACGTGATTTTCAAATATTTTTTGCAGCAAATGAAATGGAAAATTCAAACAACATAATGAAAAATTATTTACGTTTGCAGGCGCGACAACTGCAGTGATAGTCCTATGGCAAATGTTGTCATCCGGGCATGTAGCAGTGTTCCTTCCTACTGGATGGTGAAATTCGTTGCCGTCCTCTACGTTGGATTCAAGGGGCTTCCCCTCCCAGAATCTGCTCCAGCCAAGCACCGCGCTATCTGTTTTACCGTCATGTAGTGTAGTGCATGTAACAATAGGAGAGGATGGAATAAGGAAAGGGTAGGAAAGATCGCGTGCGGTCTGCAGCCCGTTTGTTAGGGAACTGCTCCGGCATTCACCTGTTCTTGAACAAGAGAAACCACGAGATAAACTAGCAATCAGAACAGCAGAACGGTAGAATTCTTCTCCAGACGGTGACCAATTTCTACTCAGCTGACAGCTAGTATCGAATTCAAAATACATAAGTTTCGTTTGATATGATGTGCTTCGCATTAATGTTGCACACGTGTACTCGTGATACTTTAAAACCAACAGTAAATCAATTACGGTAGTATCGTCAGTCTCTTTTTTTAATTGCAGTATCGTAAGTCCCTTTTTCTCATTAACGCGAGCACATAAAACCTCCTATGTCACACGTGATTGAGATACCTGCATTTGAAGTTTCGTAGGCCTAATGTGCGAGTGTTTACACGTGGGAAATATTGTTATTTTAAGGCTATTATCTGATATATTTTAAAAAGTGGATTGTTCAAAAGTTAGAAAGCGGATGTCTGTAAAATCCCCATCTTCTCTCAAGACAGGCTTCAAGACTGGCTTTGTATTGGTTGTACAAATGTCTCCGCCACATTGTTCTCTCAGTTTGGTCTACTGCTGGAATAATGCAGCAGCAACACAAGCGTTACCGTTAGGCTCGCTCTCCTTGATTGGAAGGCGGGGTGATTGACCAAACAAAATGGACAGAAATGCGACTGTGATCTTCTATCCCTTTCATCTATTCCTATTCACTAATTGAACATGTTTCCGCTCTTCTCTATTATCTAAAAGATCTGTTGCAAAGATTGTAAGGATGTAGGCGATCCTCAACTTTCCGTTTGTAATATGGGCATTGACAGCAAAATTGACACAGAAGCGCTATACAGCATTCGACAACATTTTAACAGTTTTAGTTACACTGAAATGCTTTATTCTGACTTCTTTATCAATATCAATGATCATCAATCAATGACAGAATGAATTAGATGGATATCAGATGCGATAGGCATTCAATTTTTTAGCTTAAAAGATTTAATTTTTGTTGGAATTGAGAAAAACGATGTAGAAGTGAAAGAAGAAAGCCATTTTACTAACATTAAATTGTATTTCATCGATACGTAAATAAACTCTTTATTTTTTGCGAGTGTAAAAATTGCACTTAAAGATAGCATGAACCTCTGAAAGCTCAAGATTACATGCAGACGGACTTTCCAATTAGAATACTGTAATTTTGAAGTTCACCTTTCCTGATCGAAAAGGCAGCTTTCGGTGTGAACATTGAACAAGCAATGCAATTCGCAAAACAGTGTAGTAACTACAGAGAAGCCGGGTGCACATTGTACTAGTAGAGAATGCGATACAGGCGCGAGCGTTGATACGAACGAAGAACAACGTCAGGTGGCAACACTGAGACGAGAGAGCGGTATTGTATGCACGACTCACCCCCGTCGTTCCCCACGCCAGCGCCCGCGTTCGTTCACCGGGCAGAAGCGCGGGTTGAGTAGGGAGGCTGGGAGAGGGTGGGGGGCGAGAGCCCATAACTGTCCGTTTGTAAACAGATTACAAATCAAATTTTTCAACGAGGCACGAGCGCGCGAGAGCGTTCGACGGTGAGGAGGAAGGGGGTGAGGGGAATGGGGGAAGACGAATAGGGGGCGGGCGGCGGCAACAAAGAGCGCCGCGTGCTTCAGCGCCAAGAGCCATTGGCGCCCCCCGTCCGTCATGACGCAGCGTTCCCGGTTACTGCCCCTCCTCCCCGCTTTCCGCGGCCACCGCCCACTTCAAAGCAGCGCGGGGGAGGTCATCGCCATCCAACACTGCCCCATCCACCCGCCCACCGGCCCCCGCCTCACCGCCGCCAGCCGCTCGCCGCTCGCGCGTTCCGCCATGCCTTGTTCTTTGGCTTGCTTTTCTTTCCTGCAACGGCGAGCGAAACTTGTGTGGAGTTGGAGACGTTGCGGTAAGCTGATATTCATGGATTATTCAACGTTTCGGATCTGTTTTCGCCAATTCGAAACCAAAGGCTGGGTCTGAATGTCAGCAAACATTGTTCACGCAATAAACAGTATATTGCATGGTGAAACATGAAGACCAGGGAACAATAAATAAATAAAGACTACAGTTTTCAGTGGTTTTAAGAATGAAAAGTACTCATGTCATTTATTGTGAAAAGTATTTAATTAAATATAGTTATCAATTCTTGTACAAAAATGAAATTTTATTTCAAGATATTAGGTATGTGACAATGACTTTTCTTCTTGTAAGTAAATACCGGTATACATTGAACTAAATTACGTTATTTCATTATGCAATAAGTAAAATCTTGCAATTACTTTCTGTTTTAACAGAGTTTCGTATTACTTTCTCTAATGTAAATTAAAGTTTTCCGTAAATGATTTTACCTTTATTAAAATATCTCAGTAACTATGTTTTTCAGCATAGTATCTTTCCTCATTGCCTTGCCTCCCCGATAACTCATTCATAACACCAGCTTATTTGAACAACGCGCGTTTTAACCGTAACATCACCATATTAACTTTGACCGTTTCCAAATCCTCCCACCGTCCATCGCAACACACTCTTACTTCAACTGCCGTCCAGCAGCAACACACCCCGTCTATTTCAATTACCGCTTCACATCGTCAACGTCAAAACTCATTCAACCATCCCCTTAAATCAACAACGACTACAAAGCAGTTCTGAAAGATGAACATTTTAATTTACTGTGATATCGGCAAAGGTGGCTCAGGACATCAACGTATGTCACTGTAGTGACTCTATCCGGGGGGTACTGGGGTCCGAGTCACGACCGTTGCAGGATTTTTGCCACTAGCTAGTGAGCTAGGTGGGATTCGTCCTGTCAGAAGTAGAATTCTAGCTCTGAAGGGTGGTTTTCGGTGGTTTCTTTGATGAATAGTAGGCTAATGCCGGAGCAGTACCCTATCAACCGAGTACCCGAACATTGCGCTGTCTTTCCTTCCTCTTCCTTGACCATTCCTCACTCATTACTTCAACATACACTTACATGAGTTACACAACCACACATATCGGGGGACCAGTCGAAAGCTTGGAGCTTGTCCCGGCTGGGGTGATACCACGCTGGTGGGAGATACCTGGTAGGGACAACTCCGCTAACAGACAGTAGGTCGGTGCCGGATCTCGCCATCCAGCGAGATAAAATCACCACCACCTCCCAAGAGGAAACACGCACTACACTTACGGTAACAACGGCCTTCGCAAATTCGCTTGGACTCATGAAGCAAACAATCAGGGAGGGTGGGTGCGTGTCACCATCTTGCCTTCCGTAGCACGCACTTTTGCCTCTGCGCTCCTCAAGCGGACGGGGCTACAAAAAAAATGCGCCAAATTCAACGCCAGTTTTGATGGTAGTGATGGGGCGATGGTGATGGTAGAATTCGGGTGGTGGTGGCGGTTGTAATATTGGTGAGATTGGAAGGGTGGTGGTGATGGTTATGATGATTGCCGTGGTGGCAGGGACGATGATAGAAGTGATGTTTTGATGGAGGTTCGGAGTAGTGATGTTAGTGGAAGGATTGGTGGGTGGGTAGTGGAGTGATGGGTGTAATGATAGAGGTGGCGATGGGGAAGATTCTTCTGGGGGTAGTGGTGGTTGTGATAGCTATGGAGACGGTGGTAGCGGTGATAGTGGCGGCAGTGGTAGTGCGTGTCGGAGCTAGTAGTTTCGGAGGTTGTGACTGTCAAGTGGGGCTGTGAGAGTGATAGTAGTTGCTGTGATCGCAGTCGTCGCAGTAGGGTGGTAGTGGTGGTGTTGCTTGTGATAGCGATGGCGACAGGAGCGGTAGTGGTTGGGTTAGTGATAGCTCATCTTGTGTTAGTGGTGGTGGCAGCGGCAGGGCTGATGGAGATGGTGGGGATAGTCGTTGCGAAGACGGGGGTGGGGATAATGATGTGTGGCTGAGATGGCGGCGGCGTAGGACATGGTTGGTGGTGGTAGTGGTAGTGGTGGTGGTGGTGGTAGTAGTGGTAGTGGTGGTGGTAGTGGTGGTGGTTGTGGTGGTGGTAGTGGTAGTGGTAGTGGTAGTGGTAGTGGTAGTGGTAGTGGTAGTGATGGTGGTGGTGGTGGGGTGTTTATGAAGGAGGCCGGGGTCAGTTGTGTTGGTTGTGATGGCGGTGGCTGCGAGACGATGGCGGTGGTGGCGGCGGAGGAGAAGGAGGACCACGCCTGCAGTGGAGACCACGGCGAAAACGTGCCGTCGGGGCCGACTGCAAAGAGCCAGCGACCGAAATGGCCTCCGGAGCCCAGAACACCACGGCAGAGCGCGTCGCTTCACTTCGCCCGCCTACTCGCCCTGCCCGCGCCGCCGGGCACTTGACCTCTCCAACTAAATTCACCTCCGAGAAGTCGACACGGAACTTGCCGGGACGGGCGCGAGTTCTGCAAGGCGCCCGGAGGTCCCGCCCCGGCACCGCAGAGAAGCCTCGGCGCGACGGAATACATGGGTGCGCCTCGCTTCCTGCACCCCGGAAAGCACGCATGGCTGGGCGGACGTTGGCATCAATGTCGTTTTAATGTCGGGTATATATACCAGTGGTTCTTATTCAAGAACATGTCGTTCGTGGTGAACTTGCATAACGTATAAAATACGAATTTTCATTTATAAATCTTGGTTTATTGCATTTTATGATAATTACTATTGGTTTGGGTTTATAGTACTTGTTAAATAAGACTAATTATAATTAAACTATTAATAAATATAATTAATAAGTATAATATAACTAAACTATAATTCATCCAATATCAATCGCGTGTTACCGGTGTTTCAACCACCAGCAAAATTGTAAATTATTTTTTTCTCAAAACTTAATTTTTCCATTAGTTTCAGCGTGGCAATCTTTGAACGTATACTAACTTCAACATATATTTTTTAAGATTGGTACGTTATGATTAGTACTACTGTTGGCAAATGGGAGATGATAATTATCTTTCCAAAAAGAGCTTAAGGTACATTTTGTTGGCGTTGGTAGCTGAAATGCTTCAGTAGGTCCTCACTTCAAAGAATTATGGACTAGGTCCATCTTTGACATTTATTCGTTTGTGTTAGTGTATTTGTTTGTTTTTTTCAGGAATTTTCAATTTCAGATTGAGAAAGTAAGGGGGTTAAATTATATATCTTCCCTAGTAATTCAACTCCAAAATCAACAGCATGATTGATAAGTGGTTCTAGGATTACATTAGCCGCTCATGCAGTTCAGTGTTTGATTAAACACATTTTTAAACAATTACTTTATGAGTTTAGAAAGTTTTGGGAACAAAAATTACCGTTTAAAATTTAATAAGATAAATATTTTTCTGACATGTGGGCATAATGGCACTTGTTACCTCACATCGACGAGTTTCCCCCGAACAAAATTGCGTCCTAATATGAGATTTACATAGCTGTACGATAGTTTATTCTTGGATTATGTTTAAAACTCTCCCTTTATGCAGAAATAAAGAATTGTAAATAGATATTTCGTCCTAGTGCATGGCAAATGAATATTGCACACCGTAAGAGAATCGGTGAATAATGGCGTTCTTCATAGGTGTTTAAATATTATTCATCCTTTTTTTAGATAGCAAGTGCACTAATCAATGACTTATATTCTACCCTGTTGATGTAATATTTGAAAAAACACTCCTCACAATAAATTAAGAAACATTTGACTCAAAAATTCTCATTATCTTCTAGTTACCACTTTAACATGAATTCATTTAAAAATATGTACTTTAATAAATTCAAATGCCTTCTTCAAAAACGTTTTTCGAAGCCAACGAGACGCAACTATTCACCGCAGGGCGTCATTTAACTCACCACTTGGTCCCCGTCAATCAGCGGAAGATGACTTCCTTTGAAACGCTCGCTCACCTGCAACAGAGAGCAAAGGGCTGTATTGCATCAAGCTGTGGAACTGTAATTACCGTGTCACGTGAATCGTGCATTGCCTAGGGCCACCAACGTTAGCGAAGAGATGGTGCTCTGAAGACTCGCCACCAAAGGCGACAGAGTCGACAGCAATTGCTGCATGAGTTACCAAAAGCGTTCCGTTCCCCTGCTGCACAATGATAATACACAAGCCGTCTCAGAATAAACGTTACATTCCTAGAACATGAAGAGTGGTCGATGTTAATCAGCACTTGCCAATGAACATAAGGTGGGAAATTTCATTCAACTATTTACACACGTAACATTTCATCCTGATTGGTTGGCAACTTGAAGCACTGTCGTGCAACAGGTTGCTTTCTGATGCAAAGATTTCTTGTGTACCAGACGAACAACATTACATGAGGAGTTGCTTATAAATATGGAGCAAATGTCACATGTGTAACCTCTTCAAATAAATTGTCTTGTCGTATTTATTGACAAACCGAGATTTTCAATCCGTCTACATGCCTTATAATTTTGTAATATTAATTCTGAGACATTCTGTACAAATAGAGGCTGCATTACGGTCACTGACAGCTAGAGCTTGTTCCGTGACGTTCCGTTCCGTGATCCGAAATTTTCCTACTGCACTTTTGTGACTACAGCACAATTATTTTGGTGATTTCTCTACGGTTATAGAACGCGCTATAAATTGAACATTGTGGTTTAGAATATTCTTATTGATTTCCTTTTCTGCATCAACTGAATGAGTTATATTCTTTCCGAGAGTGACAACTAATTAAGGTATTAGTTCCATAAGTGTGGTGAATGTTATATCATGGGAGGTGATCCAGCTCCCCTGAAACAAGACATCAAGCGTCCACTAAGACGCCAGCTTGCTTTTTTTCCTCCTCCAGGTATCTCTCTCTGCGGGTCACTGACCCAACCGGGGCAAGTAGAAAGCTACCGATTGGTCTTCTGGGATGTGTGGTAGTGTATATGTTGATACGTATTTGGGGAGAGGAGGGGACAAGGACGTTGGGGGAAAGATTGTGCGGGATTTGCGCTATTTTGTCAATGTTGCTCCAACATTCCTGTAGTATTAATTGGAGAGCGAGAACCTACGGAGAACTATAGACCACAGTCGCCGAGGAAACTTCGTACCAAATGTAAAATTTTCCGCGTCTATCAGAGCTCGAAGACAACCGTATTAACGCTGTTCTAGTGCTGTTGGTTTTCTTTTGTCATTTTCTTCTCTTCTTCGGTTTTAGAAAACACAATGAGTAATAGCAAGGGATCTTAGAAGCCCAAATTCACGAATGAGGTTTCTTACACCGCAGTATACCGTAGACGATATATGTTTCAGATCTGCCTGATGTGCATCAAGTAGCAACGACTTCGGCATCATAGAAGTACGAAAGGAGCGACAGGAAAATGAACTTTTGCTCCAGGGTTGTGAGTACACTGCGCACGGCAGCGACAGCTCCCTGGCTGAGAACGATTTCTGCGGTGGCTGGCAACGTAGTGTAAAATAAATTCCGCGGTAGTAGCAGATATCTTGTGGTAATCCACAATATGGTAAAGGAAATAATCTCCACAGACGTTTTAATAATTTTTATTAATAATTTTCCATAGTTAACTTTCGGGAAAACACTTTTCCCATCCTCAGTGGATCTCTATCAAAATGGAGAAATGAAAACATTACCATATTAATAGAGTAGAATGTCTACACTGTGCTACAGCCAGGCAGTTCACGATTATTGAAAAATAATTGCCAAATGGTGGCACTTTAAATACGCGACTTTCAACCACTTCTCCGGGCACTTATTGTCTTCGGTAGAAAATGTTGAAATAAGAATAAATAAACTTTTTACGAACATTTTCGCACAGATACTCGAATACAGGCAGGCGTGCGGACAGTACCACGGCAGGGAAGGGATATTGTGTGTATATACCCCCGACGTTACCATTCTAAAATAATACATTTCTAAACCCAATAACGAAGTTAAATCTTGACCGAAGTTATGGAAGAAATAATCAGGAAAATACGAATAATAGTGATGGTAATATTAATAGTAATAATTATAATAATGGTAATAATTACTGTAAAAAACAACGATGTGCAAATTACAAATAGAGAAAATACTCAAAGAATATTGGAGCACAGGCAAAAGTTAAATCATTTAACACAGAAATTTTAATAGGAATAAATAGTTAACATTAAAGTTAGTAGAAAGAAGGAAAGGTAAAAAATGTAAATTTTACAATCAGAAAAATTAGTTTGTTTAAGCAACTCAACATGCTAAAAAATCGAAATAAGTATCAATTTAAGAAATTGGAATATGAACCGGCTACAATAAATTGTGAGAATAATAATTTCCGCTTAATAGTTTAATAATTATATCCTCGAAAGAAAATAATCGTTCGTTCGTAACCCTAACGGAAAGAATCAGTGATGAGGCGAATTCTTCTTACGAAACGTTTTTACCGAGTTTCCTTACTAAAAGAAAAATTTAAAATGTCAATAAAAATAGATGCAATCAGGGTAAATAAATTCATATTTGTTTTTCTAAAATCGCTGGTTTCGGAAACCTGATGTCAGGACCAACAAAAAAAAGAAAGAACATTCTTTAAGACAGAGGTGCATTTCTACAAATTTAATTTTTTTATTCATTTTTTGAATATCTTGAATTTCTCGATTCAATTTCTGTGTTAGCATGAATGCCAGTATTAACCGGAGCAGAGTTTTTTTCCCTGGGAAGTAACTGTTTCGTCAAGTGAGCGAAGGCGTGGGGTCTGTGATGCCTCCACCTTTGATCCTTCTCAGCTGAGAAAAATGAAACTGTCGGAAATCATCAGAATGTCCCGGGCATAGTCCCGGCCGAAGTGGAGATCTGTTGATCTCCTCTGCTTAGAGTGTCAAAACCGCCGGGCTCTTGAGACCGCCCAAAGTTGGTACCGGGTTGACTGGGTCGGCATATCAATGATGAGGGAACAAAGGGCTTGCCAGGTTCACTGGTGTTGTTAACACCGCTCTACTCCTTTATTATTATTATTATTATTATTATTATTATTATTATTAATGTCAGTACTAAGCGGAGCAGAGATTTTTTCCCCGGAAAGTAACCGTTTCGTCAAGGCACTTACGTCCGGAGGCTTCAAGTAACTAGCAATGCGTTTGAAGCGCATCGCACATTCCAGCAGCTCATGCGTGCCAGCGCTGCAGTACGAAGCTCGAGGAAACATCTGAGATATGTCAGCCACGCTCCATCGCACGCTGGCATCCCGTCCAGCAGGCAGCAGCTCCGTCGCGGAGATAGGAGAGTGAACATGCCTGAACATGTTTTTTTAAAAAAGTGACCTTCAGACCCCACCTTATATACGCAGGTATGAAATTTACTTTTATAATAAACATTATTGTAAATATTGTTATAATAATAACAATAATAACAACATTAATAACATTAATAATAGCAATAATACCAAAATTAATAAAATTAATAATAATAACAATTACTATTATGATAGGCGTATAGGGCATTACTGACCACGCTACACGACCCAAAATAATTTCATACCTCGTATATAAGGTGGGGTCTGAAAGGTCACTTTTTTTAAAAAACAACATGTTCAGCGCATGTTCACTCTCCTATCTCCGCGACGGAGCTGCTGCCTGCTGGACGGGATGCCAGCGTGGCGATGGAGCGTGACTCAACATATCTCAGATGTTTCCCGCGCCTTCGTACGCGCAGCGCTGGCACGCATGAGCTGCTGGAATGTGCGATGCGCTTCAAACGCATTGCTAGTTACTTGAAGCCTCCCGACGTAAGTGCCTTGACGAAACGGTTACTTCTCGGCGGAAAAAATCTCTGCTCCGCTTAGTACTGACATTAATAATAATAATAATAATAATAATAATAATAATAATAATATAATAATAATAATAAAGGATAAAGGAGTAGAGCGGTGTTAACAACACCAGTGAACCTGGGCAACTGCTTTGTTCCCTCATCATTGATATGCCGACCCAGCACCCGGTACCCCACTTGGGCGGTCCCAAGAGCCCGGCGGTCTCTACACCCTAAGCAGAGGAGATCAACAGATCTCCACTTCGGCCGGGGACTATGCCCTTCCACATTTTGATTCCCGATTTCGCAGTTTCATTTTTCTCAGCTGAGAAGGATCAAAGTGGAGGCACCACAGACCCCACGCCTTCGCTCCACTTGACGAAACAGTTACTTCCCCAGGGAAAAAACTCTGCTCCGTGTTAATACTGGCATTCATGCTAACACGGAATTGAATCGAGAAATTCAAGACTTTAAAAAAAGGATAAAAAAATTAAATTTGTAGAAATGCACCTCTGTCTTAAAGAATGTTCTTTCTTTTTTTGTTGGTCCTGACATCAGGTTTCCGAAACCAGCGACTTTAGAAAACACGATATGAATTATTGTTTTACCCTGATTGCATCTAATTTTATTGACATTTTAAATTTTCTTTAGTAAGGAAACTCGGTAAAAACGCTTTCGTAAGAAAATTCGCCCTCATCACTGATTCTTTCCGTTGGGGTTCACGAACGAACGATTATTTTCCTTTCGAGGATATAATTTTAAACTATTAACGGAAATTATTTTCTCACAATTTATTGTAGCCGGTTCATATTCCAATTTCTAAATTGATACTCTATTGTCGATTTTTTTAGCATGTTGAGTGCTTAAAACAACATAATTTTTCTGATTGTAAAATTTACATTTTTTACCTTCCTTCTTTCTACTACTTTAATGTTAACTATTTATTCCTATTAAAATTTCTGTGTAAATGATTAACTTTTGCCTGTGCTCCAATATTCTTTGAGTATTTTCTCTATTTGTAATTTGCACACTCGTTGTTTTTTACAGTAATTATTACCATTATTACTAATTATTACTATTAATATACAATCACATATTATTCGTATTTTCCTGATTATTCTTCATAACTTCGGTCAAGATTTAACTTCGTTATTGGGTTTAAAATGTATTATTTTAGAATGGTAACGTCGGGGGTATATACAACAATAATCCCTTCCTGCCGTCGGTACTGTCCGCCACCCTGCCTGTATTCGAGTATCTTGTGCGAAAATGTTCGTAAAAACGTTTATTTATCTTATTTCAACATTTTCTACGAAGACAATAAGTGCCCGGAGAAGTCGTTGAAAGCGCGTATTTAAAGTGCCACCATTTGGCAATTATTTTCAATAATCGTGAACTGCCTGGCTGTAGCACAGTGTAGAGCCATTCTACTCTATTATATGGTAATGTTTTCATTTCTCCATCTTTGATAGAGATCCACTGAGGATGGGAAAAGTGTTTTCCCCGAAGTTAACTATGGAAATTATTAATAAAAATTATTAAAACGTCTGTGGAGATTATTCCTTACCATATTGTGGATTACCACAAGATATCTGCTACTACCCGGAATTATTCTTACACTACGTTGCCAGCCACCGCAGAAATCGTTCCTCAGCCAGGGAGCTGTCGCTGCCGTGCGCAAGCTGTACTCCAACCCTGGAGCAAAATCATTTCCTGTCGCTCCTTTCGTACTTCTATGATGCCGAAGTCGTTGCTACTTATGCACATCAGGCAGATCGAACATATATCGTCTACGCTATACTGCGGTGTAAAAACCTATTCGGTGAATTTGGGCTTCTAAGATCCTTGCTATTACTCATTGTGTTTTCTAAAACCGAAGAAGAGAAAAAATGACAAAAGAAAACCAACAGCATCAGAACGCGTTAATACGGTTGTCTTCGACGCTTGATAGACGCGGAAAATTTTACATTTGGTACGAAGTTCTCGGCGACTGTGGTCTATAGTTCTCCGTAGGTTCTCGCTCTCCAATTAATACACGGAATGTTGGAGCGCAACATTGACAAAATACCGCAAATCCCAACGCAATCTTTCCCCCAACGTCCTTGTCCCCTCCTCTCCCAAATACGTATCCACATATACACTACCACACATCCCAGAAGACCAATCGGTAGCTTTCTACTTTGCCCCGTTGGGTCAGTGACCGCGCAGAGAGAGATACCTGGAGGTGGGAATACGCAAGCTGGCGTCTTAGTCGACGCTTGAATGTCTTGTTTCAGGGGACTGGATCACACTCCCATGATATAACATTCACTACACTTATGGCAATACCTTAATTACCTTAATAGTTGTCACTCTCGGAAAGAATATAACTCATTCAGTTGATGCAGAAAAGGAATCAATAAAATATTCTAAACCACAATGTTCAATTTATAGCGCGGTTCTATAACCGTAGAGAAATCACCAAAATAATTGTGCTGTAGTCACAAAAGTGCAGTAGGAAAATTTCGGATCACGGAACGGAACGTCACGGAACAAGCTCTAGCTGTCAGTGACCGTAATGCAGCCTCTATTTGTACAGAATGTCTCGAATTAATATATCAAAATTATAAGGCATGTAGACGGATTGAAAATCTCGGTTTTTCAATAAATACGATCAAGACAATTTATTTAAAGAGGTTACACATGTGACATTTGCTCCATTTTTATAAGCAACGTCACTCATGTAATGTTTGTTCGTCTGGTACCACAAGAAATCTTTGCATCAGAAAGCAACCTGTGCACGACAGTCGCTTCATGTGCCAACAACTCAGGATGAATGTTACGTGTGTAAATAGTTGAATGAAATTTCCCACTTATGTTCATTGGCAATGCTGATTAACATCGACGCACTCTTCATGTCTAGGAAAATGTAACGTCTACTTCTGAACGGCTTGTCGATTATCATTGTGCAGCAGGAAAGGAACGTTACGCTTTGGGAACTCATGCAGCACATGCTGTCGACCTTCGCTTTGGTGGCGAGTCTTCAGATCACCCCCCCCCCCCCCCCCCACCCCCCATCCCCCCCCCCCCACCCACCCCCCCCCCCCCCCCCCCCCCATCTTCGCTAAAAGCGTTGTGGGCCCTAGGCAATCCCACGATTCACGTGACACGAGTAATTACATGCTCCCACAGCTTGATGCCAACATACCAGCCACTTTCCTCTCTGTCTGCAGGTGAGCGCCAGCGTCTTCAAAGAAGTCTCCTTCCGCTGATTGAACCGCGGACCTAAGTGGCTGAGTTTAAATGCACGCCCTGCGGTGATAGTTGCGTTCTCATTGCGCTTCAAGAACGTTTTTGAAGACAGACATTGTAACTTTATTAACACGCTACCATATTCTTATAAACTGAATTCATGTCATAGTGTAACTAGAGCCATAATAACAATTTTTCGCAGTCAAATTCATGTTAACTCTATTGTGAGCCGAGTGTTTTTTCAATATTACATACAACAGGGTAGAAATATAAAGTCATCTGATTAGTCTGCACTTGCTATCTAAAAACACAGGAATGAATAATATTA
>BOPP01000041.1:1859032-1870321 GCA_017312745.1 Gryllus bimaculatus | reverse complement strand
AAACCACACCATACCATGAATGAAAACGAGGTTCGCCTGCGAGGAAACCTTGCCGCGCAAACGAAGGATTCCTCACAAGCGCACAGCTATTGTTTCAGTCTTTCGTTACGCAGGTCTCTTCAGAGATGACTCGAGGCTTGGCGCTTGATTTTACTGCGGTTTAATTCGTAAGTTCATTTCACAACGTGTTCGCTTGTTTCTAAAGATTTATTTCATTAAATTCAGAATTCTACTTCTGATCGTGATCCTTTGAAGAAAAAGATACGCTCTGGATGTAAATGGAAATCTATAATTGGGGAGATCTCCAGCTAATTTTATTACTTCTTTTTCTGTGTTAAATTCACAAATACAAAGAAGAAAAAAACTGCGACCCACACATTTTTCTATTGTAGTATATTTGAATCGAAATATCATCAGTCACATTGTCAATTCTGAGTTTATTTGAATATTGAGTAATTGCCTATCGTTTGTCTTTGCAATTATCAGGTGGGCCAATTCTATTTTATAGTTACAATTTTATAAACCTTGAAAGTTATTATCCCTAGACTGGACAAGAAATGAGCTAGCGGCTCAGGAGCTCCGAAGATAATTTTTCTTGTTTTTCCAACCAATGCCAGAAAATATGTCGGAGAAGTCCCTACAACAAAACAGACTTCAACTCGGGCGATTTTCTTCCACTTCACTATCCTTATCATTCTTTCCCTTACAAGAAACACACTGACATGCATGACCAGTAGCACACTCGGAGGTCTCACAGGGGCGGTGTCAATGCTGACTTGAGATACCTGGAGAAGGTACTGTTATTCTGTATTAATGAATGATATTACGTAGTAATACCACACACACAAAACTAGGATTTATTTCAACTCATTCGTACACTTCGTAATATCTGACTCAGCATAATGTTAATACATATACATGGTGACTATCTTAATCTGTCTCTCAGTGCACAACTATATCGATGACGCCGCCTTGTCTCACGTTCTAGTTGTCATCTCAGATTCTTCAGTAACGATTTCTTCTTTAAGAATGTGTTGTGTTCTAAAGTTCCAAAGAAATTCTAACAATTTCAACGCATCAGGGACTCGCAACAAGTCGACTTGTACGTTGGCACGGATTTCACGTTTAATAGGAGGAGGATCACCGACCCCATCTCGGACGTAATATTGCATTTCATATCCGGGAACCAATGAGTATATCGGTTGACGACTCGTAATACGAAATAATCAATCCATCCTCGACACCCTAACCTGGAAAGAACGAATAATGTCAAGGATTACTTGTGATGCTAATATGAATAACGATAAAACAATGCAAAATGAGAGGGAGAGAAACGGGTGAAACCTCACAAAACCTTCCGCAAATCCCTTTTCGTCCACCGCATACTCCATACTCGATGGAGATTTAAACCCAATACTCTGAGGTTAAATGCGAGCGGTCTGACCAGAAAATCAAGGTTTACATCCGGTCAATATACTACATATGAATGTACATTCGTGATATCTGATTAAACATCAACTGTATTCTGTATATGGTGAGTTCACAGTTTCACAAATATTCTTTTTATTTTTTTGACGGTAATATTTTTTTGTTATTTAAGGTCGCATTAACATTTAGGTCATTACCAACCATTGTTGCGTGTAACGGTAACTGTACAAGG
This sequence comes from Gryllus bimaculatus, assembly GCA_017312745.1. Taxonomy (NCBI): domain Eukaryota; kingdom Metazoa; phylum Arthropoda; class Insecta; order Orthoptera; family Gryllidae; genus Gryllus; species Gryllus bimaculatus. Next base: position 1,868,661 of record BOPP01000041.1, on the reverse strand, counting down.
TTGACGCATGATGATGATTGAAGGGACGAACCACAACCGAACGATTCTACGGGCCTATGCCGCCACGAGTAAATTTTGTTACGGTCGGTTCTTTGTATTAACTTAAGAATCATTTGATCGCTATAGTAACTCTACTTCTAAAGCTACGAAATATCTTGCAATTTCATTGTTTAAAATTTCTGGGAATGTGTTGGGAATATCGGAAAGTATTAAATGAGCACTATTGATATTCAATCTTAATTTGTGAAGTCCACGTTGAAGTAACCAAGTACAATAATGAACCTTTGAACACACACCATTTTGATGAGATACTACATCTTGAATTTTTTCAAATTTACTGAATACTATGTATGCTTTCTAATTCATACTGATTCATTGACGGATCAGTCTATTTCGTAGCTGTAAATGAAGGACACTCAGTTCTGTCTCTCGCAAAAAAAAGTTTTTTCTTCAAAGAATTAAAATCTGCAATCCTTTACCGTCAAAACTCCCCTTTGCGTCATCAGCATGCTCGGGAAATTTGGGCTTCTCGGAAGACGAGAAGAGAAAACCCTTCTGGAAGAGCCTTGAAGTTGGATTGTCTTTCTTTTTCTTCTTTCCTCGGTCGCTAGGAGATGTTTGCGCTCTTAGAAAACAGTTTCTGGTATCTTCTGTTGGTTTTATAGTCTTTGTGGATGTTTGCTTCTTTACAGCTCATTCTATACTTTTCTTCTCTCGCAATCTGGTCTGTATACACTTCTTGTTTCTGAACTTCAGACGATTTTTTCGTTTTGGACGATGTGTATTCTCTACGGCGCTGCCTTTTAAATATTTGGATAGTTGGGTATCCCACATATTCAAGCCCATCTAACTTTCAACTTTTCCTCGAGAATACGTGTCAACAGGTATATTTAGATTATCTTCGTATCTTTTCCTTAGTAGTATTTTGACTCGAGTTTTGCCTAAGTGTACAGAGATCAAAGTCGAAGTATTATTTTCCATTTTCACTAAGTGTTTTTTTAATCCTCTTTTCACAGCCTTCAAGGAATAGTGATTACAGATAATTATAATAACTAAGGTCATGGTTAATTTAAAATAACTGTGAAATATATTCAGAAACAATCTCTACGATTGAGATGTTTTCATTGCAAGATTAAGAACTGTTATTAAAATATACTTCTTTCTAGTAAAACAATTCGCCGCAACATACATTCAGTTATTGTCTGAATGGTGGACACAATTGCGAAGACAATACACACGAAAATAAGTTCATGTGGTCTATTTAATCCTTATAAGTATGCTTGTTGACTCCTTATGAATATATACCTTGTTTAGGTAATGTAGTAGATTGATTATGCCTGTTCACGTAACTGAACGCAGTTTTTTCAGAAGATTTGAAAGTTCGTCGAAAGTGTTCGTGCGCAGAAAATAGTATGTGCAGTCCACCTGAGTTGTTGAAGATAAAATTTACAAATTCAGAAATAATTGATATATAAACAAGAAGTAATATTTCTCTCTCGAAGTTAACAATATTGTTCATTGTTTATTATACATATCGCAGATTGAATCGCATCGGATATGCGTGATATATGTGGATACGTTTTTGCCTAGAAGAATAGTTGATGTTTTGCCGAATTCACACCACCTATTCAATATAATTTCTTATTTTATTAATATAGAAAAAGAATAAGCGCATGCTTGAAAAGTATTAAACAATTTAATAAGTGGCCACCAAACACTTTTTTCTTTTTTTCTCTTTATTTATTTTTTCTTTACAAAGAAGTTGATGACTCGGCTGAGGATACATTTTAGTGTCAACCCGTAGCGATGAACATTAATTATCAGTTATTTTCAATTATTATCAATTATTATCATTATATCTTATTATCCATTATCATTATTCATTATTATATCATTATTATCATCTATTATCACTTATTATCATTATATTATTCTTATTTCATTATTAATCATTATTATCATTATATCATTACTTATTCATTTATTTATCATTATTATCAATTATTATCATTATTTTCAATTATTTCATTATTATCATTCATTATTCATATTATCATTATTATTAATTTATTATTTAATAGTATTAATTAACAAGAAGTTAGATTACTTGATCCTTATGTGGCTACGGCGAGCCTTTAAGCCATTACAAATACGTTAAATCCTATTCGCGTTTAATCTTCGCAAATTCTGGTATTCACCCCAAAATGCATCCTCTCCATTCGCAATCAAGCCCGAAAAGAGACCACAAGTACTAATTATTATTATCTATTTATCATTATTATCATTATTATCATTATTATACTTATTATCATCATTATCAATTATTATCATTATTATTTTAATTCTAAAATTATATACTGTTAATAAATTATGAAGTATAATGACTTAGAGGAAATTTAAAACAACTTATAAAAAAGGTAAATTATATATGTATTTTTTCTCAATTTTGTTACTTTGCAAATATTCATAAAAATCATTTGAAATGTTAACCATTTGTTTTAATCGGGTGTTATATATTATATCACTGTAAAACCCAATATTGCAAAATTATGTCGGCCATAATGAATTTAAATGAAGAAAATACTGTCACATTCCTCTAATAACGGGCACTTGATTTTAGTCAGTTTACCTTATCAAACCCACAACAATTTGATGGGATAAAGAATTCTATTCTATTTCTCTATAAAAATAATAATAATAATAATGAAGTCTGGCCCCATGGCGCCAACGGTTGCGGCAGCCGTCGTCTGTGTGTGAGGAGGCTGCACGTTCGAGTCTCGCGTAGACGTATCTAGATGATTTGTCCCTTCACCCCCTCCAGCATAACTTATAATCTCAATAATATCCACTCAAAGGCCGTTAGCAACCTTGTTGTAATCCACAAGGATGCAGCTGAAAAGCTGATCCCTGACGAAAGAATTACACACGTTGGTCGATGTTAGCATGTCTGTAATGCTCTCTATATTCCATAAAAAAAATAATATATAATAATAATAATAAAAATAATAATAAAATATAATCAAATATAAATTTGTTTTTTTTATAATAAACATTATTGTAAATATTGTCATAATAATAACAACATTAATAATATTAATAATAATAACAATATTAATAAAATTAATAATAATAATAACAATTATTATTATTGGCGTATAGGTCATTACTGACCACGCTACACGACCAACGTGTGTAATTCTTCCAGGATCAGCTTTTCAGCTGCATCCTTGGATTACAACAAGGTTGTTACGCCTTGAAGTGTGAATTATGAGATGATAGGTTGATGATGAGGGGTGAAGGGACAATCATAAATACGTCTACGCAGGACTCGAACCTGCAGCCTCTTCGGCACAGACGACGGCTGCCGCAACCGTCTGCGCCACGGGGCCGACTTCATTATTATTATTATTATTGTTATAGAATAATAGAATAGAATTTTTTTCCCACCAAAATTGTTGTGGGTTTTGATTAGTCAAACTGACTTAACATCAGGTGCCCGTTATTAGAGAAGTGTACAGTATTTTCTTCTTTAAATTCATAATGTCGACATACTATAATTTTACCTAATATAAATACATACAAACTTGTTCTTATGAAATATTTTACCATCAATAATTCAATTAAAGTTAACACCATAAAAGTCATATTTGTAACAATTGCAAAATTGGGTTTTACAGTGATATAATATATAACACAATTAAAACAATGGTTAACATTTCAAATATTTTTATGAATATTTGCAAAGTAACAAAATTGAGAAAAATACATTATTGGTTTACCTTTTTTATAAATTGTTTTAAATTTTGCTCTAAGTCCATATACTTATAATTTATATAACAGTATATTTTTAATTAAATAATAATAATGATAATAATGATAATAATGATAATAATGATAATAATGATAATAATGATATTAATGATAATAATGATAATAATGATTATAATGATTATAATGTTTATAATGAGTATAAGGATAATAATGATAATTATGATATTAATAATAATAATGATAATAATACGTTGATCGCCTACGTGGTTGACACTAAAATCATCCTCAGCCGAGTCATCAACTGTCTTTGTAAAGAAAAAATAAATAAAGAGAAAAAAAAAGAAAAATAAGTGTTTGGTGGCACTTATTAAATTGTTTAATACTTTTCAACATGCGCCTTATTCTTTTTCTATATTAATAAAATAAGAAATTAATATTGAGATAATAGAATTCGGCAAAACATCAACTATTCTTCTATGGCAAAACGTATCCACATATATCACGCATATTCCGATGCGACTCAATCTGCGATAGTGTATATAAACAATGAACAATTATTTTAACTTCGAGAGAGAAATATTTTCTTCTTGTTTATATATCAATTATTTCTGAATTTTGTAAATTTTATCTTCAACAACTCAGGTGACTGCACATACTATTTTCTGCGCAACGAACACTTTCGACGAACTTTCAAATCTCTGACAAACTGGCGTTCAGTTACGTGAACATGCATAATCAATCTACTACAACATCTACCTTAACAAGGTATATATTCATCAAGGAGTCAACGAGCATACTTATCAAGATTAAATAGACCACCATGAACTTATTTCGTGTGCATTGTCTCGGCAATTGTGTCCACCATTCAGACAATAACTGAATGTATGTTGCGGCGAATTGTTTTATTAGAAAGAAGTATATTTAATTACATTTCTTAATCTTGCAATGAAAACATCATCAATCGTAGAGATTTGTTTCTGAATATATTTCACAGTTTAACCATGACCTTAGTTATTATAATTATCTGTAATCACTATTCCTTGAAGGCTGTGAAAAGATGATTATAAAAAACACTTAGTGAAAATGGAAAAATACTTCGACTTTGATTTCCCTGTACACTTAGGCAAAACTGAGTCAAAAACCACTCAAGGGAAAAGATACAAATAATATATACCGTTCGTAACATTCTTCGAGGAAAGTTGAAAGTTTAATGGGCTGATATGTCCCAACTATCCAAATATTTAAAAGGCAGCGCCGTAGAGAATACACATCGTCCAAACGAAAAAATCGTCTGAAGTTCAGAAACAAGAAGTTATACAGACCAGATTGCAAGAGGAGAAAAGTATAGAATGAGCTGTAAAAGCAAAACATCCTACAATACTATAAAACCAACAGAAGATACCAGAAACTGTTTTCTAAGAAGCGCAAACAATCTCCTAGCGACCGAGGAAAGGAAGGAAAAAAGAAAACAATCCAACTTCAGCGCTCTTCCCAAGGGTTTTCTCTCGCGTATTCCGAGAAGCCCCCAAATTTCCCGAGCATCGATGACGCAAAGGGGAGTTTGACGGTAAAGGATTGCAGATTTTAAATCTTTGAAAAGAACAAACTTTTTTTGCGAGAGACAGAACCTGAGTGTCCTTCATTTACAGCTACGAAATAGACTGATCCGACAATGAATCAGTTATGAATGAGAAAGCATACATGGTATTCCAGAAATTTGAAAAAATTTCTAGATGTCATCTCATCAAAATGGTGTGTGTTCAAAGGTTCATTATTGTACTTGGTTACTTCAACGTGACTTCACAAATTAAGATTGAATATCAATAGTGCTCATTTAACTACTTCGATATTCCAACAGCATTCCCAGAAATTTTAAACAATGAAATGCAAGATATTTGTAGCTTTAGAAGCAGAGTTACTATAGCGATCAAATGATTTCTTAAGTTAATACAAAGAACCGACCGTACAAGTAATTACCGCCGGTCCGGATGGCCGAGCTCGCTAAGGCAGTAGAGCCGTAGTGATCTCGGACCGAAGGATCGTGGCTTCGAGTCCCGTCTCGGTAATCGTTGTGTAGTGTTCGTCCTTCATCATCCTAGCATCATATCGTGTCATCCTCACAGTTACCGTTACACGCATAATGGTCGCTAATGACCTAGATGTTGACGCGACCTTAAATAACAAAAAAATATTTACCGTCAAACATACAAAAAGGATCTTTTGTGAAACTGTGAACTCAGCATATACAGAATACAGTTGACTGTTTAATCAGATATCCCGAATGTACATTCATATGTAGTATATTGACCGATGTAAACCGTGATTTTCTGGTCAGACCGCTCGCATTTAACCTCAGGGTATTGGGGTTTAAATCTCCATCAATGTGGAGTATGCGGTGGACGAAAAGGGATTTGCGAAAGGTTTTGTGAGGTTTCACCCGTTTCTCCTCCCTCTCATTTTGCCTTTGTTTTATCGTTATTCATATCAGCATCACAAGTAATCCATTGACATTATTCGTTCTTTCCAGGTAGGGGTCGAGGATGGATTGATTATTTCGTATTACCGAGTGCGTCAACCGATATACTCATTGGTCCCGGATATAAAATGCATATTACGTCCCGAGATGTGGCGGTGATCTTCTCCTATTAGAACGTGAAATCCGGTGCCGACGTACAAGTCGACTTGTGCGAGTCCCTGATGCGTTGAAGTTAGAATTTCATTAGAAACGTTAGAACACAACACATTCTGAAAGAAGAAATCGTTACTGAAGAATCTGAGATGGCAACTAGAACGTGAGACAAAGGCGGCGTCATCCGACATAGTTGTGCACTGAGAAACAGATGAAGATAGTCACCATGTATATGTATTAACATATGCTGAGTCAGATATTACGAAGTGTACGAATGAGTTGAAATAAAATCCTAGTTTTTGTTGTGTGGTATTACTACGTATACTATTCATTAATACTGAATAACAGTTCCTTCTCCAGGTATCTCAGTGAGCTTGACACCGCCCCTGCCGAGACAAGCGCTAACCTCTCGACAGTGTGCTACTGTGTAATGCATGTCAGTGTGTTTCTGTAAGGGAAGATGATAAGGGTAGTGAAGTGGAAGGAGAGATCGCCCGCGGTTTGAAGTCTGTTTGTTAGGGGACTTCTCCGACATTTTTCTGGCATTGATTGGAAAAAACAAGAAAAATATCTATCGGAGCTCCTGACCGCTAGCATTCTCGTCCAGTCTAGGGATATATAACTTTCAAGGTTTATAAAATTGTAACATAAAATAGATATGGCCCACCTGATAATTTCAAAGACAAACGATAGGCAATTTACTCAATATTCAAATAAACTCAGAATTGACAATGTATGATGAATATTTCGATTCAAATATACCTACAATAGAAAAATGTGTGGGTCGCAGTTTTTTCTCTTATGTGATTTGTGAATTTAACACAGAAAAAAGAAGTAATAAAAATTAGCTGGAGATCTCCCCAATTATAGATTTCCATTTACATCCAGAGCGTGATCTTTTTCTTCAAAGGGATCACCGATCAGAAGTAGAATTCTGAATTAATGAAACTAAAACTTTAGAAACAAGCGACACGTTTGAATGAACTTACGAATTAAACCGCAGTAAAATCAACCGCAACCTCGAGTCACTCTTGACACGAGGACCTCGTAACGAAAGGACTGAAACAAATAGCTGTGCCTTGTGAGGAATCCTTCGTTTGCGCGGCAAGGTTTCCTCGCAACGGGCGAACCTTCGTTTTCATTCATGGCTATGGTGTGGTTTTCTGCCCTTCAAGGCCCTACTTCACGGGGCAATTACGTCACTGTTTTTCGCGACTATCTCACTCGTGCCGCTAGATATCGCGATCATGCGACATCTAGCGACACGATCGAGTAAGACGCGAAATACAATGACATAATGGCACCGTGAAGTAGGACCTTGAAAGCAGAGTTATAAAAAATGCATTATAGAGGGGGTTCTACGACACGCAATTGTTTTCAGCGGCCATTGGGGGACGCGTGGGATGTTTTGGTGGGTTACGTTATTTCAATCGACGAAATATTGAAATAAATGCGTTACGTTATAAATTAATGCGAAATGAATCTACATTTTTTTTGTAGAGGGCGAACGAAGGCTAAATATATGGAATTTGCGTGCAAAGAGGTACTAGAATTCTTGCAATATCGAACCTTCCAAAGTATTCACGGATAATGATGTCTTAATATTAAATCTTTGAAGACGTACAGTCAAATTTCATGATAGGTTTCACAGTAATTAAATCAGAAAGTATTTTTTTCTACATTCTTACTAAATAATAGTTCTGATATTAATCGAAAATCCGTGTAGTTTGACAATGTTATTTGTGTTGATAATTAAAGTAGGTTCACTTAGCTATCTTGACGTTCAAATTCATATAGTACAATATTACGTCCTATTAAATAAAATAGGTAGCCAGCTGTAAGACCCTGCGTTTATAGGTTCCCGAAACGTTGTAAATAAAATGTATTAATAAATGACATAAAAGAACAGTGGTGTTTATTTTATTAACCACAACAGGCTACCTATATTGTACAAAAGTTCTTAATATTGCACTATATGACTGTATTGATAATGATGTCACTGAGTGTCGTACACATTTTTGAGCGTTGGCAAAGTAGAAATCTTACTCAAAGCTACTTAAAATCATGGACAAGAGAAGAAAGAACAAAGGTATTTTAAAAATATAGGTTGGAATTTGGGTTTTGGGAATTTATCCTTTTTATCACTTCTAAACATCAAGGATTCATAGAATATTACTATTCACAGAACACTTGTATGCACAATTTCTCTTTTATAAAATTTTTCCACAGATTTTATTATTTTTAATGAATATCAGTTGATCATTTAGAACAATATTTCCAATGTTCACCCATGATCAATAATATCACCAAAGGTCTCGAACGCTTTTGTATTATGTTGTCTGTACTCCTTTATGTTGTCTACACAAAATATTTTTTCTTTTATGTATTTAAGTTGTTTAATTTATCAGCTTCAGTTATTTCTACAGGCGCACATAGGTTATTGCTTGTTATTTTCAACAAACACATTAACTATAAAAAATGTTAAAGTTCGGTAATATGCAAAACGATGTATACCCAATAAATATAAATTGACTTTTTTCCATACACTTTTTCTAAGGTTTCTATTCACTTCATACGTTTATTTTCATCATGGAGATATCCAAATCTCACTTGAGTAATTTTTGCTTTTCATGTAGCTACTGCATTACAAAAGATTGCATCTCTTTCATGTAGATTCACAAAGAAAGCAATTTTACGACAGAAGAGATCACAGAGAGAGATACATGAGAGAGAGATTCAAGAGAGAAGGATACAGAGAGAGAGAGATACGAGAGAGAGATTAAACAGAGAGAGAATACAGAACGAAGATTGTACAGAAGAGGAGATACAGAGAGAGGATAGAAAATACAGGGATCAGAGAAGAGAGATACAGAGAGAGAGAGATACAGAGAGAGATACAGAGAGAGAGATTACAGAGAGAGAGATCATGAGAGAGACTACAGAGAGATACAGAGAGAGAGATTGAAGTAGCAGAGAGAGAGAATACAGAGAAGACGAAAGGAGATACAGAGAGAGAGATACTTTGGGGGAAGCAGTAGAAGAGAATACGAGTAGGAGAGAAAGGGTGAGAACTTGGTAGTCAGAATCTATTCGTTTTTTTCAAATAAAGAAATACGATAAATGATATCTTGCGAATAGTTTTTTAATTATAACCAATAAAAAGGTTCCCCATTTTTGTCTGCAGTCATAATCACCCATGGAACGATGAAAAAGAATATACGTTAACGAA
>BOPP01000041.1:1818524-1842876 GCA_017312745.1 Gryllus bimaculatus | reverse complement strand
GGGGGCGGGGATCAGGTTCGGTGACAGTCGCGGGGACCAGGGCGCTGAGAGCCTGTTGGAGTAGGGGCGTGGGACGGTTGTCGGGCAGAAGGGATCGCGAAGAGAGAGGGCGAGGAGGATTGGACATAGCGGAGAGTCATGGGAGGGATTAGCGCGAGGGATGCGGTGGAGCGGCATAAGGAAGCGAGCAAGCAGGGCGAGAAGAAGGAGCGGGGACAGTGGCGGAAAGCATATGGTGGGAGTAGGGTCGGTGACAGGAGGAAGCAGGGCGCAGAGCTTGTTTTGGAGTAAGGCGAGGAGCAGGTGGCGCTGAAGAGCCGAAGGCAGGACGAGAGTGGGGACAGCTGGCCAGAGAGCCATGGAGGCGAGTAGGGCGGAAGTCGGTGGCGGCGGAGCAGGCCGGGTGTTGAGCTTGTGTGGCAGTAGGGGTGGGTAGCCCGGTCCTATTGTGGTTAGAAGCGGAGATAGGACGAGAAGGAGAGGAAGGGCGGAGAGCATGGGAGAGTAGGGGCGGAGTCCAGTGGCCGGGAGCAGTGGGTGTTGAGCTTGGTTGGATAGGTGTGGTAGGGTGTTTGGGTTAGAAGGCGGAGATTTGAGGCGAGGAAGGAGAGGACAGTGGCGGAGAGCCATGGAGGGGATCAGGGGCGACGTCAATGGCGTGGAGCAGGGCGTTGAGCTGCTGTGGGAGTAGGAAGTGAGTGGTACGGTGGTGGGGTTAGAAGCGAGAGTGAGGGCGCGCGGAAGGAGAGGGACAGTGGCGGAGAGCAATTCGGAGGACGGGATAGGGCGGAATCAGTGGCGGGAGCAGGGTGTTGAGCTTGTGTGGGTAGGGCGGAAGCGGTGCGGCTGAAGGAAGCGGAAGAGCAGGGAACGAGTAGTGGGGACAGTGGCCAGGAGAGCATGAGAGAGGAGGATTAGGAGCGGGGGGCACAGCGAGTGAAGCACGAGCTGGGAGCAACGGTGGGCGAGGAGGGGCTTCGAGCAAACGACGTGCGCGGGCAACGCGCGGGGTTCGGGCGGCCGGTAAAGAAGCTGGCGGCCTCGCCCGCATGCGTGGGATTATTATAAAGCGCGACAAGCCACTGCGGGCCGACCTGTCACGAGGTTTTTGCACTCTCCGCCCGTCCGGCTGGGCGCGCGTGGGCGGCCGCGGGGCGGACGGAGAGGCGCTGTGGGTTTCGTTCGCGAGCGGTTCGCGCACAAAAGCCCGCCTCTCAAACTAGGGCGACCGCCACCCCCGCCCCCCGCCCCCGCTTGCCACCTTCCACAATATTCCCAGCGCGCAAAAACACTGCGGCGCGCCGAGACCGTGAATCCGCGGTGACGCGGCAGTTGCGGCGACGGATGGCGGGAGGGCAGAGACCCGAAAACGAGGTATGAAGAAGGAAGACTTGGATAAGTCCGGCAGATTGAAGTTTTGTAGCGGTTTCTGACGGGAAACGAGGGATATTGCGAGTGAATCGCGCTGACCTAGGGCAAATGTTGATTCAAGGGAAGAAAAGATCGTTATTCTACAATGATACTTTATTATAATCACGATATAAAACAGTAGATAGTGCATGTTATAGGTATCACTTTTTAACACGTTATTTCCATTTTTTGTACTTTTAAAGCTGGCTGTTTAGCTTCCCAAACATACACACATCTGTCTGATATATTTAATGAAAGACTTTGTTATTCAACTGAGAAATTAGTTCAAAATAAACAAAAACTCAAAGCAATACTCCATTGAAATAATAACGAGACTTTTTTTTGAAAATTTGTTTCATTTTTTCAAGCAGAATGTGTATTTCACGTCCTTGATGAATTTTTTAATAACTTAGTCTATACAATATTTCTAGCTATTTCGTCTAAAAACACAAATTGGAAATAAAAAAAAAAGGTTCATTCTGAATCATTTTTCGCTTATATCACATCCCTTTCATCATCCACCATATCTCATGTATTCGAGACTAAGCCAGTTTTTAAATACATCATGGGGATACTTATCAGAGACTGTCTCCATATACTTGTACATTTTTCAGACAAAATATTAACCACTTGATATAGCCACAATTTTGCACATATTCTAAGTACAACAATAAGTAGTGAATGTGCCTTCCTCGAAATTTAATTAGCTTTAGTATTAAAAATCATAATTGATTTCATCGCCCTCATTTTCTGCAGCTAAAAAAGTAAAAAATCATTCACCGCATCATCCACCAAAATGCCGCTTAAAATAGTAAAATACGCCAAAAGAACACAATTTCAATCATGAATCGCAAATCATCACGCAGTCAAAAATGTCGCCCCAAAAATAGTGAAAAAATAGCTAAAGGTCAAAAACTTTCCCTCACTGAGCGAAAGTTGCACCTCAGGGAACGCTAGCCGCATCGCCGTCTGCAACGTGTGTGTGTGGTAAGGCGGGGGCACCGCACGGGCGTTTGCAGACGTCCAAGTATCCACGCGGGGCGTCCTCACGTGAAAGGAAGGGAAACGATCCGCCAGCGCGCAACCACGAGCGTTCGCGCCAACAAGCTTACGCCAGAAAGCGGAGTAAGACCAACGAAATTCCCGTAAGGAAAGGTGTCCTAGATTCTTCGGACAGGACCGCCATTTGATCGCTCCCCCAGCTTCAATTACGCTTCTATACACCGACGCTCCTCTGTCAACCCTCAGATTATACTGCGGGTTGAATTCCTTCTCCAAGTAGGTCGACAATCTTGTGGGTCAAACTTGTGTGTCGTCATCTCTTTGATGCTATTAGCCGTAACTAACCTCGTCTGACATATTAGCGCGGAAATATAATCCCGACGGCTTGCCCTCGATATGAATATGAAGCTCTGACCATGTAGAAACGCAGCGCGCACGCGCTCTAGTGTAAAATTGCCTTCTGCAACTTTGCTCTGTCGAGCGCGTGCCGCCAAGTTTGCCGAAACTACTTCACACCCCACCTCCCCCGAGAGGACTCTTGTTTGGAGGGACGCCACCGGAGCCACGGCTAGGTTCCTCTGGCTCGGCGCGAAAGCGCACCTCGCTACCCCCCTGCGCCCCCCCCCGGCTCCCACACCAGACCCAGCATGCGGCCTCTACCGCGTCCGACCGGAAGATGCGAGAGAACGTGGGAAGTGAAGGGTATGCGTAACAGCATCTGATATTGTCGTCGACGTGAACTACCGCCTTCGTGCACTCTGTTTTTCGGATCAACATGAACCTACCTTACTTGATACTCGCATCTTGTCGCCACCTCCCTCCCTGCCAGACGTCAGCTTTTTCCCCGACGCATGCTGCCCATAACTCTGTCCGCATTAGCGCGAGGACCAGTTCACCTCGTCTCCACGCTGCTCTGCGCGAATCGCACGTGACACGACACGATGCGCCGACTCTACGAGCTAACCGCCCGACAGCGCTACACGACACCTGTCTCTTGATCGTCCAGACGTTTTCTCCCCACTCCCATATCTACCTTTGCCTTTCCCATACCCGGCGTCGTAACTTTACGAAGCCCGCCCCCTAACCGGTCGACTCCCCTAATGTCCCACCTTTCGTTTTAAATCCTTATACGTCTCTAGCCTCAAGGTCCTCCATACTCGTGCGTGACCTGTACCCTCTGCCCACCTAGACCCGCGTTCTGTCGGTTCCGGTAGCGCCCAGCCCAATTCCCCATAGCAAACTAATCGTTCGGTCCGACCCACAATTTACCTGAGTTCTCGAGTATAACCAATTGTGATCTGTCTTGATAGCCTAAACGTCCGAACAGCTATTAGGCTCAATAGGCAGACATCCGTTCCAGTGTAGCGTGCTGCGTGCCGGGATTACCTAAGAGGTTTAGAGTCTGTAGTGATCCTTTCAGTAGTTAGGCTATCGTTTCTCGTCGACTCAGTATAAGGTCTGTGCTGAATTAACGTCCATAGACGGTAACCGCCTAGATATTTGTACTTACATGGTTTCTAGGCTACCATGGGGGGCGATAATACAACAAACATGTCATGGGTTAAGGCAACAACAACAAAAAAGTAACCATCAAACATACCCCAAGCAAAGATCTGCCGTTTGTCCAGTATAATTTTCCAGGACCATCCCTTCAAATCTTTCTCATTGTATTGCTTTTGCCCTACACATACTAACCCTTCCTACGGTCGCGTGCCCTTACCACACGCTCTCGCAGATCCAGTCGAGATACCAGAAAGCAAGTTTAGAAGCATGTTTCGGACGGCGCTATTGTTCGGAGGAGAAATATAGTGGGAAATTCGCAAAGTGTCGTGCAGGTCAGCGTTAGATCTTACGTTTGCAACGGGAACTCTTACGCTCCGGATACATCATGGAATACATTCACGGACTAACAATTGAAATAGTAGTCTATGTCCGAAAACATGAAATATTCACTCACGAAAATAAGTTCTTCACATAACTTCCACCGTTTTGATCTTTCGTGATATGGCCACGTATTCATTGCGCGGCATGATACGCGTTCAAGTCTTAGTTTCAGGGTTGTGAAATTTAGTTCGAAGAAAAATTGGGAGAGCATGGTTTAATAGCAGGTGCAGCGAAACATCACTCTCTATCAGCAGTTTTTTTGTCAGACAAGAGCAAATGTTCTCAAAAAGAGACGACACACAATTGACAAAGATTTGTTACTTGGAGAAAGAAAATTAACGAGTATTGAATGAAATTGTCACAGTTACCTCTTCCCAAAAGAATATTAAACCCTTTCCTTACGAATTCGTGGTCTTTACTCAGCTTTCTGATTAGCTTGTGATGACAAAGCCAGCAAGCATCTGAGGTAGAAAAATCGTGACTCCTAGTATTCAAAAATCCTAATTTACGCTGGGCTGCCCAGAGCTGATGCGAATCTTTCTGGTGACTTTCCGAACTAACAGGAAACAGCTGACAATCTCCGTCAAGAAGTTTTGTACAAAGAAATGAGTATTTGGTCAACAGAGAAAAATTCTTCGCGGCTTTTTGGGGATCTCCGAGGCCGCCAAGTTTGAAATGTATAGTCCTTTCCTCTGAAAACACCTTCAAAGAAACATCAAAATGCACTATGAAAAAATAAACAAGGCGCCAAATTTTAAAGTTAAATTTGGTGGTTCAATGTGCCAACGAGTCATTGCGAAACATTCCGCTGGCCCCTCGGCCCTGTCCTTCTGATCCTGGCGACGCCAGCACCTCGGATCCTCCCGCCGCGATCGCCGGGGCTGCGTTCGAACGGCTCGCGGCCTAATTCCTCCCACAAAGTTCTACGAGGCCTCCGCCCCTCGTCACCCCGAAGAGATAACGCCTGTCAACAGAAAACGAATAACAAGGGCAAGCGGCCCGTGGCGTGGTGGGCATAGGGGCGGGAGCGGAGGCGGGAGCGGTGCGCGCAGTGGAGCGGGAAGCGGTAGGCGGGAAGCGGAGCGGGACGCGAGGCGGGAGCGAGCGCGAGCGGAGGCGGGAGCGAGCGGGACGGAGCGGTGAGCGGAGGCTGGGAGCGGAACGGGAGCGGAGGCGGGAGCGGAGGCGGGAGCGGAGGGCGCGAGCGGAGGCCGGAGCGGAGCGGGAGCGGAGGCGGAGGGCAGGCGGAGCGGAGCGGAGCGGAGGCGGAGCGGGTGGCGGCAGTGGAGGCGAGAGCAGAGCGAGAAGCAGAGGCGGGAGCGAGGCGGGAGCGGAGGCGGGAGCGGAGGCGGAAGCAGGAGCGGGAGCAGAGCGGACGAGGCCGGGAGCGGAGGCGGGAAGCGGAGCGGACGGAGGCGGAGCGGGAGCGGTGAGGGAGCGGAGCGGGACGGGCGTGACGAGGCGGGACGCAGGCGCGAAGCGAGGGCGGAGCGGAGGCGGGAGCGGAGGGCGGAGCGGAGCGAGCGGAGGCGGGGAGCCGGAGCGGGAGCGGAGGCGGGAGCGGAGGTGCGAGCGTAGGCGGAGCGGAGAGATAGCGATGAGGGTGACGGCGGGGATGGGCGGGACGGGAGCAAGGCCGGTACGGGTGTAGGGGCAACAGAGGGCCGTGGGTGGAGGCGGCAGTCAGAGATGAGGCCGGGCAGAGCGGAACGAGGCGGAAAAAGGGAGCGTGGTTGTGGGCTAGCGGGAGCGGAAGGCGTTGGCGGGGGGATGGGCGCGAGGGTAGGTGCAGGGCGGCGGGCAAGGGCGGTGCGAGGCCGGCGTGAAATGCAGTTGTGGTGCGTGGTGAGAAGCGGACGGAACAGGCGGAGGCGGTGCGGCCTGACAGACCAATTCGTCGTTGCGGCAAACGAGGTCACACACAAACTACCGACACAACACAGCCTTCACGTCCAGCGAAGTTACTGCCCCCGCCGCGAATATGCGAAGAAAACATTTACGAGAAAAGCTCGAGCACTCGAGGCAAACCAGCTCAGCTAAATTAGAGATTGTTCCAAGAATTTGCGGCACAAAGTAGACGACACCGCATTCCATTTAGACTAGCAAAGTTTAACAAGGGGGATGAAAAAATGAGAGAGGAATAAAAGAGAAAAAATTGAAAATCCTAGAGAGATTCAAAGATTAATGTAGTTCTAGGCATAACCAGAGAAGGAAGAATTTAAAAAAGTGTACGTTTAGAATATGAAAGTTTGAAAATGTGAAACACAAAGTGAATTTTGAAGTTCTCATAGATTCAAAAAATCGCATCGTTACTAGAAGGAGTAACAAAAACTGAGTTCGTTGCCATTCCGTTTATAATTACTTACAAAAACAATACTTCACGGAAATTTTCTGCAAGCTTGCCTGTGTTGCAGAGGGCCTTGCATATCAAACTGTTTCGGGTTCAATGTTTACGGGTCATTAGTAATCACAAACACATATTTTTCATTACTTATGTAACTTTCATTTTTCGTTAATGTGAAAGTAAGCTCTTAAGTAGAATTCACAATGACCATCTTTTAACTCACAAAAGGATTCTACATCTAATGAGCAGGTTTTTTACGGCATAAGATTATTTTACTCATTTAACTTACGCATACATTCCATTTTTCGAAGATTTTCGTATTTTGCCTACAAAACTCAATTTCCCAAGCCAATTTCCCTGAAGAATAGTAAGCACTGAACAAAATGTTACGCATTGAAAATTGTCACAGAAAAGTTAGTGGAAAAATGCAGGCCTATCAAATATTATGCTTGTCTCGCTACTGCCTCGTCTTAGCTGTTCAGTTGCATGATCTTGCATAGAGAAACACAGTCCGCAGCCAACAAGCTGCGAAACAAGTCAAACTTGGAGCAGTAAGAAGGCAGTGGCTTCCCCCCGGAGAGAAAAAAGACCCAAAAGGACGCGGTTGCGCGGCGCGCCGCGGCGGGCAGGGGCCACGAGTGCGTGGCGGACACGATGAGCGCTGAGGGCGGGACACGAGTGGTTGGGACCGGGCGTTGAGAAAGGGGGGAAGCCGTGGAAGGATGTGGTGACAGAGGATGGTGGGTGTCACAAAGGAGAAATAAGGGAAGACGGAGTGGCCGCCGTTCATGGGTTGGGGCCGCAGAAGGTGCGCGATGTAAGGGGCGATTAACGAAGGAGAAGAAGAAGATAAATTCTTGATTAATTTAGTAATTACGGACGCGGTCAACTGTTAAGCGCCATTATTCCCGCAAGGGAAGTGCCATGTTTTATCTCGATAGAGAACTTCATCAGAGAATGGCATAAGACGATGGGGAAAGACGGAGGTCAATAGGGTGCAAGGACGAGTGTTGGAATGCGCGTGGGAGGCCGTAAGAGTGGAGAGGCAGGGCGGTGGAAGTGGGTGGGGCATGGGAGGGGAGGAGTCTGGGGAGAAGGTGAAACCGCAGGAGAGGTGGGGCGCGGGTTTTACGAAGAGCTAGGGAGAGGGGGCGAGGCGCGTTGTGGTGGAAGGGCGTTTCATGAAGGAGAAATGGAGCGTGGGGCAGAAAGGAATGACGTGAGCACTGAGCAGGGGTGGGCCTAGGCGAAGAAAACCGAAACGACAGGGAGCGGGGGCGTGGAAACGGGTGTTTGTTAACGTTTTCGTATATTCTTCCTAAGTTTTATTTAGCGTTTCCTAAACGGATTAACGGATAAACGTTCCTCACTTACCGTAGTTAGGTTAGCCAACGATGGATTACTGATAAAGGAACGAAAGACAGAGAATTGGACGCCAATTCAACGTTCTACATCACTGTTATAACACGCAAAAGTCTGAGTACATTAAAATAAAAGATTTTTGAAAACGAAAATCTGAGTGATATTTTGATAAAGGATGTTACGCGAATGTAAGAGTTTGAGCTGAACCGTTGCTAACCTTGGAATTCTGTAGTGCGACGATGTTTCACGGGGCCGCCGGAGGTTTCCGAAAGCGGCACGTTAGAGGGGCGAAGCAGGTCAAAGGGTGTCGCAGGCGTAGTGGATCGGTGGTGGGCGAGGCGGGTGAGGGCCGCGGAGGGGTCATGTGGGGGCGGAGGGGGAGCGGGCAGTAGGCGGGCGGCGAGAGCCGGCGCGGGCATCGACGCGTGCGAAGCGGCGAGGGAGGCGGATCCAAGTTTCGAGGCCCTATTTCACGCCAAGTGCTCCCTCCCCCCCCTAGACCGAGCGCCCACGCGTCTCGAAGTTCCTTCAGCCCTCCCTCCACCCCACCCCCGCGCTCGAGCGCCCTCCACCCCCCTCCTCACGCGCAGCGCTCTAACAACTGAAACACCACTCGCGGAGGCTCCACGCCCGGAGCACATAGTTATCGCGTAAGCCGCGTGTGTTCGCCCGCCACTCACTGGCGAGATCCAGCCCCGGGGAATTCAGAGCCGCCCGCTCAACGTTCTGGTGGTCGACTCCCGGTTGGCCTATTTCAGACATGACCTAGAACAGTAGTCAGAATTCATCCGCTGTCTTGGGAACTCTAGCAACCGGCTCTCCTGAGAGAGTTTTTTCCTCGTTTCTCCGATCGACACCACGCGAATGCCCGGCAGTTCCCAAACAAACGGCCACAGAAACGCGCGCGATCTTGCCAATTTTTCGTCCTCTCCCTCTCTTTACTGACCCACATTTATATTTACATGCACGTACACATGTCGGTGAAATCAGTCAGGAGCTTAGGACTTGATCCGGGTGGGCGGCTGCCCTTTGTGACGGATAATCCATTGCGATGTTCGAAAAAGCATGTTTAAATATTTACTATATCTGTTGAATATTCCAACTATGGCATCACCCGATTACGGATAATCAACATTAGATTTAGTGATCAAAACTCCAAATGAAAATATGTAGGTGAAAACATGTAAGAGGAAAAAAGTATCCTGTGAATCCCGGCTGTCCATGAATTACAACCGATTGCGCTCGGTATGTGACTAGCATTCAGACACAAGTCCTGCAGGTTTTTGATGCCTCCCTGTCGCTTCTTTTAATAGAAACTGTACGAAAAATGTGAAGTAAAAAAGCCGTAGAGGGCTTCTATTCATTGCTGACAGGCCTTAACAACTTACCCCCAAGTACACGTTCAGGAATACTCTGTTTATAATATTGCGATTTCTCCGGAAACGTCAGATAGAATCTACTTGCTGTGAACATGCGAATTTTCCCAAACTGCTCCATTCGTGGTGCCCCCGATTTATGTAAATGAAAAAACAATGCGAAATTGTATTGCCTACACAAACTGTTAAAAATTTTTATTCAAAAAATGGGTTTCTGCTCTCTGATTCCTTCTATGTGAAAAGAACGAATTTTAAAATTTCATGTGGGTGATTTCCCTTAATGTGCACATTCACAAAACAGTGAAAACCAGCTAACGTTAACTATTCTTCTTCTGCACTTTCAAGCGTTTCTATCATTAATATATTTTCCATTCTTCTTTTCCAACTGTATTGCAAACTCCATATCACACACAGATTCATAACAATATTTTAAAAAACTGTAAAGTGACTAGTGTGGCAAAAATTACTAAGATAATAGGTATATACAACAATCTCTTCATAAAATCTATGAAGTACAAAAAATGTTTATTATTTATTACTTATTATTATTAATTTTATTATACTATTATATTTTGATACGGCTTTTAGAGTATTTAGAATATATTCTTCAGACATACAGATGTTTTAAACTTAGGTTTATACTGTTAATTAAATCATTTCGCAATGCTTTACAATTCATTATTTTCCCTACTGACTTACGATTCTGTCTTAATTGGTATATTAAACCGTACATCAATATATTTGAGCCTATTCTCTTCCTTAATATTTCAAGAATAACAATGCAGAATTAGAAGCCTCGGTAATCATTTTCAGAAACAGAAGTATATTGGGAGTAGCTCTTACAAATCGAAAAGACTCATTGAGAGTCAATAATCTGTTTTGCAGCAGAATCGAAACAAAGCCCCAGAAAAATCACGCAGTTGTAAAGCGTCAGCCACTTTTCAGTCTTCTTCGAAAATGTTTGCGAATTCTCTTAACGCCACCCGGCGCAACGGATGTAATAAACTTCACGATCTAATTCCGCAGCCTCCAGAAGAAAACCAAATGAACGCTCCACAACGTTTTCATCGCTGAGAAATGAATTTACCCATGAAAAGCTATTGCGGATGGTACCCACGGAATTATTCGGATTTATTATGAAAAAAACCCTCCTTGGTACATGTATAAAATTTACATTCTAAACCATTAACACGCGTTGTTCGCAAAAACAAGATGAACGAGGTAAAATGTATGAAACGAGGCTACATTAGCATGAGCCTCGATAATTCGAACATTTTCCGACACCTATGCCTCATATTCCATCTAATCTATTCCCCTGTCCTTATATTGTTACGTCTACAATCTGTTACATATTTCTAGTATTGGCCAATCTTCTCATATCGTTTTGTCGTAGGGAGCCTTGTTTCACGAACTTCTGCGTGAGAATGCCTTTTGTTTTTAATCTAATGAATTTGTCAAGCCTAATTAAAATTAGCGAAAGAATTTCTTCGAAGAAATCAAAAAAAAGAACCAATAATGTATGTTCTTTACCTGTAGTCTGATTTTTATATTTCCCTCGAACCAATAAATGTTGTGAAAAATAAATAATGACACTAATTAAAATAAACCCTTTAATCTCAAATGGTAGTGGTGATTCTCAAACGGGACAGAAAAATATAAACCAGAAAAATAACACAAACATTAACACTCACTTAATGTAATGAACGATCAAAAATAGAAGGACCCCTTTCGCTGTCTACTATGAGACCCATCTGCAATCAGGTACGTATTTTACAGTCCGCTCCCAGTTGTCAATGTAAGTTAATTGTAATTACCGCCGACCTGAAGATAATGGAAAACAACGAAATAGAAGCTAAAATAGCGTGTACCAACTCTGCAACCTCGTTCAATGGATGCGCGGATCAACCTCACTGCCAAAATATAATAGAGCATTATTAGCGGCGAGGGTTGTTGTTCCCCTTGACTTTCATGAATGTGTTGTCGGCGGAGTCCTCACGTTTCTGCTGACCCCCAGATCAGAGGAGCCCGAACGTATGTTTGTGTTAGTGTATGGTCCATTATGTGTCCCATTGAGACTTATAAGGGAAAACCGGGCGGAAATCTGCTCTGAAAAACTCTAACTAAGAAAAATTTAGCAAAAAATAACTCGACAAGTATTTTTAGTCTTTGTTCCAATAACCGTTACCGTTAATAACTAGATGGCTATACCTGAGTTATGTTATATTATATCGCCACTTATTTGCTCGAAATAGACTTCCTGGATACAATAAATAAGTGTGTTAACAGTACTCAAGTGTTACCTCTGTAGCTTAATTAAGTAGCGGTTAGCTTCCCTATGGTGCCTACGATTGTACGGGTTCTTGATCTATTAATATGGTTTATCATGTACAATTTCTTCTAGAGACACTTAAAGTGTATTAATAAATGCCATATGCCCAAATGCTCATACAAACCGCAGTAAAAAATGAAAATGGTGTTGAATGTCACTAAATCCTAATTTACAAGGGTATAGAAGATATTAATTAATATCTTTCAAATAGTCCACTCAAACCGAAATATCGTTAGATTGCATGAAGAAAAGAGAAATTGTTTGGATTCATTGCAACGATAACCGCTGAAGCATCAAGCTCGGCAAGTGGATTCCCTCAAAAGCTAACAAGAGTAGGCGTGTTATACATGATATAACTTACAAAAAAATATAAATAATCTATTGCATTCTGAATTAAATTAAAATGCCTCTCCTCACCCCCGAGAGCAGGACGAGTAGTGGGGACAGTGGCAGAGAGCATGGGAGAGGATTAGGAGCGGGGGGGGCACAGGAGTGAAGCACGGAGGCGGGGAGCAACGGTGGGGATGAGGGGCTTCGAGCAAACGAGTGCGCGGCAACGGCGCGGGGTTCGGGCGGCCGGTAGAAGAGCTGGCGGCCTCGCCCGCATGCGTGGGTGATTGATTATAAAAGCGGACAACACTGCGGGCGCTGTCACGAGGTTTTTGCACTCTCCGCGGCGGCGTGGGCGGCGGCGTGGGCGGCGGCGGGGGCGGAGCGGAGAGGCGCTGTGGGTTCGGTTCGCGAGCGGTCGCGCACAAAGCCGCTCTCCAAACAGGGCGACCGCCACCCCCGCCCCCGCCCCCGCTGCCACCTTCCACAATATTCCCAGCGGCAAAAACACTGCGGCGCGCGAGACCGTGGAAGTCGGAGGCGGCGGCGGCAGTTGCGGCGACGGGGAGGGGGAGGGAGAGACCGCGAAAACGGAGGATGAAGAAGGAAGACGGATAATGTCCGGCAGATGAAGTTGTAGGCGGTTTCTGAACGGGAAACGAGGGATATGCGAGTGAATCGCGCTGACCTAGGGCAAATGTTGTTCAAGGGAAGAAAAGATGGTTATTCTACAATGATACTTTTATATAATCAGCGATATTAAAACAGTAGATATGCAATGGTTAAGGTATCACTTTTTAACACGTTTTCCATTCTTTTTGTACTTTTTAAAGCTGGCTTGTTTAGTTCCCAAACATACACACATCTGTCTATATATTTATGAAATACTTTTTTAGTCAACTTGAGAAATAGTTCAAAATAAACAAAAAACTCAAATCAATACTCATTGAAATAAGAACGGGAGACGTTTTTTGAAAATTCGTCATTTTTTCAAATGCAGGAAGTGTGTGTTTGACGTCCTTGATGAATTTTTAATAACGTAGCTTCTATACATATTTCTAGCTATTTCGTCTAAAACGAGCAAATTGGAAATTAAAAAAAGGTTCATTCTGAATCATTTCGCTTTATATCACATCGCTTCATCATCCACATTATATCAATGTATTCGAGACTAGAGCTTTAGTTTTTAAATATATCATGTGTGATACTTTATTCAGAGACTGTCTCCATATACTTATACATTTTCAGACAAAATATTAACACTTTGATATAGCCACAATTTGCACATATTTCTAAGTACAACAATAAGTAGTGAATGTGCCTTCCCTCGAAATTTAATTATGGCTTTAGTATAAAAGATCATAATGATTTCATCGCCCTCATTTTCTGCAGTAAAAAAGTAAAAATCATCACGCATCAACAAATGCCGCTAAAATAGTGAAAATACGCCAAAGAACACAATTTTCAATCATGAATCGCCAATCATCACGCATCAAAAATGTCGCCAAAAATAGTGAAAAATAGGCTAAAGGTCACAACTTTCCCTCACTGAGGCCGAAAGTTGCACCTCAGGGAACGCTAGCCGCATCGCCGTCTGCAACGTGTGTGTGTGGTAAGGGGGGGGGCACCGCACGGGCGTTTGCAGACGTCAAGTATCCACGCGGGGCGTCTCACGTGAAGGAAAGCGATCCGCCGCGCGCAACCACGAGCGTTCGCGCGGCCGCGGGCCGCATTTGATCGCTCCCCACTCATTACGTCATACGAGGCGCGCCCGCGAACCCGAGTTACTGCGGGGGTCGGGGGGGGGTACTGCTATTAGCCGTATCGCGTAGCGCGGAATATCCCGGGTGCCCCGAGTTATAACCTCCAAGAAACGACGCGGGCTGGCGCGCGCGCCGCGGAGAAACTCTACACCAGCCCCGGGCCGGTTTGGAGGGCAGCCACCGGAGCCAGCGGGGTCGGCGAAGGCGCCCTCGCTCCCCCCTCGCCCCCCCCCGGCTCCACAACCAGCGCCGCAGGCGGCTACCGCGCCCGCTGCTAGCCTCGATGCCGACTCCGCCTCGGACTCTGTTACAGACCCGCTCCTGAATCGCTCTCGGCACCCTCCCGACGCGCTCCCGACGCGCTCCCAACTCTGCTACGGACCAACTCCCACGCGCTCCCGAATCGCTGCCGACACGCGCCGGACACGCTCCCAGCACGGTCCTGATTCCAGTTTCCTTCCCGCTCCAATCCGCGGTTTTCCCCGTACTCTCTCCCGATCACCTGTTTCTTAACGTCTACCAAGTCCTCGCATCCGGTCCCATGACCGGTCTCGGTCCGGTCCCCATTCTTACACTCTTCTCCGACCCCATTCCGTTCCTCATTCCAATTCGCTTGCCCTCGGCAGAGTAGGCTCAATAGCAACATCCGTTGCCAGTGTAGCGTCTCTGACCGAGGATCCTAGGGTTCGAGTCCCAAGGGAGGCACGTTTTTGTCACTCAAAAGCTGTCTGAAGAATTATAACGGCCGCCTGATTGGTACTTTACCATGGTTTCTAGGCTACCAGGCGAATACAACAAACATGTCATGGCAACAACAACAAACATACAACAAATCTGCACTTTCCCATGCCTTCACTTCTCATTTCCCCTCACATATCTACCCATTCCTGGTGTGCACTACCACACGTCTTGGCAGATCAGTCGAGATACCAGAAAGAAGTTTAGAGCATGGTCGGACTGGCGCTATGTTCTGCGGGAGGAGAAATATGGAGTGGGAAACGTCGCAAGGTGTCGTGCAGGTCAGCGTTAGATCTTACGTTGCAACGGGGAACTCTACGCTTCCGGATACATCATGGAATACATTCACGGGACTAACAATTGAAATAGTAGTTATGTCCGAAAACATGAAATATTCACTCACGAAAATAAGTTTCTTCACATAACTTCCACGTTTTGATCTTCGTGATAGCCACTTTTCATTTGCGCGGATGATACGCTTCAAGTCTTGTTCAGGTGGTGAAATAGTCGAAGAAAAGTTGGGAGAGCATTTTAATAGAAGGTGCAGCGAAACATCACCTCTTCTATCAGCAGTTTTTTTGTCAGACAAGAGTGTTCTCAAAAAGAGACGACACACAATTGACAAAGATTGTTACTTGGAGAAAGAATTAACGAGTATTGATGAAATTGTCACAGTTACCTCTGTCCAAAAGAAATTAAACCTTTCCTTACGAATTTCGTGGTCTTTACTCAGCTTTCTGGATTAGCTTGTGATGACAAAGCCAGCAAGCATCTGAGGTAGAAAATCGGTGACTTCCTAGTATTTCGAAAATCGTAATTTTACGCGGGGCTGCCCAGGAGCTGATGCGATCTTTCGGTGACTTTCCGAACTAACAGGAAACAGCTGACAATCTCCGTCAAGGAATTTTGTACGAAAGAAATGAGTATTTGGTCAACAGAGAAGAAATTCTCGCGGCTTTTTGGGGATCTCCGAGGCGCCAAGTTTGAAATGTATAGTCCTTTCCTCTGAAACACCTTCAAAGAACATCAAAAATGCACTATTAAAAAACAAGGCGCCAAATTTAAAGTAATTTGGTGGTCAATGTGCCAACGAGTCTAGTTGCGAACATTCCGCTGGCCCCTCGGCCCTGTCCTTTCTGATCCTGGCGACGCCAGCAACCTCGGATCCTCCGCCGCCGATCGGGGGCTGCGTTCGAACGCGCTCGGCGCCTAATTCTCCCACAAGTTCTACGAGGCCTCCGCCCCCTCGTCCACCCCCGAGAGATAACGCCTGTCAACGGGCAGCTGCCCGGTGGCGGTGGTGGGGCTAGGGCGGGAGCGGAGGCGGGAGCGGGTGGCGGCAGTGGAGGCGGGAGCGGAGGCGGGAGCGGAGGCGGGAGCGGAGGCGGGAGCGGAGGGCGCGAGCGGAGGCCGGAGCGGAGCGGGAGCGGAGGCGGAGGGCAGGCGGAGCGGAGCGGAGCGGAGGCGGAGCGGGTGGCGGCAGTGGAGGCGAGAGCAGAGCGAGAAGCAGAGGCGGGAGCGAGGCGGGAGCGGAGGCGGGAGCGGAGGCGGAAGCAGGAGCGGGAGCAGAGCGGACGAGGCCGGGAGCGGAGGCGGGAAGCGGAGCGGACGGAGGCGGAGCGGGAGCGGTGAGGGAGCGGAGCGGGACGGGCGTGACGAGGCGGGACGCAGGCGCGAAGCGAGGGCGGAGCGGAGGCGGGAGCGGAGGGCGGAGCGGAGCGAGCGGAGGCGGGGAGCCGGAGCGGGAGCGGAGGCGGGAGCGGAGGTGCGAGCGTAGGCGGAGCGGAGAGATAGCGATGAGGGTGACGGCGGGGATGGGCGGGACGGGAGCAAGGCCGGTACGGGTGTAGGGGCAACAGAGGGCCGTGGGTGGAGGCGGCAGTCAGAGATGAGGCCGGGCAGAGCGGAACGAGGCGGAAAAAGGGAGCGTGGTTGTGGGCTAGCGGGAGCGGAAGGCGTTGGCGGGGGGATGGGCGCGAGGGTAGGTGCAGGGCCGGGGGCAAGGGCGGTTGCGAGGCCGGGTGAAATGGCAGTTGTGGTGGCGTGGTGGAGAAGGCGGGGACGGAACAGGGCGGAGGCGGGGGCGGCCTGACAGACCATGCGTCGTGCGGGCAACGAGGTCACAACACAACTACCGACACAACACAGCCTTCACTGCAGCGAAGTACTGCCCCCGCCGGGAAATAGCGAAGAAACATTTACGAGAAAAGTCGAGCACTCGAGGGCAAACCAGCTCAGCTAATTAGAGATTGTTCCAAGAATTTCGTCACAAAGTAGACGACACCGCATTCATTTAGACGTAGCAAAGTTTAACAAGGGGATGGAAAAAATGAGAGAGGTAATAAATAGAGAAAAAATTGAAAATCTAGAGAGATTCAAAATTATGTAGTTCTAGAGCATAACCGAGAAGGAAGAATTTTAAAAAAGTGTACGTTAGAATATGAAAGTTTTGAAAAGTGAAACAAAGTGAATTTTTGAAGTTCTCATAGATTCAAAAATCGCATCGTTACTAGAAGGAAGTAACACAAACTGAGTTCGTGCCATTCCGTTTATATTACTTACAAAACAATACTTCACAAATTTCTTGCAAGTTGCTTGTGTGCAGAGGGCCTTGCATATCAACTGTTTCGGGTTCAATGTTTTACGGTCATTAGTAATCACAAACACATATTTTTCATTACTATGTAACTTTCATTTTTCTTTAATGTGAAAGTAAGCTCTTAAGTAGAGATCACAATGACCATCTTTTAACTCACAAAAGGGATTTCTACATCTATGAGCAGGTTTTTTTACGGGGCATAAATTATTTTACTTCATTTAACTTACGATACATTCCATTTTTTCGAGATTCGTGATTTTGCCTACAAAACTTCAATTTTTCCAAGCAATTTCCCTGAAGAATAGTAAGCATTGAACAAATTGTTACGCAAAAATGCGTAACAAAATGTTACGCTTTTTTTTTTACGGCATTGTAAAATTTTCACAGAAACGCTAGTGACAAACGCACGCCAGTCAAATATTATTGCTTCTCTCGCTACTGCTCTGTTAGCGTGTTCAGTTGCATGAACTTGGCATAGAGCACGTCCGCAGCCAACAAGCTGCGAACAAGTCAAACTTGAGAGGTAAGAAAGCAGGGGCTTCCCCGGAAGAGAAAAAAGACAAAGGAGGCGGTTGGGGCGCCCCGCGGCGGGCAGGGGCCACGAGTGCCTGGCGGGACACGATGAGCGCTGAGGGAGCGGGACACGGAGTGGTTGAGCGGGTTTGAGAAAGGGGAAGCCGTGGAAGGAGCGGGCGACGGAGGATGGGGTGGGTGTCACAAAGGAAGAAGATAAGGGAAGACGGAGGTGGGCCGGTTCATGGGGTGGGGCACAGAAGGGGTGGCGCGAGGTAGGGGCGAGTAACGAAGGAGAAGAAGAAGATGAATTTCTTGATTAATTAGTAATTCCGGACGCGTCAACTGCTAAGGCCATTATTCCCACAAGGGAAGTGCATGTTTATTCTCGATAGAGAACTCATGAGAATGGATAAGACGGATAAGGGGAAAGACGGAGGCAATAGGGTGCAGACGAGTGGTTGGAATGCGGTGGGAGGCGGAAGAGTGGAGAGGCAGGGCGGGGTGGAGTGGGTGGGGCATGGAGGAGGGGAGGAGTCTGGGGAGAAGGTGAACCGCAGGAGAGGTGGGGCGCGGGGTTTTACGAAAGGAGCTAGGGAGAGGGGGCGGAGGCGCGTGTGGGTGGAAGGGGTCATGAAGGAGAATGGAGCGTGGGGCAGAAAGGGAATGAGTGGAGCACTGAGGAGGGGTGGGGCCTAGGCGAAGAAACCGAAACGACAGGGGCGGGGCGTGGAAACGGGTGTAACGTTTCGTATATTCTTCCTAAGTTTATTTAGGTTTCCTAAACGATTAACGGATAACGTTCCTCACTTGACCGTAGTTAGGTTAGCAACGAGGATACTGATAAAGAACGAAGACAGAGAATTGGACGCAATTCAACGTTCTTACATCACTGTTATAACACGCAAAAGTGCTGAGGTACATTAAAATAAAGATTTTGAAAACGAAATCTGAGTGATATTGATAAAGGATGTTACGGAATGTAAGAGTTTGAGCTGAACCGTTGCTACCCTGGATAATCTGTAGTGGCGACGGATGTTTCACGGGGCCGCCGGAGGTTTCCGAAAGCGGCACGTTAGAGGGGCGAAGCAGGTCAAAGGGTGTCGCAGGCGTAGTGGATCGGTGGTGGGCGAGGCGGGTGAGGGCCGCGGAGGGGTCATGTGGGGGCGGAGGGGGAGCGGGCAGTAGGCGGGCGGCGAGAGCCGGCGCGGGCATCGACGCGTGCGAAGCGGCGAGGGAGGCGGATCCAAGTTTCGAGGCCCTATTTCACGCCAAGTGCTCCCTCCCCCCCCTAGACCGAGCGCCCACGCGTCTCGAAGTTCCTTCAGCCCTCCCTCCACCCCACCCCCGCGCTCGAGCGCCCTCCACCCCCCTCCTCACGCGCAGCGCTCTAACAACTGAAACACCACTCGCGGAGGCTCCACGCCCGGAGCACATAGTTATCGCGTAAGCCGCGTGTGTTCGCCCGCCACTCACGGCGAGATCCACCGCCCGGGAAGGTTCAGAGCCGCCGCTGCAACGTTCTGGGGTCGACTCCCGGTGGCTGATTTCAGACATGACCTAGACAGCTAGTCAGAATTCATCCGCTGTCTGGGAACTCTAGCAACCGGCTTCTCTGAGAGAGTTTTCCTCGTTTCTCCGATCGACACCACGCGAATGCCGGAGCAGTTCCCAAACAAACGGGCCACAGAACGCGCGCGATCTCTGCCAATTTTTCGTCCTCTCCCTCTGCTTTACTTACCCACATTTATATTTACATGCACTACACATGTCGGGAGATCAGTCAGGAGCTTAGGACTTGATCCGGGTGGGGCGGTGCCCTGCTGACGGATAATTCCATGGCGATGGTTCGAAAAGCATGTTTACAATATTTTACTTTATCTGTTGGAATATTCCAACTATGCGTCACGATACGGATAATCAACATGTAGATTTAGTGACAAACTCATGAATAATTAGTGTAGGTGAAACATGCAAGAGGAAAAAAATAGTCCTGTGATCCCGGGCTGCCCATGAATTTACAACGATGCGCTCAGTATTTGACTAGGCAATCAGACACAAGTCCTGCAGGTTGATGCTCCCGGGTTGCTTCTTTTAATAGAAACTGTACGCAAAATGTGTAATTAGAAACCCCCTACGTCTTTTCTATGTCATTGTGACAGGCCCTAACAACTTACCCGCCAAGTTCACGTGGGAATACTCATTTATATAAGCGATCTAAGGAAACGTCAGATAGAATCAACTTTCAGTGAAATGCGAATTCCCAAACGGCTCCTATAGTGGGTGCTCCCGATTATGTAAATGAAATACAATGCAAAATTAATTGCTACACAGTCACAATTGTTAAACTTTTTATCAAAAAATGTGTTTCTGCTCCCTGTTTCCTTCAATGACAGAAACCTGCATTTTAAAATTTCATGTGATTTGTCATGAATGGGCACATTCACAAAAACTGAAACCTTGTTTAACGTCAACAATCTTCTCTGCACTTCCCAAGCGTCGCTATCATTAATATATTTCCATTCTTCTTTTCCAGCTATATGCATACTCCGTATCACTCACAGATTCATTCAATATTTTCAAAAACTGTAACGTGATAGTGTGGCAAAAATACTAAGATAATAGTATATACACAATCTCTGTCATAGAAATCATGAATACAAAATATGTTTATTAATTATTATTATTATTACTATTATTATTATTATTATTTTGATACGGCTTAGAGGTATTTAGAATATATTCTTCGAAGACATCAGTTGTTTTAAAACGTAGGTTTTATACTGTTAATAAATCAGTTTGCAATGCTTTCACAATTCATTATTTCCCTACTGACTACCGATTCTGTCTTAATTGGTATATTACCGTACATCAAATATATTTAAGCCTTATTCTCTTCCTTAATATTTCAGAATAAATTCAGAATAGAAGCCTCGGGTAATCATTTTCAGAACAGAAGTATATGGGAGTATCTTTACAAATCGAAAAGACTCATGAGAGTCAATATCTGTTTGCAGCAGAATCGAAACAAAGCCCCAGAAAAATCACGCAGTGTACAGCTTCAGCACTTTTTCAGTCTTCTTCGAAAATGTTGCGAATTCTCTTAACGCCACTCCGGCGCAACGGATGTAATAAACTTCAGCGATCTAATTCCGCAGCCTCCAGAAGAAAGCAAATGAACGCTCCACAACGTTTCATCGGCGAGAAATGAATTACCCATGAAAAGCTATTGGGAGGTACCCACGGGAATTATCGGATTTATTATTGGACATGAAAATTACATTAACCAACACGCGTCCGCAAGAGAACGGGTGAGTCGATAATTCGAAATTCAATATGCCTCTATTCCATGATCCCTTCCTTTATTTTGTTCGCCGTACATTTTCATTGGCCTCTTCTCATATCGTTTTGTCGTGTAGAGAATGCCTTTGTTTGTAATCTAATGAATTGTCAGAAGAATAGGAAAATTTCTTCGAAATCAAGAACCAAATGTATGTCTCTTATTCGTATTTCTCGAATATGTTGTGAATAAATAATGACACTATCAAAATAATTAATCCAGGTAGGTGGATTCTCAAACGGGACAGAAAATATAACCAGAAAAAAACAAAACATTAACACTAGAAGGACCTTTCGCTTGTCTACTGGACCATCTCAGGTGTACGATTTGTAAGTATAATGTAATTTGTAATACCGCCGACCTGGATGGACGAAGTGGCTAATAGCGTGTACCAACTCTGCACCTCGGTTCAATGGGTCGCGGATTCAAGTCCTGCCTTAGGCGAGGTTGTTTGTTCCTTGACTTTCATGAATGTGTTGTCGCGGAGGGCCTCACGTTCTGCTGACCCCAGATCAGAGGAGCCCGCAACGTATGTTTGTGTTAGTGTATGGTCCATTATGTGTCCCATTGAGACGTAAAGGAAAACCGGAGGTCGGCTGGAAAAAGCCCTAACAAAAAAAATTGAAATACCACATATTTTCAGTCTTGACAATAAGTTACCGTTTCTGATGGTCTGAGTTATTATATTATCGCACTTATTTGCTCTAGACTTCCTTGAAAGTAATAGTGAACAGCTATGTGTTACCTTCTGTAGCTTTTAAGTGGCCCCATGTGTACGATTGTGGTTTCTTATTTTGAATTTTTCCTGATTTCTTCTGAGACTATGTATTAACTGCAATGCAAATGTACAGTAAAAATTGAATGTCATAAATCCTAATGGTAATGTATAATGTAAAATTTCAATATCCACTCAACGCAGAAAGAATTGTTTGATTCGACGCTAGCTGCTCGGCTCGAAGATTCTCACTAGCAGAGTACTTATACATTGGATATACTACAAAATTAATAATTTGCATTCTATAAATAACAGTTTTGAATCAATTCGTGAATAGCATGAGAAACGCCACATCAGGAAATGCCAATCATGGAGAGTGAAAAAATCTGACGTAAGAGTTTTCGTTTTAGTACTTTATGGTGTGAATTTTATTTTGGTAATTTCGATACATGCGGTGGAAGGAATTAGTGAAATATGAAGATAAAATCAAGGTTAAAACTAGATAGTACAATGGACGGAGATAGAAATTATGCCGTGTTTATTTATGTGTCAGGGAATTTGTGAAGTTTGGAGATAAATTATCAAGGTGTCTTTGTAATGGTTCGGAGTTATTGGTTTGAGAAAATATGAATTTTTAGAATATTTGATTTGCTAGACGTACCGCTGAGGAAGAAGCGAAGTTCATAGTTGTGCAGCCCTTCAATTGCAAATTATAAATAAAATTCCCAAAAAAGCAGCCCCACTTTGGGATTGGGCCAATACACCAGACCTAAACAAATGGCTTTAGTCAACAATAACAAAATTTACATGTCAATAAACAGGACCGAAATAATAAATCAGTTCATGTTTGATTAAAGTATTCTCATCCTAAGCATCATTTGTCTCAACTGTCGTTCACTAGAAAGATGACAACTGTGCTTTGCCATCTGATTCGCTAGTGACGTGTAATCATCAGCAATGAATGCAAGCACACTGAGAATTGATCCCTCTACCCCACTGCGCATTTGTTCCGCAGATATTCATGCAGTTGGCGTACTACTGTGCATGATTTTGCAAAAGCCACTGCAACGTAGAATAGGATCAAACATTGTGGTTATCATTCTCTACTATGGCTTCAAATGTTTTAAGGGTTCATATACATTTTCAGTCTAACGAATATAACTTGAATAATATAAATGATAAGATATGTTATATTAAAACATAAATACAAAATTTATTATATTTATTGTTTATGTTTAAACGATAATTTCTTTACCAACTCAACAGAACTATGAAAATGCTAAAATTATAAATTAATAGCATTGGTTTCTTAAATTTCTCATTAAATATTACAAAAACGTTGTGTGTTTTTAAGATTTTCAAAAAAGCGGAATGTGGGTTTTGGTACGTGATGAAGTGCAGTAGTTGGAAGTCATTGTGTGGAATTTAGATGAAGTGTCTCCTATACGAGAATGTGCTTGTATACTTAGAAAATTGCCTGGTGAATAGTGTAGTATTTGACTTATAATGAGTGCTATACGCAGCATTCTGCAGTGTTTCGAGATATTTGATATTTGGAGCGTGTTATGGGGTTGGTGCCATAGGTGGGTGTTATAATGTGGGAGATATTTGATGTGTGATGAGAGTAATGCTATGGGAAAGGTGGGGTGTTTATGAGGCAAGCGCTTTTTGAAGTATGTTATGGGAGAGGATACTATTTGGCTAGCGCTTTGAGGTCGGGTTATGAGTGTAGTGCCGAGAGCGGAACATAGTATTATGTGAAAAGCGCAATTTGAGAAATGTTGTGGAGTGAATGCTGTTTGGCAAGTGTTATCAGGTGAAGAGATTTTGGTGTGAAATGAGTGTAATGCAATGGGTGTTATGAGGCAAATACTATCTGAAGAGTTTGGTGGGATGGATATTATTCGGCGAGTGCTGTTATTAGGTGAGAGACGTTTGGACTGTGGCTACTGATATGCACAGCGCGCTGTAAGTTGATGTGGTAAGTGCCATTTGGTGAGTTTTATTGGGTGTGTGCTATTTGGTAGAGTGGCGTTTTCTGAGTAACGGACGTAGTGTGCAGGGCAAAGCACAATGTTATGAAGCAAGTGCCATTTGAAGAGCCTTATAAGGAGGGTTATTGTTCGGCGAGTGTTACAAGGTGAGTGGCATTTCGTACCCTGCTCATTTTCTCGCTAGAAAAGACCCAAACAGCTAGTGGACAATAAATGTGGGCAATCCTTCACACTGAACTCGCATTTGGGGCTTCTGCGGCGGTCCGAGTGTATCGCTCATGGGCCGTGGGGGGGGGGAGGGTGCCGCAGGGAGGGGGGACCGTGGGTCTGGCCGCCTTGCGCGAAGGCGTCGCGCCGCCTCCGCAGTCGCTGTTTACGAGCGCCGTAATTAATATGCGCCGTTTAAAGGTATCACTATTAGTGGCACGGACCCCCGATGCCCGGGTCCTGCACGCTACACACTGACCGCGCCACCCGCGCCGCCAACCCCGGGCGCCCCCGCAGCCCCGCCGCGCGCCCGCGCCTCGCCCACCACGCCCCGCGCCCACCCGCCCCACACCGTGTTCCGAGACGTCCCGCCCCCCTTCCGCCGCCCCTGCCGCCAGCCCCGCCCGCCCGGCGACCGCCCCTGCCCCGCCCGCCCCCCGCCGCCC
>BOPP01000041.1:1796931-1809623 GCA_017312745.1 Gryllus bimaculatus | reverse complement strand
CACTAAGGCAACACTAAGGGGACTTCGGTAGCTTAAGGAGGTCGAGGGCAGAGATTTAGGAAAAGAGGATGGACGGCGGGACACGGAGGGATGGGACAACTGAGGGTTGAACTTGGGGGGTGGGTGACGAAGAGGGCGCCGGGACATCAATATATTGGTAGCGACAGCGGCTTGAGAACGTCGGAGGCACAGAAGTAGGAGCGGAGGGACCGAAGTGTCAGAGGGAAGGTCGGGTTACGATGAGGGTAGGGAAGAGAGCAACTAGGCCGGTAGAACCACCCTGATCATCAGCGACGTCAGAGGCTTGAGGTGGAGGGGGGAGTGGGAGGGAGAGGTGGTAAGCGTCGATGCCGGGGTGGAGCTCATCGAGGGCGCAGGGGCAAGGCTTGGCCGGCTGGGACGTGTGTCGCAGAGGCCGTCCCAGGGGTCTCCGCCAAGCGGATTAGGCCCCGCACGGAACCCTAGCGGTCGTGGCGACGCCGCCGCTCCACGAGGCAGGTGCTCTACCTCTGCGCCCGCCCTCTGTGCCCTCTGCGCCCTCGGCGCCGCGTGGATCCCTTCAGCCCCTCGAGACAGCCCTGCGGCCCTCCGCGCGTGGCGCTGGGCCCCACCGACGACGGCGCCGCCCGACAGCACGAACTGTCGCCTCAAACCGAGCAGCCGATCTCTTTCAACTGCTCCAGAAACAACACGGAGAATAATATCCAGTAGAAGCCCGGTAATCCGAACTAGTTGGGGGGTGTGGTCTGTTCAGAATCGGTAATGTTCGGATTACCCGAAAAAAATGTACCGTACATATATAAATACATCGAGAGGATAACCGGACAATGCAACGTAGCGAGCGATGTGAGAAAATGGCAACAACCATTTTCTGACATCGCATTATCAAGCAAATTCATCAAGCTTCATCAAGCAACATCATGATCATTATCAAGCACATCATACTACGGCCAACGTAGCGTAAAGATTGCATCATCACATCGCATTATCAAGCACATTCAGTTCCTTACAGCAAAACAAGGTTATCGATTTTGTAAGTCCCTCTAAGTGAAAATTACTGCTACATAAGCATTTGATATACACCGTAGTTACCAGAGCAAAATCGTTTCATTTCGACAACCTGTGTTTCAATAGTTAGTTGATTTCGATAACTTGTTTCAATAATTAGTGGATCAGTTCTACAGTAATTATAAAATCCTTTTATTTAATTTCAAATAAGCATTTTCTTTATTTTATGTTTCCTCCGTCTCGAATTTTGTACGGATTATTCATAATTTCGAATTTGCGAGATTCGAATTAGCGAGGTTTTACTGTACTCTTCAGCAATCGTTTAATAATAGAAACTATACACGATTTGATGTTTACGACATGCGCGATGTGGGAGCACGAGTCGGAATTTCTACGAGTGAATAATAGCAATTTTACCCGAGTAGAAGACTACACTTTCTCTACCACTTTGAAATTGATGTTTCAAAAATACTAAATGGGTGCTTTATCCTTACAAAACGACTACAGAACACTCAAAGTTTTCTGATCCAAACGAACAGCAACTCGCCTACTGTTACGTTGTTCCCCTATCTAAAGCTATTGCGACCTGCCGGGGCAGAGTGCACTGAGCTCTTTTTCTCTACAGGCGAATGCGAGAATCGTCTGTCGTGTATAATGAACTGAGACGAAAGTGTTTGGTCGACAGCCGTTCAAGAATGATATTCTTGCATGTCTTGTGGAATCATCAACATTACTGCATCCGATAATCTGCAAAAGTGTGTACATACTAAAGTAGCTGTAGAGAAATAATATTACCGTAGAGACACGATAATCCGAGGTAATTGGAACTGATGGCACATCGGTTTACAAAAAAACTCTGATTACGCGGAAAAAAGGAAAATGCATAAAGGAATTTTCAACTTTAATGTATAATAAAATCAAATTTAATGTTAAGACACTATTAAAAGTGCAGCTACATAATGAGCCCAAACCGGTCACAACAATGTAGCAGACTGACACTGGCACCCCCCCACCACACACGTAACCTTTGATGCAATGTTGCCGAACTGTCAAAAGACAGCTCTTGATTGTCATCGCTTGTTTTGTGATTTGGCGCACATCAGGCCATCTCGGATTGCATAGGATTTCGTATTATCGAGTCTCGGATTATCGCGATTGTATTGCATATACTTTCAAGAACAGCCGGAAAATCTTTACTGAAAATGGGGTTGTAACGGTTTGAAATGGGTGTGTTTGTAACGGTAAAAAGTATCTAGAAATATAGAGGAAATTTAAACCGGAATAATTCTCTTCCACAATACTAAATATACAGTTCAAAATCTGCCATTTATAAAAATGTGTTATCCGTTTTATACAGTTCGTGTGCAAAATATTTTTCAAACTGCTTTAACCTTTACGGGAGTGTAGCGAAACATTTACTTTCGACAGAAAAATCCTGAAATCTTTTGTAGGCAAATATTACTCATATAAATAATAATTTCCATTTATATACTGATTGATGTCCCATGAAGTTCAGTATGGCTTTCGATTTTTTTAAAAATTCCTAGGTACTTAAAATTAAATTGTTATTTCCAAAGCGATAGAGTCTGATATTAAAGATTAATTACAGCCCACTAAGTTTATTGCTCCGCTCTGATTCTTGATGCCCGCACCCAAATACAAATTGGTATCCGTCTGTCAACGATACCAGTTACGAACTATAAATCGATGAGGGGGACGATCTACCAATTAAGTGAACATCTAACTCGAACTCAAATGTCGACAGTCATGGGATGGCCGAAATCGGTGCGAAGGACCACAAGCGAAGAGAGGGGAGGGGGAAGATGGACGCGAGAAGGGAGACACGTGATGCGAGAGGCAAGGCGCAAGAACGATCAGTGAGATGCGAAAAGTGAGTGTTCATATCCGAGACGAAATGTGTAAAACGAGTAGAGATATTTGCGACACGAAAAGTACAACACACGCAATCTGAGGAAAGAAGCCATAAGCAAAAGACTAGAAGCGAAAAGTAAAAAAAGGCATGAGGCGAGAGGCAAAGGGTGAGTGGCAAGGAGTGAGAGGCAAACCGTTCGAATGGAAGACAGGCAAACAGCAAGAGGTGAGAAGCGAGGGGCGAAAAGCAACAGG
The DNA here is from genome assembly GCA_017312745.1 of Gryllus bimaculatus. Taxonomy (NCBI): domain Eukaryota; kingdom Metazoa; phylum Arthropoda; class Insecta; order Orthoptera; family Gryllidae; genus Gryllus; species Gryllus bimaculatus. Next base: position 1,806,488 of record BOPP01000041.1, on the reverse strand, counting down.
TAGAAAAATGCGAGAGGTAAGAAGTAAGAGACGAGAAGTGTTAGGCGAGATGCGAAGGATGGAAAGCAAAGAGCGATTCTGACAAGGTGATTTACATCAACTGGTGTCACAGCAGTGCCTCTACCGGGAGGTACTACGTCATGAGTTTCGACGGTGGCATGATGTTTGGGCATGAGCCAGATAGCTAGCTCGAAGCCAGTCGTCAGGAGAAGAATTCTAGCGTCGGCTGTTCAGATCTATAGTTTTCCGTGGTTTCCCAGATCAACACCAGGAAAATAACGGAACAGTACCCTAAGAAACAGGTCACGGACCGCGCGCGATCTTCTCTTCCTCTTCCGTGTCCTATCCTCACTCCTTACTAACATACACTTACACTCGCATGCTTTTCATCATCCCATATGTCGGGAGACGAGTTTTGGCTGAGGAGGTGCCCGCTGGTGGCAGACGGTTGGGGAAAAACCAGCAAGGCGACGTATAGGTCGGAACCGGACCTCTACATCCCACGGGGAAACATCATCCCCACTTCCCGTGACAAACGCATGCACTGCACTTACAGAACACGTAATGATCAATGGGAAAGCAAGTGGTGACACTGCCAGGAAAACGATAATACCTATCATAGAGCAAGCGTGGCGACAACGTGAGAGCAGATACGAAGGCGAGAAGAAATACCCTATGGAGGTCAGGAGGAAGCACAAGGGAGGGAGAAGCGAGACATTAAGAGAGAGAACTCGACGTGGATTGACTTGAGGCCGCGGATTGGCTTGTAAAAGGGTCAGGGGGGCGAAGGGATACAGTGAGGGCGGAAGTTTCGTCGCTGTGACGCTTGGCGCGGAGGCGGGGGGCGGGGCGGGTCAGGGCTGAGTTGAGCGATCTGCTCGCGCGGGACAGCGGTCAGGGTTCGGTCAAGAGGGGCCGGTTTCTGTGCGTGAGGGGTGGGCGTGGAGCGTTAGCGCTGGTGGAGTGGCGGAGTTGTGGGTCGTGGGGGAGCACTGCGGGTTCGAGTCCTTTCGACCTCACGAGTTGGAGCCCCACAAATAGCAAGCTTCTCCACTCCCCTGGGGGATGCTAGAAAGGGTCGTGCGTTCAACCGCTTTCGGAAGGTTTTGGTCCATTGTTGCACGGAAAGAGACGTGAATGAGCCTGGGGACTACGAGATTTTGGACACGGGGATCTTGGGCGCTGCGCTGGTGCTTACGTTCGTTGCGGCGACGTATTTGCACGGAAGTGCTAGAACTGTGATGCAAAAAGGCAATTAGGGTTTAGACTACTACAATTTTTCCAACCACCACGGTAGAATAAAATCATTTTAAAATAATTCATTTTCGTTAGTTGGTTAAGTTTTCATACTCTCATTGCTTAAATAATATCCGTTCAAATAAGGCTTTTAAAATCTGACAGATGTCCATTGTAATCAATTACTTGAATGTTGGAATTTGATAGAAACATAGCACCTCTAGAATCAACTCAGTAACATAAGTTTAAGTGGCAATTAATTAAATTATATATAAGGCAAATTTAACTATTAGAATCTAACACTTACTTCGCTTGGTTCTCTTTGCACAGATAGAAAAATTAACCTATACTAAAAGTGTTATGTATAAAACGTATGAAGTCAAGTCAGAAAAATAGGTGATAGATTACCATTATTGAAAACTATTGACAAATCGAAGTAACTGCAAGTGGAGTCAATAGTTTATACGAGAATTAATCCACAGAGTGATGAAAGGAATAAAGTAAAATTATGGGGAGGTACAGTTGTCTTAAAATTTTACAGGAAGTAAAGGGACATACATGCATACTTACAATGATTTTAGAATTGAAAATTTATTTCAGATTCTGCATAAAGATGTTTGATGTGCCACCATTGAGCGTTGCCGTACTGCTTGCAAAGATCTATACGAAAAAAGCTCATGAAGGCAACAATTCAGTAATACGCAAAAGTACTCGAAATCCAATGAACGTATCACGATCCCATGGGCAAACCGTCGCAGCGCAGGATATTCCAACTATCTCTATAGCCCGAATCATATCAACGAATCTGTCCGATCATAGCATACTCAACACATTAAACAGCAGATCCTACCCAACCAGTCCAACCAATATCGCGGTCACCCACATTACATCCAATCCATAAATTACTTAAATAATTGGTCAACAAGAGCATTAGAACAATACAACTATCCAATCAACCCATGCACAAAGATCCGGCATCCATCACACGCATAACAAAATACTACAAGTATTGTAAACCAACAGTTCAATCATGCTATCTCATACATTCAGTTCAACTTTCATCCCACTTGGCCATCTATAGATTTTTATTCAAAAAATGCATACAAGTTTGTCTGATTGGTCGAAGATAATTATGCTTAGTTCTATGCACCTGGGTTTTAACTCGTCTCTGCAAATGCAAAACACCGCGTATTTGATGAGTTTTCCAATACAGTAGTGAAGTGAAAACAAAATTAAAAAGTTTAAAATCAAACAGAAACCAGTGTCGTGAACTATGGATTCAATTGTTACCGTGTGAAATAAATTAGCGGAGAAGTGGGTCCCCCTACGTCATACCGCACTCAATGACGGGAGGGAAAGAGGGTGGTACGCAAACACGTTTCGTCAGCTCGCTCGGAGACAACCACGCGATCGGGAGTGACAATCGCCGCAGCGCCACACAACAGCAAAGGCGCGTGGCGCGCGCGAGGACTACGGGGCAAACTAAACAGGAGGCGACTGTGCAGTGAGAGGCGGGCCGATCGTCTTTCGGCCGCGACAACAGCCCTGTCGCGTCCCTCCATCTCCCTGGGCTTTTTGCTGGGCGTCTCTCTCTGGGGCGAAACGCCCGGATCACGGGCTTACTAATGGGCCGGCGCAGCAGGGCGCGCGGCGCACAAAAAAGAGGCGATTAAAAATTAACATTCCATAATCACGCCATTGACGGGGCGCTGTTCGTCCGGGCGCGTCAAGCGGTGTCTGCCGCCGCGGCGGGCCGCGCGTCGCCGTGAGGGGGTGGAGGGAGGCGGAGAGGGAGAGGGGTGGGAGAGGGGGAAGGATTCAGTGCGGACGGAGCGCACTGCGTGCAGGCAATACTGGCGAGGGGGCGGGTACGCTCGCGCGCAACGGAGAGTGAGGAGAGATACGGGGATAAGAGGGAGGAGGAAATGAGAGGGAGGCAGGGGGAAGAAGATTGGAGGGAGTTGTGATGGTCCATGGAGTGTGGAAGGAGTACACGATCGGTGATAGCTAAAATACGGAGGTGGGAGTTTGAAATACAGAGGTGGAGAAGGCTGGGACGAATTTCAACGTGAGAGAGCATCGGGCATGAGTTTGAAGAGCTGTAGAGAGTGCAAGGGAAAGATTGGAAAGGTCGTGGTGGATGGTGCGGGCATCTGGAAAACAGAGGATTGTTAGGGGGGTCAGAATGGAAAGAGCGCAACGGGACGCAGAAATAGTGGACGAGGGCATGGGCTGATGATAACGAGCGATAGTACGGGAGCAGGGATAGAAATTTTGTAGTGTGAGGCAGCAGCGGGGGGAGGAAGGGGTGGTAGACAGGTGTCGGAACACAGATAGTCCGGGCTTCAAGCGGGCGCTGGAGCAAAAAGAGGTGAAGCGACCCGCCAGTGGGTAGAGTGGGCGGGGGCGACCGGGGTGGGGTACGGGCGACGAGAGCCGTATGAGGGGGCGGAGTTAGCAAGAGAGAGTGTGTGGTTGGAAACTCCCGAAATGTGAAAAGTCAGATAAAGAGAGGGCACAACGGAACACAAGTGCAGAAATCGTGAAAGGGAATAAGAGCAGCTGAAAACGAAGAATGATAGGGTATGGTAGATAGGAAGTTGTATGAGAAATGTAGACAAGGTTTCGGAACACAGATAGTCTAGGCTGAAAGAGAGCGCTGAAATAAAAAGAGGTGAGGGGGTTACGCAAACGGCAGTGTCCCATAGGATGGAAGTGCTGGGGGCCGGAGAGAGACGATAGAACGGGGCGAGACAGATTGGTACGAGTCGTGAGGTGGATAACTCGGGAATGTCAAATGTATAAAAGACACGGTCACTACGAAACTAAAGAGCAGAAATAATGAAAGAGGTCAGTAGGTGCCGACAAAGAGAGTTGGTGGGGAGTCGGGGATAGGACGGTGTGTGAGGTTGCGGCTATGAAGGAGAGCAGAAGCAGACAAGAAGTCGGGTCCAGGTATCTCCCCCAGCAGGACACCACCCAGAAGTGAAATCTCTAAGCTCCCCACATGCGTGGTAGCAAGAGAGTTAAGAGCACAGGATAAGTAAGAGGAAGGAATGATTTCGTACGGTCCGTGACCCGTTTGTTAAGACACTGCTCTGGTATTCGTCTGGTGTTGATCATGCAAACCACCGATCAGAGCAGCCGGCCACCAGAATTCTCCTCGAGACAGCGGCTGAATTCGACCTAATTATCTAACATGCGACGAAAATCAATCGTAGAGACCGGAACTTTTGAACCCGTCCGTTGGAGACACCAATCCATTGCTGTGGCAACCGTTGCCCTGAGCCATCTCAGCCGGCAGGAGCAAAAAGAGTCGCAGAGAGTTTGCAAGGACGGGAGAGTTCCGGAGGGGCACGTCTGAGCGGGTGCGATGGTGAGCGGTAGTTAACGCCGGAGCGATAGAAGGATGTCGGGGGAGGGAAGTAAGGGGAGGGGAGGAGGGATAGGTTGAGGAGAGGGGAGGGAGAGGAGAATGGGGAGGGGGCGGTAGTGTCGCCCACATCGGAGCTCTCGCGCATAGGTGAAGGGTTAATGCAGCGCTCCATTTCGGCTTACACAGACGGTGCTGCGACGCGCTAGCCCTCCGGAAAGCGGGGGAAGACTCGCGCTGGCCGATTTTTCTTTTATCTTCTTTTCTTCTTTTTCCCCTTTTGCCGTGTCCCTTTTTTCTCACCTATTTCTCGTAAAGAGTGCTAAGGGAGTCTAGCATTTTCTAGAACGAGGTCGTAGAAGTCTCCTTTTTCAAGAGATACTTTAAAATACTATGAAGTTACTCCACGTCAGTAAGAAAAATTACTCCACGTCTGATCTGTGCTATGCATCTTACACTAAATCGGCATTTAATACTCTTCGCGTACTCTAAAAAATATGCAAGTAACATATTTGGTAAATGTCAGAAATAACAAATCGTAACTTTCTGACACAATGTATGATTAAAAGTAAAAGACTATCTCAATGCGTAAGGCTATGGTTTTGGTCTACAGTTTAATCATACAATTACTATAGAGTTTTGACAGAGAGTTTATTACTCTGCAGATAAATATATGAATTACAAAGACTTCATTGTTTATCTGATAGGTTGTTTTTTCGCTCAGAAAACGGGATAAGAGATTAAAATTTCTTGTCAAATGTTTTTTTATGAATAAAGAGGGAAACGCTTCATAAAAAAATTTTCCTCTGCGAATATTTATATTTGTGCCAGTTCGTCTGAAAAAAACATATGAGAGCCTCATTCTCAAGAGAATTGTTAATGTATTTAATATGAGAGTTTTTTTTTCGTATCCCGTTTGCTCGACTGACGACCCACACTTAATCATATTTCAAGAAAACATATTTCATACTTTCTACAGGCAATCAAAAAATTGTCTAATGAAACATGACAGGATAATACGCACCAGTGTAGTTAGCACGTAACTTTACGTTAGGTGAACCAGGATTTCGTCGTCATATTTGCTCCCTGCATTTGCACACGTTTTGGTTTATGGCAACTGGATAAGTAAACATTGTATAATTCCACATTCACCTGCGTTCTGAGAAGTTTCTCCGGCGTTCCAGAAACATTAGCTGCATGTTTAGTGAAACAATGAAAGCAAAACACGAACAGCGAGTAGCTGCTGAACGCTAACCAAGCATTGTATTCCTACCAAGGCCAAAGAGGATTTGCCATCAGTTGCTACAGCAACAACAACGAGAGATTGAGATAATTCAGATCTGGAATTCAGATCTAATGCTTAAAATAATCTAAAGCCAAACTAAATGTTGTTAGGAACAGCACTCAATAATTAAGTTTAGGATTCTGATAGAAGCAATGGATTGTTTCTATACGTCTAAGTACCATATTGAAGTATACCTAATACGACTCTCAATGAAATATGATTACAACAAACAAAAGTTTCCTTTTCCTCCAGAGGAGATATACTTATTAACCTACTACAATATTCTCATTATACAATCTGCATTTCCATGGTGTATTTTCTGTGTATCACGATAAATAGATATAAAGAAGCAATACCCTCATGTTTGGATTTCCAATACCGGCTGAAGTGGCACAGGGCATCAACTAACGTCACTAGATACCTCTGAACGGAACGTCCCAGGAATTGAGTTCCGACGGTGTCAGAATTTCCAACACTATCTTCATAGCTGGTGAAGTTCAGCGGCTGTCAGTAGGAATATTCTAGGGACCATCTGATACGTAGTTTATCCGATCAATACCATTGTAAACAGTTGATCGCTACTAATAACTCTTGACTTCCAGATAATATTGTGGTGTCATCTACGTATAAAGCCGTGGGAACAGTTTGTACCACTCGGTAAAGCAGCTGTAAACAAATTAGATAGATTCGGAGAAAGATGCAAACTTGAGGTACCTCGGCCTGAATTATTGTCTCAGGAGCGCAAAGAAATGAATTTATTGCTTTTAACGCCACAGTTTCTCCCTATTCGTAGATATGTGTGAAACCTGTACTAGCGTTTCTTCAAATTCATTTCAATACTGAATAAACATCATAGAATGGATGAAAATCTTCTCAAGTAATTTCCAAAAAGAATTAATCCTCCTCTTGGATAAGCCTCTGTTCTTATCAAGGCACAATGCTTCTCGACCGAGATGACGTTATCTACATTCGAGATATGCCTGCTTGTTAACCGTACACCTAGATGACCGTTTAAAGAAGGAATATTTGTACTTTCTAATGTAAAAATTAGACAAATAGCTGTTAATGGAGGTGACCACCTGATTGAGATAACAGTTTCAGTAGATTCACCGTACACATTATTTAATTAGCCTATTAAACTATTACCACATGAAATAATTTCAACTAATCAAAATTAATATTTAAAGTAACATTTTTGAAGAAAAATAGCGATTACTCTTGAGTTGTAAAGATACCTGAATTTCGTAAAAATATTTTTCCAATACAAAAGTAGATACCTTCAATTATTTGTGAAAAGCAATAGATTTGTAATAACGATACTCTTAATATTTCTATTGCATATTATAATGATTTATTACCGTGACTGATCTGTAGTCTTGTTTATTCTCATTAAAAAAAGTATATTATTTGCGAAAAATTAGTAGTACTTACACAATGAAGTAAACAAGAATTATTTGCTGAATTCTGGGGAATCTTCTCTCAGATTTTGAAAAGACGTTTCATACCTGAAACAAAAAATATATGATTTGCATTGTTTAAATTTATATACTTGGAATCATGTGTCAAATGGCATTGAATGCATTTTAAAAATAATCATAAAACTTGATATCAAGAATTATTAATACAAAAGAAATACTTTGACAGAGAAAAAGATCCACAATCAGCATTTCTACACAAAATGAAAGAATGTAAACTACAGAAGGATGAAAGGGTACTTACATCTATATTCATCATTGTTCAGAAAATTATTTGCACAGTGTGTTGACCAAATCAGGTAAATGGTAAATGAATGAATACAGATAGCAACTCTCCTGTTCCGTTGGAACAGCCTTCTGTTCCACGACGCCAGTGACCAATCATCTTTACTGGTTGCCCCTCCTTTACTAAGTGCACTGTAAACGCAATTAACAGACACTCACGTTCCCTTTCTGACAACTTAGAAATCCATAATTTCCTCTGTGGAAGCAACAACGCTACCCCTCGCCACAACTACAGCAAACTTGGCAACACATAATTACCCTCAGCCATGGCCTATTTGAGATATTCCGTTGGTTCGCGGAATGGTTCAGTTTTGTTTGTTCAAAAGCAACTTTATTTTCTTGTTATTTTAAGATATAGATAAAATTTGAGCTTGTTACAATATATCTATAATAACTTGTGAAAAGTTAAGAATGTTACAAGCATAATAGAAACATTAACATTTGTGACGATTCTGGTAGTATTATTATATAAGATTAGGTAATTTCCCCAGTTCCTCTGCAAATAGAGAACATTTCCAATCAGGAATCCTCGTCATGTGTGGTAGTGTAGTGTATGTAAGTGTAAGTACGAGTATGTGTAAGAAAAGAGTTAGGATAGTGAGAGCGTAGTGAGGCTTCTGCGGCCGGAGTCAGTATTAACATGGCTATCCGGGTGACGCCGCGTACATGGCGAAGGTGCCGACATTTCGGTCGCCATTCTACGACCTTCATCAGGACGTAATGCTCAGAGGAAGGTAGAAGAATGGCGACCAAGACTTCGGCACCTTTTCCATGGACGCAGCGTCACCTGGGCAGTCAGGTAAATACTGAGTTAGGATAGGTCAACAAGGAGGAACGATAGATTGCGCACGATATTCGCCTAATATCGATTGGAGGATCCTTGGAAAACTTCGATAGAATTTTCATCTAGACAACGGCTGATTTAGACCGAGCTATGTAGCTGTTGTCAAAACTCCCGCCACCTGCTGCTGCTGTCGAGACACGAACCCGAGTAACTTCCGTTCCGAGTCACATCACGGGGCTCTGAGCTATCTCAGCTGGTCTCGGAGCGGAATCTCGCTCGGGGGAAGCAGAGAAGCTGCGAGTGTGTCGTTCACCGCCGAACAAGCGAGCCGCAGGTCGCAACCCGAAAGTGAACACTGTCGCAACTTTTGCGCGCAACCCACGCGGTGACCGTGGCGAGAGAGCCGATAGAGTTAAAGGCAGCGGTAGTAGGTTGCTGAGGGAGGTGGTGGCGCGGGTGGATGTAGTGACCCTGCTGGGGGCTTCATTTTTACTTTCTCGCTACCTCTTACGCAATAGAGAGAAAGTTTGAACGTGTCGCGAAACAACGGCGAATTTTCGGCGGAAAAAAATATTGCAGTCCGCTGGTATCAAAACATTGGATAAATCCAGTTGCAATATTTAGAAAAAAATACCCTAACACGTGGAGTAGACTGAATCTATGTTTCGTAGGTCCTTGATATCGAAAAATCGGATGACGGGAACACGTTCGTTCGTTCGTTCGTTCGTTCGTTCGTTCGTTCGTACGCTCGTTCGTACGCTCGTTCGTTCGCTCGTTCGTTCGCTCGTTCGTTCGCTCGTTCGTTCGCTCGTTCGTTCGTGCGTTCATTCGTGCGTTCGTTCGTGCGTTCGTTCGTGCGTTCGTTCGTGCGTTCGTTCGTGCGTTCGTCCGTGCGTTCGTCCGTGCGTTCGTTCGTTCGTTCGTCCGTCCGTTTGTTCGTCCGTCCGTTTGTTCGTCCGTCCGTTTGTTCCTCCGTCCGTTTGTTCGTCCGTCCGTTTGTTCGTCCGTCCGTTTGTTCGTCCGTCCGTTTGTTCGGCCGTCCGTTTGTTCGGCCGTCCGTTTGTTCGTCCGTCCGTTTGTTCGTCCGTCCGTTTGTTCGTCCGTCCGTTTGTTCGTCCG
>BOPP01000041.1:1721799-1750007 GCA_017312745.1 Gryllus bimaculatus | reverse complement strand
CGTCATTTGCGTACGCCGCCGTTACTTCGTATTCATAATATATGGAAATATTATTTTCATGAATATTGAAAGAACTAAAAAAATACCTATACATCTCCACCAAGGCGTGCCCATCTCTTGGCCTTCACACCACCTTCGATGCAGGCACAGCGTCCCCGCCAGCGGTCTCATCACAGTGACCGCTCGCCGAGGGACCCCCGCCAGAGGAACCCGGGGCCTCCTAGTAGGGACCCGCGCAGGGACCGCCAGAGAGGACCCTCGCCAGAGAGGAACCCGCCATCGCCAAGAGACTGGAGAGCCTCCCAGGACTCGCAGAGGGACCGTCCGTCCAGAGGACCCCGCCAAGGGAACGCCCGCCAGAGGACCCCGCAAGAGGGACCCCTGCCATGAGGGACCCCGCCAGAGGGACCCCGCCAGAAAGGGACCCCGCCAGAGGGACCCCGCCAAGAGGGAGCCCCGCAAGAGGGACCTCGCCAGTGGACCCCGCCAGAGGGACCCCGCCAGTGGGGACCGCCGCCAGTGGACCCCCGCCAGTGGAGCCGCCGGCCAGTGGGACCCGCCAGTGGGACCCCCGCCAGTGGGACCGTCCCTGCCAAAGGGACCACCGCTAGAGGGACCCCGCAGAGGCGACACCAGCCAGAGGGACCCGCCAGAGGGACCCCGCCGCAGACGGGAACCCCGCCAGAGGGACCCGCCAGAGGGACCGCCGCCAGAGGGACCCGCCAGAGGGACCCCGGCCAAGAGGGACCGGCCAGAGGGACCCCGCCAGAGGACCCCGCAGAGGGACCCCGGCCAGAGGGAACCCGCCAGAGGGACCCGCCAAGACGACCCACGCCAGCGGACCCCGCCAAGAACGGACGCCGCGGCCAAGACGGACCTTGCCTGCCAGACCGGACCCCGCAGACGGACGCCCGCGCAGACGGACGCCCTGCCAGACCGGACCCCGACAGACGGTACCCCCGCCAGAACGGACCCCGCCACGTGGGTAACCGCCGCGCAGTGGGACCCCGCCAGTGGGACCCCCGCCAGTGGGACCCCGCCAGTGGACCCCCCAGTGGGCCCCGCCAGTGGACCGCAGTGGGACCCGCCAGTGGACCAGCCGGCCAGTGGGACCCCGACAGTGGGACCCCCGCGCAGTGGGACCCGCCGCCAGTTGGAACGCCTGCGCGCAGTGGGACCCGCCAGTGGGGACCCGCTCAGTGGGACCACCCGCCAGTTGGGACCGCTCCGCCAGTGGGACCCCGCCGCCAGTGGGACCCCGCCAGTGGGACCCCGCCAGTGGACCCCGCCGCCAGTAGGACCCGACGCCAGTGGGACCCAGCCGCGACCCCGGCCGAGCAGGGGGAGGGGGAGGGGAGGGGGAGTCGTTCGCGAGGCCTGGGGCGAAAGGCCAATCCCAGAAGCGCGCGGAGGGGGAGGGGGCGACGGCGGAGGTCGAAATGTGAAGAGAACGAGGCGGAATGACGTGGGGATGTAGATTCAGCGGCATTGCTACAGACGAGGACCAGTAGAAGACGACAACAGGGAGCAAAACGCTATGCACAGAGTGCTAAGGGTCGAGTAAATTGTGAAGCACACGCGGTTTTAAAAATTAAATTAAGTTTCAATGTTTCTCGCAATGTTTACGTGCCACTTTTATTTTGTTATGAAAGAAATCTGGAAGATAAAAATGTTAACCCTAATGAAATTATCATTTTTTGCTTCAACTATAAGTTGTAATGACGCGGTTATAAAATTAATACTTAGGGAAACATAGTTTGTCTCAGTCACATAGTAAGATGAAAAATATATAAATGCACTTCCAAATTGGTCATTTAAAGCGCAGTTTTACAAATAGGGAAGTTCGTACGAAAGTAACTTAATAAAAACATTATAATCTTATAAACTTGTATAAAAACTTCAAAGTTTAGAAACTTTTATTCGCTACTAAATTAGTTAAATCTTCAGTATTTGTAGATATCTTCTAATACATAATATTCGAAAGAAAATAGATTAACACCTAACATATTACAAGAATTATGTCTTACTATTTCATAAAACAAAATATCTATACCCAATTTAAAATCATTACTAGTTTTTGACTATTTTTACACCCTTAGCGCGACCAATAAAGAAATTAACTTAGTTCGGTACATGCTGAATTTGAGGTCATTGCCTCTCCCTGGCAAAGCTCTGCCTATTAATTGTCGGAGTCTGATCAATACTACAGATAACTCCCTGTTCCTCTCAATTCCATATCGGTGAGTGCGGGAACAACGTGGACTGAAGTCTGCAGGATGTAGAATGTAACATCGCCGAGCGTGTGTTCTCGCCATTTTCCTGTAACACAAAGTCTCTCTCACTCTTGTCGTAGCCCGCTCTACAACTACTTTGAATGTAACCACCCGATGATGAACTGCGCCGCGCGTAGAAGCTTTTGTCTTTCCAAAACGTCAGTATCCACTCTTGGAAACACTCTATATCCGCGTAACTGTTTAGCCAGAAAAGGAAATTTACGAGCTCTGTGGTTACGAAAACTAACTTTATAACCTCTGGAATTGGAATTGAACGAAATGTTGAGTTAGAAGGGTAAGAGTTGGTATAAACAAGGATTTAACTCCAAAGTTTTTCTTTTCATTAGTAAAACAATTGATCTGCGCATGATATTTTCTAGCAAACTCCAGTGTTGTCTACCTACCTAAACTAGATTGTCTCTACTCTCAGTTCTCTTTACCCACGTCCATGTCCTCACCCACGTCCTTCATTGATTGATTGCGTGGTGCTGCATTCTCGTGCAGATATTACGAGAGTTGGTCGATATCTTCACACCGGATTGTTGGCATCCCAGTTCATTAGTTATTTTATTATTTGCAATTATGGGGATTTACAAATATTGACTGTACAATATTTTGAAATTTTTGAGTTAATACTGCTGCTACTTGTGAGACTGTTGTATAGTAATTAATTGTGAAACGTCAATTGGGAGTTGGGATTGCGAAGGTTGGATCCGTGACCACAGTGCAATGTGTTAGGAAATGGAAGGAAATTCGCTACGGCAAGGGGCTGATTGGTCACGAGTGACATTGTTGCACGGCAGCGATTCATGCTCTGACTCTGACCTACGTTCAGTTTGCAAGTTTGAGCGTACTTATTGAGCGTCCTTAAAATTGCGACAGTCTTTGTATTTTGCAATGCATTCCTCGCCCCAATTCGTCTTAATGCTTTTTGGCTTTGAGTAAGTAATAGTGAGAATATTTGCATCTTATACACACGAGAGTGAGATGGTAGGTTACTTACGTTGAATTCGGTTATTTCATTTAATTATTGGTTGAACTTTAATAATCCAATGCATAAGATGTTTTAAGATAAAAATGTATCCCCCTTCTTTAGCGACTTTAATTTGTAAAACACAATTTTCGAGTGGATATTTCTTTTTGTCGTTTAACCCGGTCTCTCTTGTTATTGGTATTAAATGAGTTCAAGTTCTTCTGAAATTAGAACTTCCGAGTAACATGTAGGAATGCCCTTTAGCACAACACTGAAAGTCTTTATTGTAGGCCTGTACAGCACTTTGCAATTTGTCTGACCTCGAGAGCCGCGCGCGAACCACTAGTTGAAATGCGGAGAAATTTGAAGGCTGCGGACGCGGCCAATTGTGGAAGTGGGAGCCACCAATGAAAACGTGCAAATCGAATGGTAAACATAGCGTGTTAATTGGAAGAGCAATTGACGACAAATGACCGTAACATACATTTCAAGTAATATTGCGTTTTGTATTATATTGGAAATATTTGTAGTCGATATATGATGATGTGAAATACGAAACTACAATGAATTATATATATTTGATTTTGATACAAAAATAATATAACTACTTGTAAGGATGATAATGTAACTTGCTTTGTTACGATGTAATCACAAATGTAGTGTTTTGCTAAACACAAAATTATGACAGTGAATTCTTCTTGTTTGATGATGACAGAAATAAACTATTTTTTCATTAACTATGTTTCATTGAATAAAACGGTTCTCTCAAAGCTAAAACATATTGTTTTTCAAAACAATTTGTTATACTTTTCTGCTCTAATTTCTGTCAAGTGTACATTACATACTAGTATTTCTGATATACAAACAACGAACTCTATTTATTCATTTACGACATGGTATAAAATATTGTTTTTGCATTCTATTTAACAACATCAATGCTAATCTCATGATTTTAGCATATCATTAGAGAGGTTTTCTCGTCGATATCTTTTAATTAGATGCATAATAGGGGGGATAGTCACAAATGTACGTGCTGCTAAACATTAACATTCTTGCAATTGCCTACATTCCATTTTGATGTCAATCAATGTGAGAGATTGCTGACATAATTTTTATTTTGCGATCATTTGAAGGTTAAACCATTCCTGGATAACGCTCAATTATTAAGTTATAAATTTTTGTTAGTTAGAATTAAATAATATAAAAAGTCCACTTCTTAAAATTATTGCTAATTAGTCACAATGAGCATCAACTAAAAAAGCTGCATATAGTGGTGGATACAAAGGTGAATACGAGGCAGTGTACAGAAGAACATAAACGGTTAATTGTAGCTTAAAATACGGGACGTCGCCCATTTAAATAAGTGGGGAAATGATTTCACAGCATTAGACGCCTCGGCATTCAATCTACGCGCCGCGTCGTGCAACAGTCTTCTCCCCTCCCCACAAAGCTTTCGACCACCCACTAATTGCACTTTCGGCACTCTCGTGGGCAGACGGTCAACTCGCAAGTGAAAAATGCTCGCGGGAGCAGGCGTTCTGCAGGCCTGCATTTTAGAAGGGTCGCGAAAAGAAAAGCTCGCTCTTATCTTTACAACAATGTCTACAATTACGTAATCTTCTATTGAAGTACACGTAATTTTTAGTTGAGTGCAGACTAATTTGGCAGTAAAATCACTTTTTGCGACTGATTTAATGTTAGAGATCATTTGGTCGTCATCATCGACGTTGTTTATAATTATGGGTGGATATTTTAAAGTTTGTTTCGGAGTATTAAGATCACAATCTTTAATATTTTGAAGCTCTTTGAATCGTGCTGATGGCGGAACATCGTATACTGGGATAGAGTTTTTATTGTGACTTCATTTTTGTTTACTTACGTTTGGATGCATTGACTGGTGCGTCTCGTTCGATGTAGCTTGCATCTGTTCACTGGCGAGCTCCTGACGCATGGTGGCCGTTTGTGGTCGTTGCTAAACAGTAGCACTTTTTGCGTAGAAGGTTGTTGCTGCCAAAGAAGCAGTAGTTGCTGCTGCATATATAAAAGTTGAAACAGCAGCAGCAAAAATCGCAATAGTTGTATTCATGCTGCTGGGGGATCAGCATTACTAATCGCTGCTAATCGCACTAACATTTCCCTAGCATTCATGAACACGTTGATGTGGTAAGTAGCCCTGACTTGGGGCTACCTTGTTCGTTCATTCTTTGCCAATAGCAATCTATGGTTGTTTTTGCACTGACTAATGAAAATATTTAAAATATAATGTTGCGAAAATGAACTGTTAATTATTACGATGTAAATTGACACTGTTTATAATAGATACTATGTGATTGTTGTACAAACGACACTTGTTTCACACTCAACTTAGACATTTTCGAGGTGAGAGAGCTGTGGCTCCCGATGTGTACGGCCCGACTTCTCGGAGAGAACTGCCTTTTCTTTCACTGTTACCTAAAATTGAATTCGTTGAAAATTCGGATGTCCTTAAACGTGATGTGCGGATAACCTACAATTTGGTTTTCCAGTCTAGAGTAATTTTACGTTTGTCTTCAAAACGATAGTGTAAAGCAAAGAAAAATTGTTATCTCCCTTATTTCAAAATGTTACTAAAAATAGTAATGAAAATTCAAACCCTAGAATTCTCCTACTGATATGATATGTTTTCTGAGTTTGCCGACACACCTTTCTAATTTTATTAATTAATTAAAAGCTATTTAAGAATTATATTTCTTTCCTACGGTTAAGGCTCCAAAACGCCCCGTAAATAATCGTATTTTTATCAATTTCTCGAGACATAATCATATCAAAGTAGACATCAATATTAAACTAATAACATGTTCAAAAAGAACGTAAGTTGCATGAACTTGAGATTATCTCTGACCCGAATACTCGTCGAGTAACAATTGTTTAATGCGCTTACAATAAACTAAAACGCACGAAATAAAATGAGACCTATATTGTGTGCAGAACAGTACACAGACGTTTACATGAAGCCCCGCAAACATGCACCGTTTATTCATGCACCATCATCGAATTCACTTCAAGCCATGCATTCGACGTATTCCGATGATCCACGTCACCCAGCGCAGCCAACCACAATATCTGAATCACAGGGCTGGAATCAATGCAGCAAACATACAATTCCCTTTTGGCCGCATCACAATGCAAAAGGAACTCCTAATCCAACTGAATGCAGCGAATGAAACAAATGACGCCTAGAGAATAGAGCTCCAAGCACCGCGAAAAAAAAAACAAAGAAAAAAAAAGACCAACCCTCCCGCAGTTTGTGAACTGCGCCAGACCATAACTCAAAAATGTTTTGCCGAAGGGCGGCACCCGCCATCAAAAACAAGTCACTAGCGCGGCGCGCTCCGCTTTAATTCCCAGTTTCAACTCGAAACACGTGACACACGAGGCGCGGCGCGGCGCAATTTTCTAGATTGTCTCAAACGCCGCTGTTTGGGCCGGCGCACGCACTCATCGCTCTAATGGCACGCGTTGGGCCGCGTCCATATATCCTTCACGCGCGTGGGAACGAATCAAAAACAGAGCGACTGGTCGACGCGTCCGGCGGGCGCGCGGGCGGGCAGGCTGGGCGGCAGTTGGCCAAATTGACACCCCGAGCGACGGACGCGCGGCCCGTGGCGGGTGTGGAAGCCGGCAGCAGGGCACGCGGGACCCCAGACTTCCTAGATAAGAGAGAGTAGCGCAGCCAACGCCATTTAATATTCTCTCGTCCGACATCCACAACAGGAAGCAATCAGAAGCTGAAGGGAAATTGTAACAATTGATGACGTTATGCAAATTTTCAAGATTATTAATATTGTATACATACTTTTTCCTGGACTATTTTTCTTTCTTTCAATTGCCATTTATATTCAATGAAAGATCACCACATCCTATAAAAATATAATTAAAAATATAACAATGTTTATATAGTTTCTGGTGAAATTTTTAATCCACCATCAGGTATCCATATTATTCGTGGATGAGGAGTGTAAAACGTCACCCGAAACGATGTATATAAAGATATTTTTTTATTATTTGTTATATTTTTTTAAATATTTTTTTATTTGATGTGGTTTTCTTTCCTCAAATGTGAATAACTTTTGTAGGCAAAAAGTAGGGCAGAAATGGTAATGTATAACGTGTATATAGGAGAGTCAGAATAATACACACGAATATTAATAATGGTTTTTAGATAGGTTCACGGTTATCGGCACACAGAATACCAGAAAGTTCCTGTTCTACTAACAACTGGATATACAATGACGAGATCGATGGCACAATGGAACGCTCTACTCTCTTTGTATCAAGGGATTCTACGTCACCCCTGCCGCAACAAACTCTGGCGGTCCGCTCGCCGCACCAGCAACCGCAAGGGAAGAGGCCAATTCAGAATGCAACACGTTTAATTTTCTCATATACTACTTACGTGGTAAAGAGAAAGTTCAGAAATGCTGCAGCTAATAATCACAATTTTTCGAGAGAAAAACTCGTATAGGGGTCTCTGATAATTATTGTTCCTTTATGTAGTCAATTACTTCCTATAATACGCTGTTTTATCAGAACCCATTTTTGTGGGTATTTAATATCGCAAATTGGTTTCCGACAAAACGTCTGTACGGAGTGAACTACGCTAAACGGAAGGCAAGATTTTTTACCAAAACTGATATTCTATAATTGATCTGACTGATGACACGGCCTTTTGAATTTGCAACGAGTGTTTTAATGTTTGGGAGTGCTTTACAAAAAGTTTCAACGGCACATTCCAACTTTTTTCAGAAATGGCTCATTTTTTTACATAACATTTTGTCTCACACAGAGCAAAGTAGGCAAGTAAAAAAAAGCGCAGGTCAGATTTTTGTGAATCCTCTAAACTTTTACAAATTGCATAAGTTTTCAAATTCGTCGGAAAGTCCTACAGTGTATTTTATCTCTAAATTCTGGTGCTTAGAGATAGATATTTAAAAAAGTTAATGTGTACTTTTCATAATATGAATGGTATTTGATAATTTTGCGTGAAATAAAAGCGTCTATAAAAACAAGATTTTCTCTAAAATATCTCCAAATTTTGGATCATTCCCACCCCTTTAATACAGCAAAAAACGCTTAAAAACGTCACAAATCTCATTTTCGTTGAACATTTTTTTTTATATTTGGGAAAGTTCCAATTTTGCCCGTCGTCTTCGTACAATTACAATAACGAATATAGAGATTTTCTTATTTAAAGAAATTTATTCTTCATAGACATTTCTTCAAATGAAGTCCCGAACAATTTTTTAAAAGGGTGTGTCGTAAAAGGTTCGGAAAAAATTTTGAAGATCAAGAAACAGTGCGCAGATTACACTTCTTCCCCATTAATAACATACATTTCATATCAATTTTTGTGTGTGAAAAACAAATAAAATCGGATTCCCGCGCACAATTCTGTCCTATACCAATTGTAAATAACCGCTGGCAGCTGTGGGACACGTTTATAAATGGCATTTGTCAAGCGATGCTTGCCCTTAGATGCCTACCTTCCACGTCCTTGGGGGATAAATCACGTTGTGTCTCTCCTAGTGCCTATGGAGTGGTAATATACTAGACTAGATACACGAATCGTCAAGAAACTTTACGTTCTAGGAAATGGAAACGAATTTTATTAAAAAGTACCTGTGAAATAGAAAAGCTAGATAATCGTGTAATAGTATAATTGCGGCGTCTGGTGACGGGTGGCGTCCAGAGAAAAAGAGCAAGTTGGTCAAAGTAGTTGAAACGTCAAAAACAGTTGAAATAACAACAAAAACCGAGAACGCACGACGAACTGGATCAAAGAGTGTAATTTCTGTGCCATCTGCTGGAATAGACAAGCTTGTGGGCTTTTTCGTCTTATGTTCTAGAGACTACTCCTGCTCGCTCCTAAGTAAAAACGACGTTGGAATAAGATTTTATGTTTGAGTTTCTGGTAATTATAATAGATTTTACTTCTTTCCTGCAAATGAAACTTTGCCAGGGGCTTGAGGCAAAGCTTTTTATTCAGAAAAAGAATATTAAGGCAGCAGAAGAGAAATTACTTAGTTTCACCGCTATGCCTAGAGACGTTTAAAAAAACCTTGAGTTAAGCTCAGAGATCCCCTGTGGGGTAAAAGTTCACGTAAAATATTTATGACCAATACTTGGAAGTCTGGTTAGCAGTGGGCGGAGGCGTATCTAGGGCATTGTACGGGCGATAGGCAAAACTTATAAGATGTTCACATTTAAGAACTAGAGGTGATACAACAGCACATACTTCCTCATATTGTATGTAACGGTTAAGTAATATGTATCATAATAATATATGAAGAAGTGCAAAAATATCGCACATTTAGACTCGCTTACATATGTTTTCGCAACCACACAGGATTTTCGTGATTTGTGGATAAAATCTTTCACCAAAGTACGCTTCTGTGAGTTTTCTCAGCTAGCAAAAGTATTTGTCCTTTCTGGAATTTGAGCACAAGGGCTTAGGTTTCCATGTTCAATGCTCTTTTCATTATGTTCTATATTTATGGGTCTCCTATGCTTATTGAAAGTTAGAGCATTTAATTTTTGAAAATTCTTAACTTTTAATGATAATGAAACTTTTGCCATATAATGCATTGTATTGTACTATAATTTTACAAAGTTAAGGCAAAAACGAAGCTTTAATCAGGAAAATTTTATTTGGTTATTTGTGGAAAATTACTTCTATTTAATCCATCTAATATTATGGAGAAAAGTACATGAAATAATTTAATGATTTAATATCCAATAGATTTAATTAAGAATAAAATGTCTAACTCCAATAATAGTGGAGGACATGTTCGACTTTCAGGTTGGAGCTAAACTTTTTCTGTTCTCGAAAATTTGAAGGTTTTAATGAATATAGGACCTAACAGAGAAATATAAATGTCAAATAACATTTCCGTCAGAATTTCAGCATCGATTTTTGCAGAATTAAGTAACTCAGAGAACGTCCAGGATAAAGCAAAAAGTTGGGTACATTTAGATACAAATATCTAAATGTTTCAATTTTTTTACTGTTAAAGATAATCCATATTTTTACACCAAAACACACTTAAAAAAATTAATATTTTAAAATTAAAGTCCCTTTCATAAAGTATCGAACTTTATGACTTACAATTCTCATAATAGCTATTGTATGCAGTTATTACATTTGCAGGTAAATTAATGAACATTTCATAAGCTCAGAATTTAAAATGTAGTTTATTTAAGAGATGGTTGCTACCAGTAGCGCAAGATATGGGCTTTCGAGTCTCTGCAGTGTTGTTCCCAAAGTACAGTCTGATTCTCGCCCGTCCATTTGTGTCTAGCAACAAGAGGTCGGCGCATTTTACTAGACTCATATGATAAGTACTCTCGAGAAATGAAGCCCCCGGGGGCTGCAACAATACGGAGAATGGGAATAGGAAGTGGCAGGTAGACCATCCCTAGGGCAATGCTCGGTTTCTTTGAAGGACGTAATTCTTTCACAGAATTTGAAGATAAGTTGGAAATAGTTTGTTCTTCAAAACTTATATGAATCAGAAACGAAACAACTTGAGACGAGGGTTTAAAAACATGAAATTGAAAAAACAGAAAAACGTAACACGCGATATTTCTTACTATTTTGGCGCGGTGTCTCTGGCGGATATTTTCATGTTAAAATGTTTCATTTGCTCTGTAAATTCATACCAAAATTACATTTTAAGCATATTACGGATGTCCGAATTACCTATTATCTGACGAAGAAATTTACATTAAAATGTGTGAATACAATATTTAATCAATATATTCTTTGTGACCATCTGTGTAACCTATCGTATATTTGTGTCTAACTTCGTTTTTAAAGTCAGTGCTTATAATAATCAACACCAATAGACTAACACTCATATATTGGTATTAATTATTATACACATTGACTGTCTTAAAAAAACTTGGTCACTATTATACAACAGAATTAAATATTTATTTAAAGATTTTTTTCATTTTATTTTTAAAACCCAAAATAATTTTTACTTATCGTTATCTCATGAATCAATACGTAAAAATCCATGTAAATGTCGGAAAGAGAGATTTTCACCAACGCACCCGTAGGTTTGTGGAAAGCATAAAAACATAGGTTTCTCTAGGAGTATTCCAGGATTTACTAGAAGGAACCAACCAAGAATTGTGCCAATCGATTTGAAGAAGTGAATGAGCTACTGATCTCCTCTGTAGGTCACCTCAAACGCACTTCAGTGGCTTAAAGAGAAAAAAGACGTTTTATCGCCAGGTTTTTAAGAATATACTGGATGGAGAGGAATTATCAGTACCCACCAGAAGACCAAGACGAAATGTCTATTGACATTCCTTTTGTTCGATTGGTGGACCAAAGGGAGTCTTACAGTGAATGACGGTCACACAAGACGGACAGACGGTTAGATAGACGGTCGAATAGATTCAGGTTACTTGATTACTTGATAAGGAAATCTTGCATTCCCTCAAACTGGTTCCATTGTCTATATTACGTAATTTCATATTAAAAAGAATTTCGGGAGGTTGATAATTCGCACAAGAGAAACAATATATCAAAGATACGCGCGGTGATGGTGAAACGGTTAGCGTTCCCCAAATTGGCGGCTTCAAACCCGACCGAATCCGTGGATTTTTAAGGGCTAAAAAACCCTTCGTACGCCTTCCTTCGGAGGGGAAGTAAAGCCGGTCCCATGTTAGTAGATTTACTTTCATATAAAAGTAAGTCAAGTCTAAATGACGCCTCTAAACTAAATTCAAAATCGCCTGTTGGTGAAAAAGTTGGTGAAAGGAGCATAGCAAAATTTACGTGGTCAGCAGAACTACGCGGAAGAGCAGGCCTCATGGCCTGAGTCTCGCCACGTAAAATAAGGGATTAATTCAATTCAATTCAAAGAATTATTTTTATTTTCAGTATATTTATTTCTGCGTAGTACGCATCTCTAATGTATTGTAACGAAATCGTACCCGCACATCTAGCGCTCTTAAATTAGAATTATGGGCAGGGCGAAGCTGCACACTGATGGACAGGCCTGCGGTTTCGATAGCACGGGTCAACGAGCCGAGGAAGGCAGGCCACCGGAGCGAAAGCGACGAGCTCGCAAGCGAGGACGGCGGTGGCTGCGTTGAGCCAAGCGGGAGAGGGGGGTACAGAAGGGATCAGCAACAGGAGATGGACGAGAGCTTCAGTCGCTGCGACTGATGACCAAGTCATTTTCAGCGTTGCACACGCAGGCGGGATGAAAATGATATCAGCAGGAGAGTAGTGAGAAGTATCAGCAGCTGTAATGACAGTGGTTGCCGAGATGGGGAAGGGACTGAAAGAGGGGGTTGAAGGCGGGGAACAATTTATGGGTCAGTAGGGGGCGGGGCAGCGGCATCGGCGGCCGCGGCGGCGAAGGCGGTGGAGCAATTGACGAAGGCGACGTCTGGATGAATGGAGGAGGAGGCGGCAACATCGGTGGTGATGGCGGCATGGGTAGCGATGTGGATGGTTGTGTGGGTGGCGGAGGCGGCGACGGCGTCGGCGGTGATGGCGGTGACTATAGCGGTGGCGGTGGCCGGGGCGGTGGCGATGGCGGTGGCGGTGGCTTGTGGCGGGGGCGGTGGCAGGAAACAGTGGCGGAACGGTGGTAGACGGGGGCGAGGGTTGGGGCATTGAGCGGGACGGTGGCGATGGCGGTGGCGGGGTACTGGAGCCAGAAGCTAAGGATGGGTTGGTGGAGGTGGTCGGAGTGCTTGTATGGTGGGGGACGATGACTAGAGCGGTGGCGGGTGGCCGGGGCGTGGCGATGGCGGTGTTGGGACGGTGGCCTGGGCGGTGGCGATATCCTAGGCGTGGGCGATGGCGGTGGCGGCAGAGGTCGGGTTGGTGGGGAGGCGATGGAGGGGGTGGAGGGCGGGGGCGATATTCCGGAAGCGTGTCGAGGGCGGAGGCAATGATGGCGGCGGGGGCGGTTTCTAGAGCAGGGGCAGGTGGTGGCGGCCGGTGCGTGGCTAGTGGGCGACTGTTCGATGAGCGGAGGCCCTGCAGGGTGACGGCTGGGCCAAAGCAGCAGGCAGCGCAAGAGTTTTAATTCAGCGCTCCTCCCGCCCTCTCGCCGCCGCCCCTTCATTACGCCCGACGTCGCTCTCCGCCCACGCCCCCTCCTCCCCTCTCCTCTCCTCTCCTCCCCTCTCCTCTCCTCTCCGCCGCTCTGCGGGATCAACGTCGACGCAGCGCAGTCCGAAGATGCGCGCCTCGTTCGCCTGGAGGTTTGTTCTGAAGCCTCGTTGCGTCCCCTTTGGCGCTCCACGTGATTGGTTAACCGTGCGCGTGGAATAATACGGCCGTGATGTTCAAACACACCGTAGCCCACACTGAAGCGCCGTAAGGCCCTGAGAGTAATGGGTGGAATTTAAATTCATATATCGGAAAAATTGAAGGTAAATTTTCAATATTTTAACTAAAATTACTAATATAAGAAATTTTAGAATTGTAAATATGAGAATTTTCTCAGATTGTTGGTTGTAAGCTATCAAGTATCATGTCGAAACATATATTAAACATCATAGTAATAGTCACATATCAATGTCATTCGGTGAGCACCAATAGATATAAGTATAATTTTGCAAAAAATTATATTGTCTGATCAATTTCAATATTGAATTATATACGTTTTACTCAAACCTAAGTCATCAAATCGATCTCATGGAACAAATATGATGAAATCGTGAGTAAAGCGTATAATAACCAGAGGTCGGATTTTTAAATGTTCGTATATTTTATCCGTTGCGACAAAACAAACTTTTTGCAAGAAAATGTGACTCAGTCCCTCCCCAAGAAAGGAATATATGTAGTTTTAGAGTGTATATTTTTGCATGTATTTGCAATAGGTGCATATAAAAGTAATTCGTACATATTGATGCATATTATGATAATATTGTCTCTCCTTATCTCTTAAGCATCTGATTTTGATGATAAGCACTATTTTGACAATTCGTCGTGAGAGTATCACTAACAATGGGATGTGTTGGAAATATAAGACATGGAACTGAAGTTTACTTCCAGTTTTTTACTTCCAGTTTTGTAACACATTTAATGAAAACAACGTTTCTGTACATCGCAAATAATTCTCACATAGATTGTCCATCAGAGCCCTATCTACAACCTCAAGACGTTAATTCTAGAACATATCGCCTTTGAAGAAACAATACCGGGAAACTGATTTCTGACAGGTTAGTTTTCCTTTTTCAAACCCTGGTGCCAACAGTCATAGCCAACCGGCTCTTTCCAATTGATAGTGTCGGAAATGTAATATAGCTCATAACAAGTGTTCAATTACATTTACTATGCTATCAAATGGTTCCCATAAAGTCAAGTATGCCAAAAATTCCAAGATATCATGGGTGTCAAGGATGTCAGTTACGTGAATTTGTTCCTCCAAGAACCAACTGGTGAAAATTGTCATTTTGAGAAAGGACCAAGATCTTTGAGAACCACCTCCACTTGTAATACACGGTGCGGGTGTTCTAACAAGGAGTCCTTCGCACTGTCATTCTGCAAGGCATCTGTTCAAACAGTAACACGGGCAAGCGCGGGGCTTCTGAAATGCGCTCGTGGCGCTTCTCTAGGCACCTCTGGCACTTGGCAGCCGCGCTGCGTCACGAGGGCCCTCGAAGGCGCATTGAGCGCGCGTCTACGTCTGCGCCCCCCCCGCTTCCACCTCCCCCCCCCCTTTGCATCTTTCCCCGTCGCCCCTTCCGCCACCGTCTCCGGCGCAGCCACCACCCGCACATTCTCCGCCGCCTTTACCTTACCGACGCCTTTACGTCTCCTCACTCTTTACCCTTTCCTTTATATTTACCTCCCTCTGTTCCACCCCTGCCTTCTCTAAGGCTTTTTCTTTCACCCTTTTCAGGCTCTCCTCCTTCTTCTCCTTCAGATCCACCTTTTCCTCCTTCTCCGCCTTTACGTCGTCATTCACCACCTTTACCTGCGTTTGCTCCTGTTTTTCTCTCACCTTGTATTTTGCCTTTACCTCATCCTCCTAATACACTCCCACCGTTACCCTGTCTCCTCCGCCTTCACCTCCTCCTTCACGTCCTCCACCATCAGGAAACTCCTCTGTCACTCCTCCGGTTCCCCATCCCCCCCCCTTGCTTCCTTATGCTACTCTGCCTTTACGTCTTCGTCCGCCTCAACCTTCCGTCCCTCTTCTTCTTGTACCTCGTTCACCACCTCTACCTTCTCCTCCACATTTTCCTCCTCCACCTACACCTTGTCCACCTTTTCCTCTTCCTTCTCTACCTCCTTTACCTTTCCTCTGCCTTTACCTCCTCCTCCGCCTGTTCCTACGTCTCCTCTATCTTTACCTCCACTATCTCTTCCTCCTGTGCCTCCTTTCCGCCTGCATCTTCTTCTCCCCCACTTTTCCACCCTCTGCAACCTGTGCTCTTCTCTACCCTCTGTACCTCCTCTTCCGCCTTTACCTTCTTCTGCTCAGATTATCCTCCTCCTTTTTTGAATTGAATTGAATTGAATTTGCCTTATTTTACGTGGCGAGACTCGGGCCATCAGGCCCGCTTCTTGCCGTCTGACACCGCAAATTTCGCTATGCCTTCCCTTTCACCAACTAGCAAGAGAAAGGAGGTATTTCTTTGGGCGAGAACAGGCGATTTGAATTTTAGCTTAGAGGCGTCGTTAGGCTTGAGGATTCTTTTACATGCATACGAACATGGACAGCCGGCCTTTACTTCCCTCCGAAGGAAGGAGTATGAAGGATTTTTTCCGCCCTTAAAAAATCCACGACTTCGGATCAGGTTTGAACCGACCGCCAAACTTCCACCCTCCTCCTTCTCCACCTCTGAATTTTCTGCCTCCACCTATACCTTGTCTCCGCGCTGTACCTTCTAATTTTTCTCCTCCTCCGCCTTTTCCTCGTCCTCCTCCCCTTGTACCTCATCCTTAGCCTTCTTATCTTCCACCTTTACCTCCTCCTCCATCACCTTTACTCCCTCACAGCCTTTACCCCCTCCACCGCCTTTATCATCTCCTCCACCTGTACCCCTTCCACCACCTTTTTCCTCCTCCTCCGCTATTACCTCCTCCTTGCATCAACACATCCTCCTCTGCCTCCGCGTCACTTGTTACGTCTATCTATGTCTGCGCCTTTACTTCCAACTTCTTGACTTCAGTCTCCGTCACCATTTCCAACGACCATCGCTCTCACAACCGCCACCGTCATCGCATGCAAAAACCCGACATGCGCGTGGACTGAGAACGCGGCTCTCTTGCTAATGGCTCCTCCATCTCGCGCGCGGCCGGCACCCGGCTGCAGCGCGCAGGCGGAAAGAAAAGTACCTCGATCAGAGCAACCTTACTAGAAACAAAGCGAAATATCTTAGGAGCCAATGAAATATTTCAGGAAATGAATAAGAAAATGTTGATTTTTAGCGGTAAATAGCCGTTGTTATCACTAAAGTTCATTCTTTGTCTCGAGCAGAAACCACCAACGCTTCAAACAGCAATGGGCACGTGAACGCGTGATGAGCGACATCACGGTGAATGGTGAACATAGAAGCTGAGCGACATCACATGAACGGTGTGCTGACCGGCAAAATGTAGTGTTTTCAGACGATTCCCGCTTCAGTTTGAGCTACAGCGATGGTTTCATGTTCTGAATTACCGTGGTGATCGCAATCTGCCAGCCTGCATTGTTCCGCGCCATACCTGGCATACGCCAAGTGTGATGGTTGGGGGCGCGATTGGTTACACTGTGCGATCTCACCTCATAAGTATTGAGGGCAATTTGAATAGCAACCGCTAGATCAGTGAGGTTTTAGAGCCCCGAGGTACTGCCCCTCAAGCAAGCAGCTTCACAAGCCATATTTCAGCAGGACAATGCCCGACCGCATGTGGCGAGGAATGTGCAAGCTCTCTGCGAACAACGACGGGTGCCACTGCATCCCTGGCCTGCACATTAGCCTGACATGTCGCCCATCCAATATGTCTGGGAAATGATCGGTCAGCAACTTGTTCGTTCTGGTCCTACTGCAGTCACTCTGGATGCATTGTGGTCACCCATAGAAACCGCGTGGAAATGTGTTACTCAGCAGAATATCCAGGCTCTCTTTTAACCCATGTCACGACATCTAGAGGCTCTGATAAGAGTGCATGGAGGCTAAACACCGTGCGAAATACAGAAGGTCAAAATGCGGGTACAGCTCGGTAATTCTAATCATTTGTATATTGTGATATTCCTAACCTGTCGAATAAATTTCATTGGAATAGTGTGACTCCTTCTTTTGTTAAAATGTTCACAAACACCAGTGCGTGTGTGTATAACCAATATACGCTTCGTCTAATATTACAATTTACCCTTCCATGTTCATTGCGAAATATGCAGAGTACCGACGTAATCTTAACATGTTCTCACTTCTTCCTAGAATTTATTATAGAACTTCGCACAATTTTCATCAGCCATTATTTGCTCCAGCTCAAGATCGAATACCTCTCAGAAGATTTCAACGAACAGAAATTAAAATTCAGATGTATCCTCAAATTCCTCCCTTTAAAATAAATTTTAACAGAATTAACTTCGTTTATTAATATACTTTACGTAGCATATTATTATATACATTCCAGTTATTGACGAAGACCTTCAGCAATATTCATCATGAGACGCAGAAGCGCTCCTGTAGCAATAAGCGATAGATCTTACTGCTTGAGAAAGTCACTCCGGACACATGTTTCCTTCGCCGAATCCATTTCACAGCCGCAAACACCAGCGTCACCGCCAATCTCGAAAACGCAAAACACACTATTCCTTTCGCCGCTGTGCAGCAGAAGCCCTGCTAGAACCCTTGTTTCACCTTCCAGATGCCCACACCCGCCCAACCGCCGCTCTTGCCCGACACCTCCTCCTCCGCGATCGCCCGCAACCCTGAACTCAAGGCTGTCGCTGTCGCACTCAACGGTAGAGCTCTCTTCTCGCCATCCACGTCCGCCGCCCCGCCCCGCCCGCCCCGCCCCGCCCCCGCCCCGCCCCGCGCCCCGCCTGTGGCCCTACCTTCCAAAGCCTTTCCCAGCGATCACCCGCCAGAAACCAACCCTGCTGCCGCTGTCGGCACTGCCTCAACACAGCTCCTCTCCCCGCCCCCGCCCCCGCCCGCCTGTGCCCTGAATGCAAAAGGTTCCTCAGTGATCACCCCCACCCGGCCTCAAAAACCGAACCTGCCTGGGCCGCTGTCTCACTCCTCGATCCCACCATCCACATACGCCACCGCCCACGTCCCCCCTCACTCCTTCATGTCATTGATTCAACCTGCGAATGTGCCCTCTATCTCCAACATTTCCTGCGCGATTCACCCCAGACGTAGGGTGACAACCGCCCGCCGCTGGCGATGTCTTCAGTCCCGCCCACTGACTCGCCACCGGCCGCTACCTTATTTTCGCTTCACCGAAGCCCTTTGTCAGGGCCGCCCTTGCGACCGTTTGCCTCACTTGTCGGCCATATGCCTCTCTCCGCCAACGACGTAAGTTCCCCTGCCACCATCCCTTTACCGGCTGTTATTTCCTCCAGCTTTTTGGTCGGCACCCAGACCGAAAGCGACCACCCCGCCGCAGCTGGCCTCAGTCCCCCGCCCCTACCTTCATTTCCTCTTCCCAAGTCTCAGACTTCCTCCTTCAGCTTTAGTTCACGTCTTAGCCCTTTCTCCACCCATAACCCAGTCCCCGCCACTGATACTAACCCCGCCTCGCCATCCCTACCACCATTAATTCCTCGGCGATCGTCACACACGTGCCACACCCACCACTCTGCCTCAATCCACCTCATTGGTCTCTCTCCACCCTCACGTCGCCACTCCCCGCTTCGCCCGTGCCCAGGGGGATAACCACACATTATTCCCTACCCTTCTCCACTGCCCACCCACCCGGCCACCCGCTCGCCCGCTCCCATTCAGCCGTCGCTTCGCCCTGAAGAAAAACGCTCCTAGGAGACACGGCCTCCTGTGTAAACACTTCGTTCGCGCCGCGAGAAAAAGCGTTCGGCGACGATTCGGTGACGACGACAGATCAGCAAAACAGCCGCTCTCTCACGGACTTTATACGCAGCAACGAAGCCTGTCAGGTCGATCTCGCGAAAGAGGTTCGGGAAATCGCGATGGCTGTCCCGAAAAATATAATTTCTTTGATCGTCTGAACGCCTATTGAGTGTGTCAAAAAGAATTTATATCCAAGACCCATCTTCTAATAAACAGTATTCTTTCTTAGAAATACAACGGAAGACTGTACGACGAACCGCGACATTTAATTATAATAAATCCTCTCTTCTGAAACCGTGTTATTTCTTTCTTCGGGGGATTTTTCTGCGGAATCAAAGGTAGCAATCAAATTACCGAAGACGGGCGATATTTCGGGTAAGCAGGCACAACACGCGACGAGGAAAACAACGTCGAAAGTTCCAATCGCCACAAAATGAAGCATAAAATCGTTTTCCAATGGCTGTAAATTAAATAAGAATTTTCAGAGCGCCCCTTCCGTACGGACAGACAGCCTCCGACGCTAAGTTCCTCGAGTCCCCTCCTCCTCTCCGCCGCGCTGCCCGTCCTGCAGGCAGCGCTGCGGTCGCCTCCCCTCCCTCTCCCCGCCTATCCCCTCCCCTTCGCCCGCTCCGCTCAGACCGCATCCCGCCCACCGCCGTTAACAAGACCCGGCGGGACGCCGCGTCGCCGACTAATGAGACAGCGGGCGGGGAAGGGAGGGGAGGGGAAGGGAACGGGCGGGGACGGCGAGGCAAGGGAGGGGCGACGGGGCGAACGGAACGAAACAACCGTTGAATTCAGCGCGGGTGGCGCTGCAGGAAGACGTGATGTGAGAGCCGTGGAAAAATGAATTAGAAAAGCTAGGTTAAAATTGATAAATGGCCGACCTGGATGGCTGAAGTGACTACAGCGTGTACCGACTCAGCGCCTCGGCCTGAAGGGCCGTGGGTTCGAGATTCCCTGAAGCTGCAAAAGCCCCAATGGACAAATGTCAAAGTTGATAAATGAAAGGAAATGATTACGAAGTAGTTCGTAACCGTAAAGCGTTACGTAGAAAGACTTTACCGACGTCTGCACTGTCGGTAAAGCATCTGGAAACTGTACTATTGAAGTTCATTAGCTCCGCATATGAAAATAGCTGAGTTCTTCATTGAACATTCAGGTTTTTCAGGTAATGATTTTTAAAACTACTAGCTTATTAGATATCATTTTCTGACTTCATCATCTACAAATCGACTGAAGGTCGGAGTATTGGTTGGAGTATTATATTTCTCCCGTCTGCGTCTTTTGAAAACTGATAATAAAATGTATGTTGTTTTTAATTTTTCACTACATAAAAAAGCATATCCTTGATCCTGGTCTCTAGAGCCACAGAGGGTATACAGCAAACCATTCGAAAGCAAGAGAACGTAACTACCATCTATCGTAGTAATGCAGTTGAACCAGTGCCGCACTCGTGGCCTTATTTCATATCTCCACATTGTGTATCTGGGACTGATTAGGCCTTATTTACCAATGTTTGTATTTACAAGTTAGACTTTCGAAACTTTGACGATATAATTAACTGTTGACACTAGAAACAATTATCTGATTTTTGAAATGTCGGCAAGCAGCTCCAACGCAAACGATACACAATTTAGGTAAACGAAGTTAAAAATAATCGCTCAAATAAGTTGAATTTAAAAAAATTTCAGAACATAAAGGCTTAGTTTCCCTCACAAAATACGATTAAATTATTTAACGATTGTCGCCCACATTTCTCACCCAAATGTGGTAACAGAATTTTAGGAAATTCTCATAATTTTTAAGTTAATAACCCTGCTAATATTTGATAAAACAAAATACACGGCGTTGCATCTCTGTTGCAATCTTTCACGCCAGACAGTCAAAATGGTAAATGCGGTTATTATTTTTTTATACTTCTAATTGCACTATTTAATTTCTAATAAATTATGTTAATGTGTTCAATATCAATTATAGCCGAAGTATTGAAATACATTTCTACATTGGGTGCTTCAAATGATTATATTTTTTAAAGTGACTCTCTGCTAAAAAACACTCTTCACTCTAGGTCTCGTGGTAGGGGTTATTTTCTTCTCCGATTTTCCAAAAACGGTATGCTGGGTAGTTTGAAGATAAAATCACAGGCCAAACACTATTGGATAATAGCAATGGATGCACATTGTTATAGAATATGCTCACAATTTTTCACAACATTCGCATTATAAATGTATTCAACCTTCAGGATCAATTGCACGATCTTTTCTCTCAGTGACGTTATGTCCATTGACAGAGTTTAGTGCTGCTTACGAAGTGACGTGACATTTATTCAGCCAATGAACGCCGTTAGATCACCAGACGACGTTGACGGATGAAGGACGCGTCGACGATGCCAACAGAATGAGCCCACTGGAACAGCAAACGGAGGCGATCGTAAGAGGAGGAAAAAGAAATGCACCACGAAAAAAAAGGAAGGAAGAATTCTCTTAAAATTCCCCATACGAATATGTTAAACCTTGAAGTTACGTCTTACTACTTCTTTGTTGAATTTGCTGAGAGCAAAGAAAATAATTTTGGCGAAAACCTAATACAAACAAAATATATAGCTACTAATAATATTATCGTTGCAGAAATATTCACAGATCATTACCACAAATGGAAGGAATATTTTACAGGTGTTATCAAATGCCCTTAAAAAGTAGCTTTCTGAATACAAAAATTCTTACAAATATTTCATCAAGTAAATAGAAGTTATGTAAGTGTAAAAAATACTGTAATAAAGTAGAAGAACTCTATAGAAAATCGTATGTTTTTCTTGCGTTATGCATTCCCCAATAGTTTTGCATAATTATGTCAGAACTATTCTGGGATAAATTCGATGTGCTCGGACTAGCTGCGATATGAGTGGCGTGAGCGTTGCCGTCCTATCTATATCAGGCGAATGGTGGAGCACATGGGCCACGGACAGTGTGCGAACATTCGTTGCTCAGTCTTTCCCCCTCCTCTCGCACTACATACATTCGGGAGGCAGTGTGCCTTTGGGGGAGACATCTGGAGGGGCAAAAACCCGCCAACCGACTCTAGGGAGAACCTAGGTTTGAGTTCCGACTGTGGCAGGATATTTGAAACTAGCAATATAACTATATCGAATCCAGGAATTCAGACGCTGTCCGGGGGAAAACTCAAACAGTCAGCTGCTCTGGCCGGTTTCCGTGATTTCTGTTTTCCGCGATTTCTCCAATCAATACCAAGCGAATGCCGGAGAAGTACCATAACAAATGGCCCTCGGACCATGCACAATCTTTCCTTCCTCTCCCTTTTCCAACCTCACCCTCAACTTAAACACACACTTACACATACTACAATGCCACGCATGTCGAGGGACCAGTCGGAAGCTTAGAGCTAGTCCTGGGTGGTGCTCCACTGGTGGAAAATGACTGAACAGGGAAAACCTCAAGCCGATGTGTTGGTCGACATCTCGAAATAATCTCGCCCCCTCCCGTGATGAAAACATGCTCTACACATACGGGACTAACGACCGTAGGAGTTGACGCAACCGGAATCGCTAATCAATCAGTCATTGATGCGCAGGGAATCAATACCCAATCCATGTGCTCGGAGGGGAACATCCAGCCAGCACCTAGGCACGCAGCATCACGACGGGTCGTTTTCGACCCTTAATGCGCCCTTTTCCGCACACGGAACTCGCGCGCAGTCTACAGGAAGGTCCGAGGAAACTCTCGGAACTGAAAGTTAGTTCGCACGTAGCGCCGCAGCAACGGATTCAGGCGCACATCATACGCCGCCTCGACAAAATGGCGGCAGGCACGGAGGAGGGGAGGAAGAAGCACGAAGCGGAGGAGGCAGCCGTATCGTTTTTAAACGAAGGGCAGAAAAGCGGCTTTCGCAGAGCGGGTGGAACGCGAGCTTCTCCATTATTAATACCACTCGATGAAGTTCAGAACCGAAACAACGCGGAGCGATGAAAAATTACTTTCGCAAAACGGATAATGCGTTGAATGGCGAAGCGAATTCTGCAAATTGTATTACGTTCGGTGTGAAGTCGTTCTTAACGCTCGTTCAGTAAATAAATATTTGGAGTAATTGGTAATGAGAATGAATTGTAGATTAATAAAAAGTATATTATATTTCAACAAGATGTCTACTATCTTAAAAGTTGCTGTGCTTTCAATAAAAAGAGTAGGAATGTTTCTGAAACGAGAAATAACAGGAAAGTAAAAGAAGGATCAGAAGGATTTGTACTCGCGTATTTTAAAAATAAATCAAAAACATACAAATCTTCATCACTTGGGAGCTTCAATACTACCAGCAACGTTATGTGTCAAAGAAAATCATGCAATCTATAAGTACGTATGTAATTCTCTAGGAAAACGTGTTGACGATACGTGTTTAAAACTTTAATTTATATTTACAAATTATAAGTTTATAGCAATTTTTAAGAGAAAAGTAGAAGGCTACTGGCCAAAAAAAATTAAGATATTTACAAAGTTGAGTCTGATAGATTTGTTAAACAAACGTATTGATCAGTATTTATTGTTGAAGATTGTTTTTAACATATATTTTTAACATATTCTCTGAGACTTGCGGTATTTACACTTTTCTTTCATTCGCATGGTGTAATGTAAATGAAAGTCACTGGTGGGTACAGAATGAATGAATTATACTAAATGGTCATTGACGATGCGCAGGACAAAGATTCAGTTTTTAACAGTAAAAATTCCTGACCGAAAACCCATACTGAATAAATGTTCACTATTGTTGATGAATTGGAGTTTCCGAGAAGATCCTGCACGTTAATCACGTAATTAAGAACTAAGAAGCTACGAGATTAGCGAGGTCTTCGAGCATAGAAACAAACGCTGAAGAGAAAATAAGTAATCTGTAATTCAGTTTCAGTAATTTAAATAACTGTAAATATTTATGCAAACAAACAATAATATTGTGTTGTTACTCTTTAAATTTTTCATGAACGTCGCATTATTTTATTTTTGTTTATTCTGTGATTATTTTAATCCCTGAGGGATTAAAGTGCCACTTTAAACCCGCTAGGAATAAAGACATATTTTAACACAGGAAAAATTGTGATTAAAGTCGCACTATAATCCCGGTTAAAAATAAAAATGTATATTATTTAATAAACAGGAAAGTAACATACCATTATCATTGAGAATTCTCCTGGTGATACTGCTATCATAAGATCCAAGGCGAGGGATTAGTTCGTGCGTTCTTACCTGCAAAAAAGAAAGATATCATTCAGTGACAAAAACACCATCATCTCAAATTTCAAGAATTACAAATTTTACATTCATTAAAACAATATAAAGACCCATAATTTTAGGAGGGTGTATCCGTGCATATTTGCTTTTGTATGCGCATGGTCATCTGAGTGGGGGATACGCATAAAATGTTCTTGTTTACAAACTACAGAAAACCAAAATAATAAGTCTCGATCTCGATCAGGTTTTTGACCAGTTTACCTGATCCATTGAGCAAATGCTGAAATGGCCCCATGTTTTGCTTCTGGACGTAAATGTACCTACACTATGCGCATATTTTGTAGAACTTTCCTTTTGCTTGTAATGGTAAGAGTAGAGGTAAGGGCAAGTTACTATTTTGCTAGCAATTTCAAAAAAAATCATACTTGCAATTCATTTACCGATTCAAATACGTTTTTTTAACTCGGAAACGAAAATGCAAGGGGATGAACAGACAAACACATTCACACTTGCTTGTCTATCCTTGAGCATAGAAAAATTTATTGATGAAAATTTGTTATCGATAAAATATATTTAATGTGATTAATTGAAAAATCGGTATTCATTATCAATCTCATGAATGAAATTGATTAGTGGTCTAAGTAATCAGCCTATTCGTATAATGCCGAAAAGTCATTTTAATGATTCACAAATTTTCTCAACTCTATGTGTTTGAAGTCTACCCAAAACACGTTTATCAGAATTATTTCAGAAAGTTCTAGAAGAATCTGACGAAAAATATTTCCAACCAATTCATCATGTTGAAAAGAAGCGAATAGGCTGTTAAAAATCTCTGAGGGTGCCTTAATGCGCTGTCGGTAGAAAACATCTCCCCAAACAGTTTTTTGTTTTCCAAAATTCTCTTAGTATGTTCTGGAAGGCTTCAAAAACATCGATCAGTTCCACATCAGTAGATCAAAACGCATGGAACGACACAACTGCATCGAATTATGTATAATGTGTAGATATGCGTGAAGGCATCGCGTCAATACTTTTCCTCTTGTCAAACAATCCTTGACGAGTAGAAGTATTATTTCCTCCAAAGTTCTTTATGCATTTGTTATCCGTATACGTACACCCAACTTCATTCTTTTCACAAATTTCAGATTTCCATCTTTTGAACTAAAATAAAATGTATTTTCCCTTCGGTAAAAATCCATGTATTTTAATCATGTGTTTTCAACAAAGTTACAAACGACCTCGAAGTCTCACGAATGTTACTCATAATGGTAAGAAAAAATGTTTTAAGATTCCGCGGTATTCAGTGGAAGTAACATGAAACTTTTTTTAAAAATAGCACAGCTATTCTTCTCGTTTTGAATATCGAAAGAGTATAACATTGGTGTTTACCCTCCGGTATATTTCCACAAGAGTACAATTCACAGGAGTTTTAATTTTGATAATTCATTTCAATTGTTGGGTAATAATTCAGTGTGAAGAAGAACACTAACATAATTTAACATTACTACTAAAATTCAGTAAAACTTCGAATTAAATTCAGCATTTTCTGCTCTCAATTTTCCCAATAACATCAAAAGTTAGTAATAAATCCAAATCCTATTCCTGCATGATTAGGGTTTATACTGCTCGGTTACGAAAAGTACTTGAATTAAAACAAGTTGTCTGTAGAAATAATTATGAGAAATATACCGACTATTCCAAAGTGGTACTTTTGCATCATTAACTGAGTTCCTATTATTTTTTCCATGCAATTTTTTTGAAAGTCTGAACCTAAACACTATTAATTGTATTTCCTACAAAATAATAAACCAAATAATGAATTATAATGAGATATATGTGTGTATAAATCTTCTTTTTGACACACACGCTTCAATCGAAAAGATAAATGCGCTAGATTTGTCTCTTTACTGTTTCATCCACGTACTTGTGAAATTATCTTTAGTAGTTCTGAAATTATTAAGTCTTACGAACACTAGCCCTTAAATATATAGGTCACTCTGCTCCGAATTGTTAATAATCAGTATCGTGGATCAAATCTCGAAATTAGAAATGGTGGAAATAGTAGGATAAATCACCTAAATTAAGGTCTGTCAGGAAATGGTTTCACTTTAACGGCCCGGTAAATCAATAAAAGCATGGTAGGCGCTGCAATGAGGAACAGGAATAACACAAATTGACCTTTATCAGCTGAAATTAGATTCCAGATATCTCTTTTAATAATTGATCTAGACTATAATTGATGAGACATTTTGGTGAAATAGCTTTACCTTGAGTGGACTGAAAAAGATCCGAATGCTGAGACATTCGGCGCTCTTAGGAATATAAATCGTTCTTGAATGAAATGAATGAATGAAAACTGGTAGCGATGATATTTTAATGCTCAAAACAATGAGACACCTTAAAATGTGAAGAAATCGTAATTGAGTCGTTAAAAAAAATGCCGGATATCTGTTAAAACTTGAATCAACATATTCTTACGCAAATAAATGAATGCGATTCAATAGCACTATAACAATATTAATTATGTAATAGAGATTAGGAAAATAGTGTTCAACTATTATCAAAAATGATTGTCAAACAATGTTCTCGGTCCTCCAGAATCTACTAATCTACTATAAGTCATTCAAAATGAAAGGGAACCATTAACCAGTTTGCCAGTTTGAACTAAGGTGCCAAAAATCAAGAATCAAACAAAAATAATTTCAATATCACTCAAGTGCCAATGCGAAACACATAATCACCGTCTAGTTAAATGTATTCCATGCAGACTTGGGAGCGAAAGATAAATTCCTCAGTCACATCAAATAATTTCAACTAAACTCGAGAGCCAAACAAATTATCACCATCTATAGGTATAGGTGTTGTGGTAAGATATCTTTGGCATTTTTAAAATAATTAAAGATGTTGTCATTGCCAACAATGTTTTTTAATTCAAAAGCAGCTTTCAATGGCTTAGCCATCATCATCAGTTGTCTGCTAGATGGAAGCCACAAAACGACTACAGTAGTCGTAGTCGACGACCGTAGTCGACCGTAGTCGTTTTGTGGCTTCCATCTAGCAGACA
This sequence comes from Gryllus bimaculatus, assembly GCA_017312745.1. NCBI lineage: Eukaryota > Metazoa > Arthropoda > Insecta > Orthoptera > Gryllidae > Gryllus > Gryllus bimaculatus. The sequence goes on along the minus strand of BOPP01000041.1, from coordinate 1,722,416 downwards.
ACTGATGATGATGGCTAAGCCATCGAAAGCTGCTTTTGAATTAAAAAACATTGTTGGCAATGACAACATCTTTAATTATTTTATCACCATCTAGTTCGAACCACGTCATCATCACTCGAGAGCCAAATGGAATGATTAGTTTTAACCACGCCATCCAAACCTTAGAGAAAAACAGGGAATGACCAGCTAGATAGAATCATGACATCAACACTCTAGAGTCAAACAAAGATACACCAGCTAGTTCGAACAACGTCATCAACAATCGAGAGCCAAACAAAGAACCACCAACTTGTCCAAATCACGTCATCAACACTTTAGAGCAAAATATACAATCACCAGCTAGTTCGAACCATGCTATCAACTCTCCAGAGCCAAACGGAATGATTAGCTAGTTCGAACCACGCCATCCGAACCTTAGTGCAAAACAGAGAATCACCAGCTAGTTAGAACCACGTCATCAACACTCGAGAGCAAAACAAAGAATCACCAACGTGTTCGAACACGTCATCAAACCTCGAGAGCGAAACCAGCTGATAGGAAGGCACGTCGACCTGAGCTATTTCCTTGGCGGGGACGCGAATGTCGCCCGGGCGGGTGGGCGTGCGGTGGCGGGCGGG
>BOPP01000041.1:1706365-1721778 GCA_017312745.1 Gryllus bimaculatus | reverse complement strand
GGGGAGGGCGAGGGCGAGGAAGAAGGCTGGGAGAAGGGCCGCAGAAGGGTCGAGAGAGCGCCGAGCGGAGTATCGACATGCGAGGAGGTCGAGTTTCTCCGACCGAGAAGGGCCCGCGGGTAACTCATGCGATTTGTGGACGGATGGTTTGGAGCTGGAGTTTGAGCGATGAAGCAGACCGACTACGGCACGAGAAAGGAACTGCTTACCATATGGTGATGGCTTTGAGAAGTGCGGCGTGTTTCATCACGCCCATTCGCCACACATTGTAGGTTTTTTAAGTAATTCGATTTTTTATTGTCTGCTCAAGGTAGTCACATATTGTGAAAATTAGGATAGTGATAGACACACGTATGTTCCTTTAGGCAACATTATTTCGTGGCTTTCACTAATTCGTGTAAAGTCATCTTGTAATGAAATAACTTTGGGTGAAAATAACATGGATATCGTCATTTGGAATGTATCATTGGTAATGATTAATGTATGTACTTACGTATTCTTTTCCTGAAGCGATTGGTGATAGCAGTTCATGAAACATTTTTAATAAAACCCAATTTCTAGTAATACTAAAGGAACTGTCAAACCTTTACTTCATAAATAGTGTCTCATCACATTTGTGATATTTCATTACAGTAATTCCAATATTTACATGATTATTGTCGCTGTAAGAATACTTCATTTAATGTGCACTCTGCAAAACAGCAATAGTTCACACATGTGAAGTTTTCTTACTCATTTTATTTTTCATAATTTCAGGCCTTCACCTCAACATGCAATTCTTTCTTATGTCTTTTCAGCTTTAAATATATTAAAATATGATAAAAATAGTCTGAAAAATTGCAGTGATCCCGAAGAATCTGTAAAATCACGCCAATAACTTGCATTTGGACATTTCCATATTTTCCTACCATACAGTGCATCTGAGATGTATTTCTTCGTTACTAAATAAACGCAGCAGTCATTAATTGAAAATGCGCACTTAGTTCGTGACATAAGGAATTTAAAGTGGGTGATACGTGTTGTCTCTGTAATAAACACTGTAAATAGATATCAATAATGGAAAATCTAAGGCTTCGATCCTAATTTTCAAAGTTCTTGTGTTCAATTCATATCATCTATCATGATAGTTGCAATGTTCAATTGAGATAAATCCTATTGATTTTGGTTATGGGACTGTAGTTATCGACATCTTCTTTAAAAGAGAAACATGTTTTATTTCAACTACCTCAATTCACTTTTAGTCTCACTCACACTTTCATTTGCACTCTTTTACACACGAAATTTTCTGTCTCAGTCTCATTCTTATACACTGTCTTACCACTCGCTTAAACAATTTCTGCCACCGCCTCACACATTCTCTCAGCCTCTTGAACATTCTGGTACCTTTCAAATATTTTAACTCTCTCATTCTCACTCATAGTTTCAATTTCACACACACACACACACACACACACACACACACACACACACACACACACACACACTACGCTCCCCCACTCTTTCACCCCTTCTGTCTCATTTTCAAATTTCCGATTCACACTCTTACCCATATTGGCGCTTTCAATTGTAATATACAGTAATAGAATATGTATATATATATATATATATTATATTTATATATATATATGTGTGTATATATATTATATTTATAAATATAAATATATTATATATACATATATATACACACATTCTTTGCACATCAAGACTATAACTAATATTACTCTCGTAAACACACGGATTTTTTCCCTTCTTTCTTTTCTTTCTTTTTTTCGTTTTTTCTTTTGTTTCCTTTTTTCTTTTTTTTTCTTTTCTTTTTTTCCTTGACACCTCCCTCAGTGTCTACTCCTCTACATTTCTTGGCTCGGGCTTTCGTTGCGTGCGCGTGAGCGCAGCCAACACGTGGAAGAGCAGCCTCAGCGCGCGAGAACCTCCGCAGCCCGGCAGCGTCCGTGTTGCATGGCGGCGCCTGACGGTGAGCCGTGTCCGCGAGGACCGCGCCCGCGGCCGCAGTGACGTCGGGGAGAAGCTTGCATCGCGTTGCGCCGTTCATGGCGCCGCAGGTCATCCGCCCGCCCCGACGTGACACGGACGGCCCGCACGGGGCGAGCACGGGCGGCACATCTTTTTACAACATCCGTGTAGATAACCCTCCCTTCTTAAGAATAAAACAAAACAGACACTCACTTCAATCATTCCGAAATTGCTTTTCTACCTTTGAATGAAAATAAATACCTTCACAATCACATCATCTCGCAGTGATATTCTCGAGGTGCTCAATAGGTTTCCCCACTCTTTACTTTTTAAGCTTAGAATAAGACATCAACCATCTGTAGAGATGCTGAACGATGTACATTCCGATAATAAATAAATGAACTGTTCAAAAAACGGGTGGCAGTGGTTGGTGGAGGCAGACAGGGGTAGGGAAAATTCATGAACGAGCAATTCATCAACTGGAATACAAAGATTAGGCAGATGGCTTGATAGTTCTTATACAGCTGTCTCAGAATGAATGTTACAAACTTCTAAAGCATGAACAGGGGTCATATATGTGTATTTGCCAACGAACATGTAAGCAATGTCTTAAATGAAATTTCACCTGTGTCATTAATACCTTATTAAAGACAAGTCACTGTGAACTGGTGTTTGGAAAAGAGACGTCGTATACCCGCCTAAAACCAGTGCAATATGAAATACTTACCAACCAGGGACAAACGACACACACGTAACATTGTTTTAAGAGATTTCTCCACATATATCATTGCGAAAAAGTGATAATATTCGATATTATACATACCCTAGACGTTTATTACGTTTATTATAAGACATTATGTACTTTAACTCTGAAGTTTTACAACTAAATGTTTTGCATACGTAATATTCTCATACATGGCGGCATTATGATACCTCCTGATGTACGAGACGTAAACCTCCATGAAACTTTGCACACCACATACGATATTCTTCATTATGAAATGAAATGACTTTTCCACCTGACTTAATTTCAAGTTGGCCCTGAAAGATCCTATGTGCAATTATTAACATCACAACTATATTTCACTGTAACCACCACCACTGCTGTCTTTACCGTTAACATCTGAGGCTACACTGCTTACGAGAATTATTGCCTCTTTTTGATCTACGAATGCGAAAAATGAATACAATAATATAATTTTTTTAAATAATAAATAAAATATATTAATAGTAAATAATGAAAGTGTGTCTTCTCTTTGCCCTTTGGTTCTCACTGGCCCATAACGACGATTTGCTAATGTTTTCTCGACTTCATTTATTCTAGCGAGCCATTACATCTCCATATCCCTTGCCAAATATATGATTGAATGAACTAGAAAATGAGTTCACGAATTAATTCACCTCATGTTTTCGCTGCGCAATAGTGAAGTATTTATAAACGCACAAATTACTGATTGGAAACGAATTTTTTTAATTTCCTAGAAGCCATACCTAATTCATTACATAACCTGCTTCCAACCTTTTGCGCGAGTAATTCGTGCACAGCTCAAATATTTTTTTTAAATTAACCGAACCGATTCAGTATACAAGTGGAAAAATATTTTACTAATATTGGAAACATTGAATTCAAACGTAATGTCGATGGCATATTTTTTCCAATTCAGTTAATTTACTAATTACATTCAGATGCTAAAAAAAAGTGTATTATACTCAAAAATTCTTATTGACTCGAAAGGATAGTTGCAAACCAGACAAATAGGAGGCTCGTAAATAAAAGAATATGAAGTAGCAATAGACATAGAGTAGTAAGTAACAATCAGAAAGCGAATATTTTGATAGTGTTTACACGCAACTATTGTGAGTGAATATACCTACGAAAAGGTTTTACGTTTTTACGATTACGATTTTATTATCTTATACTAGCTTAGCATCGCGTCTCAAGCGGAGTTTTATACTTTCATTGCGAAAATTTATTTATTTGTGCCACGCGTGGTCATAGTAAAAAATAAACACAATGTATTTGCCTGGCTGCTCAAACTTCAAACACTGGGATTTATTTTTAAAAAGTATCAACCGAAGTATATTTTCAATAAATTAGCATGTTTTATCATGTAATTATGGTTAACTATCATTAAACATTTAAATTATGTTCTAAGGATTCACGTTATGTCGAAAATGCAGTATAGTATTTCACTGCGTTTAACCAGTGTGCAACTTTTGCTTGGAAATCCACAAAAATTGATTATTTTTTAGAATTCTTCCAAAACATTATAAAAGGATTCGGTTAAAAACACCACCAATCTAAGTGTCTGGTCCAGAGGAAACAAATAAGTTACTGATCACCTTTTTATGTGTTCTGAACTCTCGAAAACGCGTTCTAGTGCTAAAAAATAAATTTCTGTTTTTTTTTCAATTTCCCCCAATGATCAACAAAAAAGTTTTAGTTTCCTCCCGGCAGGTTCTTGCATTGTTAAACACTTGTATTTGAAATGCGTAATTTAAATATATTTTATGTTTCAAAAACTGTATTTTGAGTTTTGAAGTCATGTGTTTTAGTCATAAAAGTAAATACATTTTTTATTCAGGAGATTCACGTAACTTTAGCCTTTCCTGTATTTTTTGAACAATTGAAGTTATTACAATGCTATTATTAGTTATTATAATGTTTCCTCGAAAGTTCATGAGAGAATACGGCTAACTCATGTATGTATTCGTTTTCATTTTATCACTTTTATTTAACGAGATATTGAGGTAACTTGTTTTTTTCAAATGGAACTATACATATTTTTAGTCTATGATGACGAGCGTAAAAAGACAAGCTTGATCATTTACATATTGTCATACGTTAGATAAATAATTTTTTTGGATAAATTGTGATTTTTCGCGAAACGTTTTTGACGGATATTGTAACGCCCCGAGCGCGCTTACCAGGAAGAGTTCTGCGTGGCCTGTGAACTGTTACATTCAAAATAGGTACCAGTTAAATACTAGTCGTCAAACAATTAAAATTACTAAAAAAATTCTTATCTAACATACGACAATATGTATATAATTGGATTCGTCATTTTGCACTCGTCGTGATAGACTAAAGAAATCTGAATAGTTCCAGTCACGTAACTTTAGCACATTCTATCATTTTTGAACGATTGAAGTTATTGAATTGCATTTTGCAAGTTAGTGAATTTAAGAATATACTTAAAATAATGTAATTCATGGTTCTTATATTTGCTTTCATTCCAAAGTTTTTGGCACAATTAACTCAGATATGCCTGATATAGTTTGATTTCTTTCGTTGATTTTTTGTTTTAAAGACACATAGAGGAAAGTGCCTAAATCCGGCCCCCATTTTGTTTTCGAGTGTTTTTAAAACCAATTTTCAGAACCATTCAATCAAAATATATGCAATGCATACTTTATTTCGTAATACAAGTGCAATATTCTTCTTAGAATTATTGGCCAAATAGTTGAAAAATAAAATACTTTTACTACTTATGAAACAGCTTTCTGTCATGCGACAGCAAGATTCCAAGGAAGGAGCTGCCCACTTGCAATTCACCTGTTGCGTTTCTGTATGAGGACATTTCTTGTTATTCTGGTATGTGAAGCACTGATGCATTGTATGTGTACTAAAGTAAGTTATTGCAGTATTCGGGAAGACTGTTTTTGTTAAAATATTTAATTCATTGCAAAGATGCACACAGTATTTTATTGATTGTTCAATAGCAGTGCGTGTACTACGTTTTGGGAAACCATTTTGTGTGATTTGGTTCAGCATAATTTTTCTGCTGCAGGCCACTAGTTATAATTATTACCGACGAACTATTAAATCCACCTTTTTTCCGCATAGACCTTGACGCTATGCGGCAATTGGAGAAATGCAAATGTGATTTATTTCTAGTTATGAGGAGACAGAGGTTCGTGTCTAATTAAGTCGAAACACGTTTAGAGTAGCATTTCGTGCCTGGAGTTCCATTGCCAGTAGGAGAAATTTGGAGTAATGCGCACTGTACATTCCAGCAAATAACTGACTCAGATTTCAACAGGGACTCGCTGAACCCATGTGATCTTTTCACAATAAAGAAGATCAATGGAAAAGTTATCTATATTCACTTTACGGAAAATCGAACGCCTTAAAAATTATGTTTCATATCGTTCAGTATGTATTTTCGAAGACTAATGAGGGAAATTTACAAACTCTGAAACTTTGTCACTGTTCAGTGTGAAATCAGAGTTAAACATTATTCTAAAATTGATATTGAAATATTTTATATTTAACAAGTGTTTGTTATATATTTAACGAATGTTTTAGATAAATGGCAAAGAAACATTACTGTACACTTCAACTTAAAAGCGATGCATTTCTCATAATTATAATTACTCAATTATTTTTGAAAAGACACATGTGTCAGACGATTGCAGGACCTTTCGTTTATTTACATTCACTTTTGCATATAAAACACTCTTCGAATTTTAAGAAACCAGCTTTACAGATATATAAATCTCACTCACATGACTGCTCGATGATAAAATGTTAACTGCCTTCAAAATATTGATTACAACTCGCCGATATATCTGCAATCATTCTATTAATTTCATTTTTATAAAAATTTTGTTTTGTTCTGAACTGTAGGTTAAAAGGTGCCTGTGATAATTCAACTACGTCCCTACATACTTTATTTAAAAGAACGAACGAAATTTGGTTGAAAACAAACTTAACACATATTCAAGCATACTCAACTCAATACATACTCAAACTTCTTTATTTATAAAAACTCTTAGTGCTTCAATATAATAATAGTTCTCATTGAACACATTAAAAATATCCTTGTGATAATTTTGATATCTTTCAGTCAATGAATTACGTCATTTTAGTCTTAAATACACGAGTACATTTAAATACTGTAAATAAAACACTAACTTCCTAGAATTATGTCTCAATATAAACTTAATGGAATTTAATTAAACAAAAAGTTGTACACGTTAGTTGTACATTTCGAATGAAGTTATCTCCTTTAAAATGGATTTACACTACTTTTTCAATTGTTAAATCTTGTAACTGAAAGACCTATTCATACAAATACATGCAACTCATGTTCGGGATGATGATAATGATGGTGCAAGAATTGATACATTAAACAAACAAAAATGAGGCAAATACAATAAACAAAGTTTCTCATCAAGCAAAACAAAGTATATATTAATATAAATTATTAATCAGTAAGTGGTAAGAATATATAATTCATTGTCTTCAAATTACAAACGCCCCGCATACTTGATAAGTCAATTGATGGAAACGTTTCTACGAAAGTTTTCATGCCTACGAACTTAGAAATTCGATTAAGGTATTAAAGAAAAGTAGTAAGTCATATAGGTATTGGAAGATTAACACAGTTTACGCATATTTGTATTATGCTTCATCTTTTCTAACTGAGCATGTATTGAATCTGAAATTCACGACACCAACACTCTTCATTCGTAATGATAAAAGATTTATTTCAATATTCATATGCCTTTCTATTACCAAGCCTACGGCAACTTAATGAAACAAAAAGATTCCTCTGATTCAACTAAATGATTGCCATTTCTGTGGGCAGTCAGAGAATATAGGCAGGACGTATGATACACACTAAGGCCCGAAAGTGTATGAAAAATCATATTTTTAGTTATTAACTTTATAATATGCTAATTATCAAAAGTCCACTAAACACAATCAACCAAATAGAAATTCTGTGATTTTATATAGCAATAAGGGCATATTTAGTGCGTCTTTATTGTGTTAATAAATTATATTTCAGTTATTATTCGTATTTTATTCCGTTTTTGTTCATAATGTGGCATATATATCCTGGAATTTCAATTAATATGCATTTTTTGACTCCTCAAACCGAAAAATGATCTTCACAAATGTGAATGCGAATGCTATTCAGGGGAAGTCGTGGGAATATCTTTCGTTCGTAGCTGCAGTATTTCTCTGAACTTCTTTTAAATAATATCAAAGAACCATCGCTGAAATACGAAGTGGTGACAACAAAATCAAATTTTTTGTAATAGTTCATGAATACATAAAACTTAATTGTTACAACATATTTCATTAGTTTAGTGCATGCATAAACTATCGCTGGAATACTAAGTGGAGACAACAAAGTTAAAAATTTTGTAATAGTTCATGAATACATAAAACTGTACATTGTTACAACATATTTCATTAGTTATAGTGCATATTTTACAAATGTTAGAACATATTGTCATGCACATTTCTCGTGGGCATACATTAACTTCCGAACCTTAATACACGCCAACAAATTACGCGAAACAGGTAGGGCGATCCTAGCTGTTATCAAGGCAGCTCATTCGGAATCTGAAGGAGTAACAAGACATTGTTTGAATTGACACCATCTTGAAAGACCTTTCTCCTTAGTTTCCTCTCACGTTTTGAAGTGGAGGCCTTGACACTTGTGATGCATTCGCTGGCAGGGAAAACTGAAAACTCTTAAAAGGCCGTTTTGCAACGGTTGTGAATATTTCTCATTTCTCTAAGTGATAATATATTCCATGTTGGAAATCAATGGTTAGAGAACTGATACATTCTAAGCATTGAGTAATGATTGATTAATTAAAAATAAAAATAAACGCGGGAGTTTGCCTTTCCGGTATACGCATCTACAACTAGGCGCAAAAAATTTGCAGGCATTAGGTTGATTTCAAAAGCATTATCCTGGAGCAGAGCAGTAGCCGCAACAGCTTTTTGCGCTGTACAGAAAAACTCAGAATAATTGTTACGAACATCTAGAACAAGTACGGGATCGTAATTGATTCTGATTGGTTGGCAATTCATTGGGCATTAGTGTTTTGCACGTATAAGTTCTGATGCAAATGGATTTGTTCTAGGTGTCAAACATCAGAGTAATATGCATTGCTTACGAGGTACATAATAAAGAGGAAATGTCACATGTACAAACTCGTTATATAAGATTTCCTAGTACCGAATAGTCTTACAAGTAATATAAATAAAATTATGGTAATGCTGATTATGTGACTACTGTTTATGTGACTGACAAAATTAAAGGATGAAATAATTGGTCATCTTCGCAATATATATTTATTCTGAGAGCCGGCTTTCGACGGTTCCGGCTTCATCATCAGTCAAGAAATGTACATTTTTTTTTTTTTAATATTTTGTATCGTAAATTTCCAGACTGATGAAGATGGAAAAGTCGTCAAAAGGCGGCCTTGTGAATAAACCTATGTTGACAAAAATGACTTCAATTATTTCATCCAATAGCAATAGATTTCACTATGTGTGAATCATTTTCACGAGAACAGTGCACTGTGAAGGCTCTAGTCTTTTGAAAAGAAGGACGGGATGAGCGACTGAACACGACTGATTGATTGATGGTAGACGCTGCCTGATTGATTATTGGTGATTCCGGGCGCACCAAGTGCTAAGGTCATTAGTCAATTAAGTCTAGAGCATGTTTTGCTCGGGAGGTGATCTTTACCCCGCAAGATGGTGAGATCCAACACCGACCTACCTTCGATTTGAAGGGTTTTCCCAAACCAGATATCTCCCACCAGCAAGGCAACGTCCCAGCCGACACAAGGTCTAAGTACCAAACCGGTCTCTCGGCATGTGTGGAAACGTAGAGCATGTTAGTGTAACTATGTGTAAGTAAGGGGTGAGAATAGGAAAAGGAAGAAGAAGAAGAAGAAGAAGACGAAGAAGAAAGAGAAGAAGAAGAAGAAGAAGAAGGAAAGAAGGAGAAGAAGAAGAAGAAGAAGAAGGAGAAGAAGAAGAAGAAGAAGAAGAAGAAGAAGAAGAAGAAGAAATCGCGTGCGGTCCGTGACCCGTTTGTTAAGGCAGTGCAACTCCGGTATTCGCCTGGTGTTGATCGGAAAAATCACGAAAAACTATCGATCAGAACAACCGGCCGCTAGAATTATCCTAAAGACAGCGACTGAGTTCGGCCCAACTGACAAGCTGGTGTCGGAAATCCTGCCCCCGTCGGGAGTGGAATCCTAGACTTCCCGGTCAGATTCACTGCAGTGACATCAGCTGATACCCTGCGCCACCTCTCCCGGTTTGTGAAAAGAAGGACGGAGCGAGCGGGTGCACACGATCTAGGCGCATGTGGCGCCGCTGGGGCGGGCGAGGTGACACGACGGCCCGTGGTTTCGGGGCGGGAGGGGCCAGGTCGGTCGATCGCCCGCTTTAGAGCGAAGTATAACCCGCGCTCTGTGCTGGCGCCGGTGGCTAACTAGGGCGCAGTAAAAAGTTAGCGGGCGGCAAATGGAGCATGCGGCCAGGCTCGACCCGCCCTCACCGTCCTCGCCCGTCCTCCCTCTCCCCTCCCACCGCTGGCATAGGCAGCGGCGGTAAGGCTCTGAGACACCCCGACTACAGACTACAGCTTGTTCTTCTATTGAATTGAATTTAATTGAATTGAATTGGCCTTATTTTACGTGGCGGGACTCGGGCAATCAGGCCCGCTCTTCCGTCTGACCACGCAAATTTCGCTACGCTCCTTTCATCTAGCAGAGAAAGGAGGTATTTCTTGGGCGAGAAACAGGCGATTTTGAATTTAGCTCAGAGGCGTCATTTAGGCTTGAGGATCTTTTACATGCAAGTAAATCTACTAACATGGGACAGCCGGCTTTACTTCCCCTCCGAAGGAAGTCTTAGGAAGGATTTTTTCGACCTTAAAAATCCACGGCTTCGGGTTTGAACCCGCGAACTTGGGTATAACAGGCCGGTACGCTAACCGCCACACCATCGCCGCCGCGACATGGCTTCTATACTTGAGACTACAGCTTGGATTCGTTGGAGACGAATATTCCCCGGGAAGCTAAAGCGCATCGCGCTCTGCAAACATCTTGTTTACACATGTTTCTCATTATATCATCGTTTGCATTGTCTTGATGTCTAGTTTGCGCAGTAGTCGTATTTCAAAATTGCATTTGGCGAGAGTTGGAACGGAGAATAGCACTTCATGATGGAATGAAAGACGCTCAGCCCCTATTCCACATTTATGAAGTTATCTGAACTGATATAGTGTGAGTTCGACAGTCAAACCAACACGAGACAATATTTTAGAGTTTTAGCTTTGAATTCATCGGAGGAGATAATGGGAAACGGCCCGTTGTCGTATCAATGCACGCATTTTCGCCCAGAAGATGATCTCAAAGTGACGGCCGAAACGTTGGCGTCTGTGCCGTGGACCCGTGCGGCGTGTCCCGGACCAACTAATTTGATACTAACTCCCGGGATGTAAAATGCACTACACTTACGAGACTTGGTGCTGCATGGGGCTGAACCGTCGTGAGGCAGCATGGCTCCATAGTGCGACGTGCATACTCGCCTCCGTCGGACCATTTACAGACAAAATTTGTTGATAGTTTTGTGATAATGTTTTACCAAAATATATGTTTCGATAACAAGACGATAAGCTAAGACTACTAGACCACGATTAAACAACAGACTGAAAAATTCACTTGGAAATAAATACTGAAAATTGTGACATTACTGATTGTATTACGCAAGTATCATACTAGTTCACTGTAAAAGGAGGCTTTGGCCATTAAATGTGCGTAATAGATAATGTTATAAAAATATAAATGTACTCGTGCCAATTGGTAACTTAAAGACAAGCAAGAAATATATTCTTAAAGAAGTCCAAATACACAAACATTTATTAAATATTTAAAAATTCGGTATCATAATGACAAGGTCTGCTAAGAGTACTTACTTCCCAGTTTGTAATACTTGCAAATAAAAGTTTGACCAATATGTCAGTTTGATCAATGTGAAAGTTTGTCATGTATTAATAAAAGTCGTGTGTTAGCAACACATTTTTGTGGCCTGTGTTTACGTGACCAACTTTACGAGTAGATCTAATGTGAGGTGATATATATTTGATCCTACAAATTTGTTATTGGACCACACGATTGTTCGAAATTAATAAACCCTTTTCCCATGTTGCCGTAATAAAGAATATTTTCCAAATGTACTCATGACCTTAAAATGAGATGTTACATAAAGTAATGAACTTTAATTAATATTTTCATTAATGCGATAAAAGCCTCTTAAAATAAAATAATCTTCAGTAGATTCTCAAACACATATGCAGATTGAAAAGTTCGTCCTTTGAGAAGGTGAAATTCTTGTAATTTTTAATGTCATGCATGAAATTCTGACTTAAACTTCAGAAGTCGTCGTCTTTTGAGAAAACATTTTGTAAGAAAACTACACTGAAACGCGTGCAGTAATGAAGCTCTCTCAATCTGTACAATAATGTCTCTTGAGGCACCAAACATATCGACTAGTGAAATATAAAAAATTCAAAAGGCCTCAGAAAATGCAAAAGTAAGTAGTGACATCGAAAAAGAAGATGTAATTTTTGAAATGGACTGCAAAATGCAAAGAAGTACTAGTGAAATGTTGTAAAATGATTAATAATGGTCCAAAAGAACACTAATTTCTCAGCTAAAGATACATTAATTTTATTTTCCAAGAGAAGACAGTTCTGCTCTTCGCCCTTTCTCACGTATCTCCAACCATGTACTAAAGATAATAATCTGATCATAACTGGGGAAGGCAATACGAGCATCCTATGACACTAATCGTGAAAGATAAGGAATAGGTCATGTCCTGGAAGAGATTTGATTCTTCACTTCGTAAATTACAACTACAATATAGTTTTCAATTTCCAATTCATAACTTCTCTCCTTGATTTCAGAACTAAAAAACTTAAAACCGAACTACAATGAATATGATAAAACAAAATGAGTTCACCAACTCTGTGTGCATGTGTATGTGTGTGAGAGAGAGGGGGAGAGGCAGAGAGAGAGAGAGAGAGAGAGGCAGAGAGAGAGAGAGGCAGAGCAAGAGGGGCAGAGAGAGAGGCAGAGAGAGAGAGAGAGGCAGAGAAAGAGACAGAGAAAGAGACAGAGAGAGACAGAGAAAGATATAGAGACACACAGAGACAGAGAGAGTGACATAAAAAGAGAGACAGAGAGTGACAGAAAAGAGAGAGAGATAGAGAGAGATGTGCACAAGTAAATTGCGAGAGGCGACCGTTGTTTGGGATCAGTATGCGACCCGAAGACAACATTTCACAACTTTTCAATTTTAAATGCTAAACGATCTTTAAACGAGACTACAATAAATACGACAAAACAAAATGAATGATCTGTGCAGCAATCACCAACTGTGTGTTTGTGTGTAGGTGAAAGAGGTGCAAAAGAGAATTGTTCCTCTCCTACATTTTTATTATAAAAAAAGCTTACATACGAAAGTATAATAAATATGATAAACAAAATAAAAGTTCTTTACAACAATCAACAACTCTATGATTGTGCACGTGTGTGGGTGGGTGTGGTACGTGTGTGGAAGAGGTAGAAAAAAAAATTGCATGAGTCCAGAATGCGACCGGCAGGCAAAGTGGAAAGCCAAGTGGGAGCGTCACGCCTCTCTCAGAGGGCGCTGATACCAACAAGCGACGACGATGGCTTCATTTTATTTAACACCTCCTCAACAACTTCTACGACGCGGCGGACGCCTTATTAGGTGGACTATGGCGGACAAGTGGTCCTAGTAAGGGCGCCGTTACGGTGGCCTCATATGGCTGCTCTTCGAGGCCAAGAACGGCGATGTGTTCGTCCTGAGGTGGAAAGAGGGCCCTTGAAGCCTTCTCAGCGGGAAGCAAATCTAAAGGCCGCTCGTAAAACTGCAGAGTATTAGAGACCGTTTCGAAAGCTTACTGTGCTAATGGACTATCAGATGGAATGACCTCTGCCTGCTTCATGGCTTACAGGTGTCGAGGCTTTAGAGAATGTCGGTAAAGATATTTCAAACGTTTCTCAAAATGAAGATAAACGACCAATATTGGAACTGATGATGTATTGAAAGTAAACTAATCTGCTGGACACATGTTTTTTAGTTGTACGCAATTCAGAATGATAAGATTCATGTAGATAATTTCAGCGTTTGCAATGAATTGAACGTGTCTAGGGAAATTTGTGCTAACCCACACATCTTTACAACAATTACCAATCAACAATCATTTTTGTCAGCTTAGGTAAAATAAATATTTAATTAACTGCGACGTGTCCTTTTTTTTAAATACACTTCTGGCTGCTGTCCACTCCACATACTGTAGTTCTGTGAATACGTTTGTTCTGCATTTCGATCATAATATTTGTTTTTAGAAGACATTCTAAGACCTTTGATTTGGACTTATGAAATGAGGATAGCACTATATTCCCCCATCTTTTCAATTACTTTGTGAAATTATTTTTTCACTATTTCAAATAAGAAAAATTATGATAGATAACACGGAAACGATGGACAGAATTACTGAAAGAATAAAATCAGTAATAATGGATAAAATCATTAAATAGAACATGTGTGAAATATTATGTATTTGAAATAAACTTTTACACAATCTCAAAATACCGCACTGGACATTTCATCATAATGTGTTTCAAAGGTAGAATATTTAAACAAGAATTGCCCACCGTTACTTTTGTAATTTAAAATACTTTTTATAATTTTCTTCATTGTTCTCTTCAAATTACACGAAGTTCATTTAAATTTTATTGTCATAAAGTAATAAACCATTGTGATGTGCGTATTTTCAAATGCAATTATAAATCCCTAGTTTATTTAGACAGACAACAGCACTGATACTCGGTTGATGGTCAACATGATTTTGTTTCCAACAATAGACGCTCATCGCGCTCTTCTATGTTTGCCATGCTCTTTATAACTGTGAAGAAACGCTTAACTGAACACAATATACTACGAAATTATACTGTATTTATTTCATTATAAAAACTCTTTATATTTTCCCATTGAGTTTGTTTTTGTTTATCGACAAGTTTTGAACTCTTAAAATATTTATTTACCTCATACAATAAAATAAAGTTTGTTTATAGTGAAATAATGGTAACACATCCACCACTATTTTATCCCAGGATATAAATTGATGCAGACATTGGACTCTATTTCATTACTGTTACCCAAACTGAAAGTATTTGTAAACCTTCCTGATCATCCAACATTTAAATCAAAGAACTATAATTGTTACATTACAGAGGAAGTAGCAAAACCGTTAAATGTTAGCGACATTTTCTTCGGAAACTTTGGTACGGACCAACCATTGCACCCCACCAACCGCCATTTGCTTTACACCGGCTTTACATCGGCGTCTGCAAGCCATGAATACATCCTGACAGGAGCGTACAATGCTTTAGCGATCTCGACTAAATCGATCGGCAAAAGTGGCTCAGACCATCAACTGATGTCACTGCAGTGACACTGACCTGGAGGGCCTAGGGTTCCAGTCCCGGTAGTGATTGATTGATTGATAGAATTTGTCTTATTTTACGTGGCGAGACTCGGGCCGTCAGGCCCGCTCTTCCGTCTGACCACGCAAATTTCGCTA
>BOPP01000041.1:1683852-1706340 GCA_017312745.1 Gryllus bimaculatus | reverse complement strand
CGTCTTTCAGCCAACTGGAGAGAAAGGAAGGTATTTCTTGGGCGAGAAACAGGCGATTTGAATTTAGCTCAGAGGCTCGTCATTCTTGAGGATCTTTTACATGCAAGTAAATCTACGAACATGGGACAGCCGGCTTTACTTCCCCTCCGAAAGAAGGCTACGAAGGATTTTTTCGCCCTTAAAAATCCACGGCTCGATGCGGTTTGAACCGCCAACTGTGGTACAACAGTCCAGTACGCTTACACCATCGCCCCCGCAAATGCAGTGATAGGTGTTTCAAACTTAGCTTGTCAACTCATCGAATTCAATCGCTGTCTGGAGAAGAATTCTCGCGGCCGGTTGCTATGATCAGTAGTTTCCGTGGTTTTTCCGTCAACACAAGGCGAATAACGGAGAACACCCTTACATACCTCCAGGGACAGCGCGCGAACTTTCCTTTCCTTTCATCGCCCTATATTTCACCCTTTCTCAGATGCATCACAATCTCGAGTATCATACGCGCACGTTTTTTAGCCCCGGCCTACCTACTCGTAATCCTTTACTGACTTACTTGAATTAAGAATTAATGACAGCAACGAGCGTTGTTGACAAAATATCAATAACAGAAAATGTCCGCCCTGTGTAATAGAAACTATTTTGTATCGGAATATTGAGCTCACAGTGATGTATAGTGAGAAGCGTAGGCTTCGCGGCCGGAGTCGATATTTACTAGGCTGTCCGTTTTGTATAAAATATCGCTAAACTTTATCTGTAATTGGCAATTGAACGTAATAGAGAATTGATAAAGCTGTTGTAAAATAATACGGGAATGTGATCAAAATGAATTTGTGATTCGTATTTATTTGGTGTTGTTTTTATCCATTACACGTCCCATAAATGGCGATTGGTCTCGGCGCGTTAATTCAGGGTTCACAGTCGGACCCCCCACGCGGAACTCGTGATGTGTCGAATAATGACTAGAAATCGTACGGCATGAACGATGTCTCGAATTCGTATAACCTTGTAATTTCACGTGATTAACGATTTCTGTAGGTACGCCAGTTTTGCGGTCGTTTTTCAGTAAACCATCCAGCATTCTCTGATACCGAAGGAACAAACGCAAACTCCGGTCAGGATGGCGGCCAGGAATTGACCCGGGCCTTCCAACGCGAAGCAGCGCGGTACGCCTTCAGCCACTTTGTTCGGAGATTAAAACGAATAGCCCAGTAAATTACGATTTACGTGCGTTTGAGAACAATGCGATTTATGTATATGAAGATGAATAGTTAGGAACACACTACGTCGATTCATTTATGTCACAAAATGGCTCTAAATTAAAGGGTTGCTGTCCTTTGAAGAAATAAAGCAGGCTCACAAGCAGAGCGTGTTTAATTGCTTCATGCAAGAGACCTAGGTATTTGTTCTGAAATACGGCGGCACACCTCTCTCTGATGGCGGAAGCAAGTCATTCCTTATAGTTTCCGCACGAACATACACTATTCATATCGTAGAGCAATTCAGTCTGTTCTTTGCACTTTGCAATGGATTGTGCGCTAGGAATGCAACGAATTATTAACATTTCCGCAGACGCTCATTTCTGTGATACCAGCAGGGCGCGCGTTGCACTTTTTAGAACGCATGTAAAAAGCTTGAAAAAACGTTTCATCGAGAAGGAAAGAGATTACACTTTTGTTTATCCAACTTGTTTCAGAACATTTATAATACTCTAGTTTGAAATATTTACTTACTATAATTACTATTACTTTAATTACTATTTAATTATCTTACTTTAGTTTTTGAAATTTTACATCGGAAAATATGAAGGATATTCATAGACTACTTACCACTTCAAAAACGTTTTTGTTGTACTAGTACTATTGTAACTATTTTCTAATTTGAATCATCGTTTTTTTCATCTTCTGATAAATCACATAAGATCAATTATTCTCATAACTCTCAAATCTCACTTAGTTATATCAGAAAATATAATATATGTCTGCAATGTCAATAGCTAGAAATAATTAAATGAAGTGTGTAAAACTGATTATTGCCCAATAAACTTAAACTATTACTACAAATCGGATTCGTTCTTCTCCAGATTCTATCATATGTATATTTGATATGAATGGTTACAATAAATGTTATAATATCAATTATAATATTGCACAGAATTTATTGAAGTAAAACTAAATAGAATTAATATTATTAATAACTATTTCACGGCCGCAATAAATTTAAACAAGAATGAACACAATATGTTTTTGAAAGATGCATTTATAAAAGAAATTTCATATATTCACCCAATATGCTGAGAAAAACGCCTCGGTAGTTCTAAAAAACCGAAATTCGTGATCACACTCACACAGTGCAGGTCTCCGCCAACAGCAATCTCAAGTGGGAACACCAAATGCTTCAGTACTCCCTCCCCTCCCTCCCCTCGCCCCTCCACCCCTCCTCCCCAGGAATCCTGCCGTTTGCGCTCCTGCGTCCCGGCGACGGCTTTCTTAACAAAACGCAATTCTGCTAAACAGTTAAGAATGGTCGTTAAAATGCTTCAAACTTGCGTTGTAAAAACGAAGACATCTTTAACTTTTGCAATAAATTTTTAACGCGTTGCGACGCACCCACGTCGGGCGTATTGCCAGCGATGCGTGCGCTGGGGAGAGGGGAAGGAGGAGGGGGAAGGTCCTCGAAGCGGATGATAACGTGGCGCGTGGCCCCCCTTTCTCGCGACCTCGCGCCTTCTTTTATCTCGTGCAACAAAAAGCCGAAAAGGCCTGATGGCGGCGATTCTTTCTCAGAACTCATAAAATCACGGTTTCTCCTCCCCCCACTACCGTTAATAATTCTTCGCACACATTTGCAGCAAAATCGTTCGAAGATCCATACTATTAATGTTCTTTTCGGATGTTTTTACTGAATTACTAGTTGAAATCTCTTCGGCTTCTGCACATCGAGTTTGGTAATGTGTGCAAGACGAATGCTGTAGAATAAATTATATGCAAGGTCTCTCCCTTCATGAAGTGTAAAGGTAATCACTTATAGTATAATATGCCTACAATTAATCATAATAATATTGAAATAAATATCTTAGATTATGGATCTTTTTTTTCAGGAAGTGAAAGGACATTGGAGACATATCTTTAAATCTATTTAATATGATACCACTTCACATACATTTCTGTATAACCAGTAATAAAAAATGAATTTCATTTACATAATCTATTTATTAAGCATGCTCACACACAAACACACGTATCTATATTAAAATTGAAGTGTCTACCTGTAATTTCACAAACCTTTTTTTATTTAATATAGTTATTTTCGATGTGGAAACCACTTTACTCTGAAGGTAAAGTATCTATCCACGTTTAATTTAGGCTCCCTTTTTCAGCTCATTGTCTTATAATCTATAAAAATGTTTTTGCTTGTTTTTAAACACAATTTATAGTATAAATTCGTTCTCAATGAAATTTTACATGCTTGAGCTTCAAATCAAAAGAAAATTTATTCAAACACAGATATTGAAAAAAACTACCCATGCCCCTTCCCATTCTCTAAAACCACGATTTAAATGAGATCTCTCTGATTGTTTGCAATATCTCAAAAATTTGATCATTGGTCATAATGCATAGTCTACAATAAGCTACTGATATTTTATTATGTTCAGCAATAAATTCACTCTGCATGAAAGGATGTTGTGCCACCGCCAGAAAATATAATAAATTAAAATCTAACATTTCGAAATATTATATATTCTGGAAGTCCCACAGTATGCTCTTCTAAAATGAAAGCGATTAGGAAACTCTGTCTTTCCATACACCTAGCATCGCGGGTTCTTCCTCTGACAACAAGACCAAATTGAAAGAGATAAAGAATGCAATATGGGCAAATGTTACTTAGTAACATTGTTATTTATATTATTTATTGTTACATCTTCCTCTGGCATGAACAAGATCCCAATCCCCAACTATTCACGGTATTAAATTCATCAAGATTTAACTTAAAACTCCCACCTTTGTGAGAAACTGTTTTGGTTTCAACAGTCGATTCAATCATTCAATTTTTTCGTGATACGTCAGAAGACGAATCTTGAGACATAGATGGAACCAAAGACAAACCTTTGCAGATGTGACTATTCAATTGGGGTTCAGATTCGAATTCGAACGAATTGATGTTCTACTATATACATCTTCCCTTCTGACTTACGAGATTTTGTGGACTTATCGTCTTCGGAATTTGGCTTGATGGGCTTGCTGCAATTCTTTTTGTTTCTGAATATTTCCTTATTGAATTTCAATGACCTTATTTCAAAACCCATTCATTCCATTGTTATTCTATCGTGCATAATGTATATAGAAATCCAATTTGTTTGTCTTTCACTTTCGATCCAAGACCTTTTGCTGTGTAAAATTAGAGGACCAAGAAAACAAAGCACTTCTTCTCTTTCTTGAAATTGAAATCTGTTCCATAAGAAACACCAATCCATTTTACACCAAGCCGTCTAACTCTAATTCGGCTCTCGTTAGTCCTCGTTTCACAACTAATGAAAGTATTATGGAATATTTGTATTACAAAAATGCAACATTTCTGGTATGTGAGTTTTCTACCCCTGTTATTTTTGCTCACTAAAGCCTATTTCAGAAAGTATAAAAAAGGTATATTAGTTTTCTGAAAATATTACATTTTGTTTAATATAGAATTCTAAATTGAAATTACGAAGCATCAGTTTTCATCAGCCACCTCAAATTAAGATCATTAAGCCGAAGAGAATTAGTGTACTAATGGTCAACCTTATAACACAAGTTTATAAATATGCATTGCCTGTCTGCTGTCCTTTAGAAAACGACTTTCATGAATGATATGTAAAAATACGGAAATATTTTCAACCACTTCGAACAGTTTAATAATTTATGAAAGATCTGAAGTAATACTCTTAATTAATTGTCGAATTCACGATTTTGTGTCATAAATCACGATTTTTTTCGTTACATCTACCTCGAAATAAGTCAGTATTTTAAATGACGTATGTGTAATTTTATAGGATTGTTCCTATTTTTTAATTCTATCTTTCAAATATTTTTAACACATTGTTGAGAGATTTGTTGATGGACTTGTGCAGTACATCAAAGGTGAAGTTAGACCCGTCTTATAGTTTGACATCAGTAAACTCTCCAGCAGCAAGAACATATACTCAACTTCTGGTTTCAGTTCCCTCTTTTATGCCTCGTAAAAATTGTGAAGCTGAGACTGCCAAGTTCTTAGCGACGTGAACAACACAGAGAACACTTCCTGAAGCGAGTAGTTCTTAATTTATAAAAAATCTTTACGAGAAAACTTGAATGATAGCCTCCTTGCTACAATTTGTAACAAATGTCGCCCTCAAATTTAGTAAGACCCCTTCTCAATCTCGACCTTATAACATTTTAGTCAAAAAAGTGAAATTATCGATCAGAAGTAAAATAAGACCGCGCTTAGAGAACCTTTCGGGAATAGCTGTCTAATATCTGTGAGTTGAAAGAATAGTCCTGGTAGGGGCAATTAACTAGATGCATTCTGTTTGATGAGAGCTGCTGTGTATAATGGTCCATTTACCATCACGTGTAGAAAGAAAATTGTTGCCCATCATTTTTGGAATAACGTTAATAAGAAAGCAAACAAAGTGCTACACTGGAAAATTATACGATATTACAAAATGTCAACACAATTGACACTATTATATATTTTACAAAGAATTTACTACTATGTAACTCTTGTCGAGCCACGCTTCGTGCTTAAATAACTTCGTGTTAAATACCTAATAAATGTTCTGTAATAAAATGGGTGATTCGACGAGAAATTGTCTGATAAGAATGAAATGAGAGTTTGTTGCAAATTATCAAGATTAATGCATAAAATGTATGTAAATGTTAACACTCAGGTAAGCTTATGAAAAATTAAAGATTTGATGAAAAAGGAAATTGGCAACATTCATCTGGTCTTCATTATCTTAGAATTCTATCTTTCACACTCCTTAATTGATAGAATACCTTCTTTTATACTTTATTTCCTTTGTTAGGCTAATATTACAACTTGAATGGCTACATGGAAAGTTCACAAATACTGTGCTGCCCGAAGCCATTTTGTCCATGTTGAGTCCAATGCAACATAGTTTTGCAACGGTCCGGCCGGCGCATATCCAAATTATCTGTGTCGCAGTTTGTATTCCCAGTATGGATTCCCTAAAACGGCTATAATAGGCTTTCCGCCATCTTCTACGCGCCGTAGCTCGACGACAACTTGTAGCGATACATTGCAGCGAGGGAATACGAAATTGGCCGTAGGAGCGTTGAAACTTGAAGAAAGCTTTCGAGGCAATAGAGTTAAGTCAATTACACCAGCAAAAGGCAGGGCTTCCAAACGCCAATATCAAGAGCAAATCGTCCCGTTCTTATGCGAAGTCTAGCGATAGAAGGGTGACGCGTCCTCATCTTGCTAAATTGCCGTCGTACCTCAGGGAACGAGCAGCGAGGCGGTCGAACAGAGGGTGATTCGAGGAAGCCACGGAATGGAGGACAGATGCCTGAGGCAGAGGCGATTGAGACGTACAAATAGAGGGGCAACTCAGATGTATTAGTTGTAAAGATTTAAAAGAATATTGAGAATATGTTGACGAATAGGGCAGAGAAAAAGCTATAACGGACCTAAGCGGGGATCGTGTTGACGGTCACATGGTCCAAGCTGGCCGCGCTAGCTCCTGTCTAGAGCGGCGTGCACGTAGCGTTGGCTGTGTACTTCAAAGGCTTCAAACCCGATCGGAAGCGTGGATTTTTAAGGGCCGAAAAAATCCTTATACGCGCTTCTCGGAGGGGAAGTAAAGCCGGCTTTTGTTTTTCCCCATGTTCCGAAAGGGATTTTACTTGCATGTAAAAGATCTCAAGCCTAAATGACGCCTCTGAGCTTACAATTCAAGATCGCCCTGTTTCTCGCCAAGAAATACCTCCTTTCTTCGCTAGTTGCGTGAAAGGAGCGTAGCGAAATTTGCGTGGTCAGGCCGAAGAGCGGGCCTGATGGCCCGGTCTCCGCCACGTAAAATAAGGCATATCATTCAATTCAATTCCAATTTCAATACTAGTAAAAATCAGATAATGTTATCATAGAGAGCAACTCATTTCTACTCGTACATACAGGGTGCATGGCCAAAATCCGGACAAAGTTGAACATTTTTCTTTACACTATATTTTTTGTGGTAAACATTGAAAAAATTAAACAAAAAATGTTTTTACCACGAATTGTATAGGATCATTGGAATAAAATTTATTCTAATATATCCCCCCACTTGCTTGAACGACCGCCTCCAATCTGGGTCTGAACCGCTCGCAGCACGGTGCAAGCATTACGGGTCCATTTCGGGCGAATGCTGCTTCAATAGCGACTCGGAGAGATGCTACGTTGCGGGGTGTCTCGACTGTTTGTCACTCTCTCAACCACGCTCCATAGCATAATAAATTCCAAACGGATTTGTTAAATCTGGGCTGTTGGGCAGGCCAGGAATTCCTTCGACCAAAACATGTCGATATTGTCGATAACCAATTCTGCACCAAATTACTCTTATGGGCGGGCGCACCGTCTTGCTGGAACACATATGGCCTCCAAAATGGCTACGTTGTCCATCCACGGCTTTCACAACGTTAGATAAGAACATTTCACATTGAAACCTCCTTGTGCAACATTTCCCCCTTTTTGGAAGTAATGAGGTGGCATAAACATCACCTTCGAACGAAACAACTCCTAGCACGTGCAGCATTGGCCGGAAATTTTGTTCTCGATACCACAGGGGGACATCCTCAGGCGTCGCGGCAAGCCAGCGGTCGATTTCTTCGATTAATTTGGCGTCTACCCCGTTAAAAATGTTCTCGTCGGAAAAAAAAGTCTGATTCGTCCAGCCGCCTTGTTCCCGTAAAAGTGAGCACAAAAAGAAGATTTGCACCTTCAACTCTCTTCGTCTGGCGGCGTCAGAAAGATCTGTTCGAACTTTGATGGTGTTAGACTTGTAACGGAGGTCTCCTGGACAATCTGACGCGATAGGTTGTCTCACTATCCGACAAGCGACGCAATTTTTCGGACGAGTGTCCCATGGATCCTCAAAAAATCAGTTCTTGAAACACGTTGAATGACTTCTGGCGTCCTTGACACGCGCTCGCTTCGAGTTGCACTTTTCTCGCGGGTGTTGAGGAGACCTTCCTTCTGGACTTCTCCGACCTCCTTTGTTATATTTGCCACGACATCATACACTGCTCGATTCTCGATATCCGAAGAAGCTGATAATCTCCGTCGCTGAGCGACCAGCGCGAAACACTTTCAATTATCGCTGCTCTTCATTGATTCTTCGCTTTGTCTCAACATTGCGACTGTGTTTGAGGTTATGTCTGCTTAGTGAGATGGGTATACGATATTCATGTAACAATTCGCGACATCTTTAGGTGCTAAAAGCGCGAGATTCAATCTATTTGTCCGGATTTTGACCGCGGACCTGTATATCGACTGAAATGTTTATAGAACATTTGTCTCGACGGATAAAAAAACGAACCTGAAGAGACTCCTGCAAAGACAGGACAAATCTCTAAAAGTGAGCTGATACTATTGAAAGAGTATAATATGAATTGAATTCAGCACGAATCGTTTAAATTAATAATAAATTTTATGTATGATTATAATATGAATTTATATAAATTGTTAATAATTGAAATAATAAAATGAAGATGAGTATAATGAAGTTACCAATTTGACATCATTAATATATAATACGTCAATACAATAGCTAAATGCAAAACCTTCTGTGTACAGGGTCACTCTAAGACGAAATAACAATTTGTTTATTGTAAGTAAACGTTGTAAGAATTTTTGTTGACAATTTTCGTTTCCATGTACTTCTAATTTACTGAAAACTGATTAAAACAATGTTATGTTGGTATTTGTTCTTTGCAGAAAGATAACGCATATAGTCATAATCCAGATAAACTGAAAGAAGCAGGAGCAAATAATAATCAAGATCAAAATAACATATTGCTTACATTATAACCAATATTTGAAAAGAAAACACGATCATATAATAAATGTGAAGCGAAGAGAACTGAAAATAATCTTATAAACTCGACAACAAACATCCACAGGCAGAAGCAATTCACTTATTAGTCCTATCACACTTACAAGAACCGTATAGTAATAATCTTGTTTATTTTAAAATATATGGAATAACTTATCATACCTAGAAACTGTAATATATTACTTCACTGACCCAGAGATAATGTTATAAAAATAAATAGAATGTTTTATAAATCTCTCTCTTCTGTGTCACCATCGCCGCCGCAAATGCAGTGATAGGTGTTTCAAACTTAGCTTGTCAACTCATCGAATTCAATCGTTGTCTGGAGAAGAATTCTCGCGGCCGGTTGCTATGATCGGTAGTTTTCCGTGTTTTTTCCGGTCAACACAAGGCGAATAACGGAGAACTACCCTTACATACCTACCAGGGACAGCGCGCGAACTTTCCTTTCCTTTCATCGCCCTATATTCACCCCTTTCTCAGATGCACTCACATCTCGAGTATCATACGCGCACGTTTTTTTAGCCCCGGCCTACCTACTCGTAATCCTTTACTGACTTACTTGAATTAAGAATTAATGACAGCAACGAGCGTTGTTGACAAAAATGTCAATAACAGAAAATGTCCGCTCCTGTGTAAGTAGAAACTATTTTGTATCGGAATATTGAGCTACACATGTGATGTAATAGTGAGAGCGTAGGCTTCGCGCCGGAGTCATATTTACTAGGCTGTCCGTTTTGTATTAAAATATCCTAAACTTTATCTGTAATTGGCAATTGAACGTAATAGGAATAATAAATGCTGTGTAATAATACGAATCGTGATCAAATGAATTTGTATTCGTATTATTTGTGTTGTTTTTATCCATTACACGTCCCATAAATGGCGATTGGTCTCGGCGCCATTACATTCAGCGTTCACAGTCTCACCCCACCGGGAACTCGTGATGTGTCGAATATTACTGAAATCGTACGACAAGAACGATTGTCTCGAATTCGTTAAACCTAGTAATTCACGTGAATAACGATTTCTGTAGTACGCCAGTTTGCGGTCGTGCTTCAGTAAAACCATCCAGCATTCTCTGGATACCGAAGGAAACACGCAAAATCCCGGTCAGATGGCGGCCAAGAATTACCCGGGCCTCCCGACGCGAAGTCAGCGCGGTACGCCTTCAGCCACTTTGTTCGCGAATCAAAACATAGCCCAGTAAATACACTCGTGGATTACGTGCGTAGAAGACAATGCGATTTATGTAATATGAAGATGAGATAATAGTTGAACACAACTACGTCGATTCATTTATGTCACAAAATGGCTCTAAATTAAAATGGTTGCTGTCCTTTGAAGAATAAGCAGGCTCACAAGCAGAGCGTTTTAATTGCTTCATGCAAGAGACCTAGGTATTGTTCTGGAAATACGCGGCACAACCTCTCTCTGATGTCGGAAGCAAGTCCTATAGTTTACGCGCAGAACATACCACTATTCATATCGTAGAGCAATTCAGTCTGTTCTTTGCACTTTGGCAATGGATTGCCGCTAGGAATGCAACGAATTATTAACATTTCCGCAGACGCGTCATTTCTGTGAACCAGCGGGCGCGCGTTGCACTTTTTAGAACGCATGTAAAAAGCTTGAAACACGTTTCATCGAGAAGGAAGAGAGTAACTTTTTGTTTATCCAACTTGTTTCAGAACATTTATAATACTCTAGTTTGAAATATTTACTTACTATTAATTACTATTACTTTAATTACTATTTAATTATCTTACTTTAGTTTGAAATATTTTACATCGGAAAATGTGAAAGATATTCATAGACTACATTACCACTTCAAAAACCTTTTTTGTGTACTAGTACTATTGTAACTATTTTCTAACTTGAATCATCGTTTTTTTTCACTTTCTGATAAATCACTAAGACCACTTATTCTTATAACTCTCAAATCTCACTTATTTATAGTTAGAAATATTAATATATGTCTGCAATGTTGCAATAGCTAGAAATAATTAAAAGCACGTGTGTAAACTGATTTATTGCCCAATAACTAAACTATTACTGGAAATCGATTCGATCTCGAGATTCTATCATATGTTCATATATGTTCATATGAATGGTTTCCAATAAATGTTATAATATCAATTATAATACTGCACAGAATTTATTGAAGTTCAAACTAAATAGAAATGCATTGTTAATAACAATTTCACGCGCAATAATTGAAACGAATATAAATAATTAAGTAAATTCTATAGCAATATCTGTGACACAATACTAGGGTACTCTAAAGAAAACCACTAAAAAACGATACTACTACGATCGTTCAAAATGAATTAGTAATACTTCATAAGGTAGACTGACACAAAACCAGATGATTAGAATAAAGGCAGCAGAGATTACATTTCCTGGGGTCCACTTCTGGACAAGTACAAAATGCAGAAATAATGGCAAAACGTAACTAGTGTTTTAAACACTAGCCGACGCTATCTTAATAGCTGATGAAAACCCATAATGGATAAGACAATACAAGGAACCTCAAGAAAAAGATGCAAAGAACAATTCAAAGACCCGCAACAAAAGAAAATCGTTTCTTGAAACTGATAATCATGAAGAAGATACTGAAGATTTTAATGAAGTTGATCGAAATGAATTAGTGAAATTGAGCCTCATTATATCACTCTTGTGAAAAACATCGCATTTATCACCATCATTTATAAATAATAATTAATAGAAGAAACTTCGGTTCACCAGACTGCCCTAAAAGATTTCTACGCCAGGAATGTCTTCATTTAGAACACAATAGTTTTTTAAAGATAGCATTAAAAAAAGTAAATTCATCATATATTCGCCCAATATTGCGAGAAAAACCTCGGTAGTTCTAATAAACCGAAATATCGTTATCACACTCACACAGTGCAGTCTCCGCCAACAGCAATCTCAAGTGGGAACACCAAATTCTTCATTACCTCCCCTCCCCTCCCCTCCACCCCTCCTTCCCCAGGAATCCCTGCCATTGCGTCCTTGCGTCCCGGCGACGGCTTTCTTAACAAAACGCATTTCTGCTAAACAGTTAAGAATGGTCGTAAAATGCTTCAAACTTGCGTTGTAAAAACGAAGACATCTTTAACTTTTGCAATAAATTTTTAACGCGTTGCGACGCACCCACGTCGGGCGTTATTGCCAGCGATGCGTGCGCTGGGGAGAGGGGAAGGAGGAGGGGGAAGGTCCTCGAAGCGGATGATAACGTGGCGCGTGGCCCCCCTCTTCTCGCGACCTCGCGCCTTCTTTTATCTCGTGCAACAAAAAGCCGAAAAGGGCCCTGATGGCGGCGATTCTTTCTCAGAACTCATAAAATCATGGTTTCTCCTCCCCCCACTACCGTTAATAATTCTCGCACACGTTTGCAGTCAAAGTCGTTCGAAAGATCCATACTATTAATGTTCTTTTCGATGTTTGTTACTCGAAATTACTAGTTGAAATCTCTTCGGCTATGCTGCACATCGAGTTTGGTAATGTGTGCAAGAACGAATGCTGTAGATAAATTATATGCAAGGTCTCTCCCCTTCATGAAGTGTAAAGGTAATCACTTATAGAATAATATGCCGAACAATTAATCATATTAATGTGAAATAAATATCTTAGATTATGGATCTTTTTTTTCAGGAAGTGAAAGGACATTGGAGACATATCTTTAAATTTATTTAATATGATAACACTTCACATACATTTCTGTAATAACCAATAATAAAAAATGAATTTCATTTACATTAATCTATTTATTAAGCATGCTTACACACACACATACACGCATCTATATTAAAATTGAAGTGTCAACCTGTAATTTCACAATACCTTTTTATCATTTAATATAGTTATTTACGATGTGGAAACCACTTTACTCTGAAAGGTAAAGTATCTATCCACGTTTAATTTAGGCTACCTTTTTCAGCTCATTGTCTTATAATCTATAAAAATGTTTTTTTGCTTGTTTTTAAACACAATGTATAGTATAAATTCGTTCTCAATGAAATTTTACATGCTTGAGCTTCAAATCAAAAGAAAACTTTATTACCAAACACAGATATTGAAAAAACTAGCCCATGCCCCTTCCCATTCTCTAAAACCACGATTTAAATGAGATCTCTCTGATTGTTTGCAAATATCTCAAAAATTTTGAGATCATTGGTCATAATGCATAATCTACAATAAGCTTACTGATCTTTTATTATGTTCATCAATAAATTCCATTCAGCATGAAAGGATGTTGTGCCACGCCAGAAAATATAATAAATAAAATCTAACATTTCGAAATATTATATATTCTGGAAGCACGTCCACAGTATGCTCTTCTAAAATGAAAGCGATTAGGAAAAGTCTGTCTTCCATACACCTAGCATCGCGTGGTTCTTCCTCTGAACAAGAACCAAATTGAAAGAGATAAGAATGCAATATTGGGCAATGTTACTTAGTAACATTGTTATTTATATTATTTATTGTTACTATCTTCCTCTGGCATGACACAAGATCCCAATCCCCAACTATTCACGGTATTAATTCATCAAGATCTTTAACTTAAACTCCCACCTTTGTGAGAAACTGTTTTGGTTTCAACAGTCGAATTCAATCATTCAATTTTTTCGTGATACGTAAGAAGACGAATCTTGAGACATAGATGGAACCAAAGACAAACCTTTGCAGATGTGGACTATTCAATTGGGGGTTCAGATTCGAATTCGAACGAATTGATGTTCTACTATATACATCTTTTCACCTTCTGACTTACGAGATTTTGTGGACTTATTCGTCTTTCGGAATTTGCTTGATGGGCTTGCTGCAATTCTTTTTGTTTCTGAATATTTCCTTATTGAATTTCAATGACCTTATTTCAAAAACCCATTCATTCCATTGTTATTCTATCGTGCATAATGTATATAGAATCCAATTTGTTTGTCTTTCACTTTCGATCCAAGACCTTTTGCTGTGTAAATTAGAGGACCAAGAAAACAAAGCACTCTTCTCTTTCTTGAAATTTGAATATCTGTTCCATAAAGAAACACCAATCCATTTTACACCAAGCCGTCTAACCTCTAATTCGGCTCTCGTAGTCCTCGTTTCACAACTAATGAAGTATTATGGAATATTTGTATTACACAAAATGCAACATTTCTGGTATGTGAGTGTTTCTACCCCTGTTATTTTTGCTCACTAAAGCCTATTTTCAGAAAGTATAAAAAAGATATATTAGTTTTCTGAAAATATTACATTTGTTTAATATAGAATTCTAAATTGAAATTACGAAGCATCAGTTTTCATCAGCCACCTCAAAATTAAGATCATTAAGCCGAAGAGAGATTAGTGTACTAATGGGTCAACCTTATACACACAAGTTTATAAATAATTCATTGCATGTCTGCTGTCCTATTACAAATCGACTTTTCATGAATGATATGTAAAATACGGAAATATTTTCAGACCACTTCGAACAGTTTAATAATTTATGAAAGATCTGAAGTAATACTCTTAATTAATTGTCGAATTCACGATTTTGTCTCATAAATCACGATTTTTTTCGTTACATCTACCTCGCAAATAAGTCAGTATTTTAAATGACGTATGTGTAATTTTATAGGATTGTTCCTATTTTTTAATTCTATCTTTCAAATATTTTAACACATTGGTTGAGAGATTTCGTTGATGGACTTGTGCAGTACATCAAAGGTGAAGTTAGACCCGTCTTATAGTTTGACATCAGTAAACTCTCCAGCAGCAAGAAATATACTACAACTTCTGGATTTCAGTTCCCTCTTTTTATGCCTCGTAAAATTGTGAAGCTGAGACTGCCAAGTTCTTAGCGCGTGAACAACATCAGAGAACACTTCCTGAAGCGAGTAGTTCTTAATTTATAAAAAATCTTTACGAGAAAACTTGAATGATAGCCTCCTTGCTACAATTTGTAACAAATGTCGCCCTCAAATTTAGTAAGACCCTTCTCAATCTCGACCTTTAACATTTTAGTCAAAAAAGTGAAATTATCGATCAGAATAAAATAAGACCGCGCTTAGAGAACCTTCGGGAATAGTGTACTATATCTTGTGAGTTGTAAGAATAGTCCTGTAGGGCAATTACTAGATGCATATCTGTTGATGCAGAGCTGCTGTGTATAATGTCATTACCAATCACGTGTAGTAAGAAAAATTGTTGCCCATCATTTTTGGAATAACGTTAATAAAGAAAGCAAAGTGCTACACTGAAAATTATACGTATATTACAAAATGTCAACACAACTACACTATTATATATTTACAAGAATGTACTACTATGTAACTCTTGTCGAGCCAACGCTTAGTGCTTTAATAAACTTCGTGTTAAATACCTAATAAATGTTCTGTAATAAAATGGTGATCGACGAGAATTGTCTGATAAGAATGAAATGAGAGTTGTTGCAAATTATCAAGTTAATGCATAAAATGTATGTAAATGTTAACACTCAGGTAACTTATGAAAAAGTTAAGATTTGATGAAAAAGGAATTGCACATTTCATCTGGTCTTCATTATTCTTAGAATTCTATCTTTCACACTCACTTAATTGGATAAATACCTTCTTTATACTTTATTTCCTTTGTAGGCTAATATTAAACTTGAATGGCTACATGGAAAGTTCACAAAATACTGTGCTGCCCTGAAGCCACTTTTGGTCCATGTTAGTCCAATGCAACATAGTTTGCACGTCCGCCGGCGCATATCCAAATTATCTGTGTCGCATTTGTATTCCAGTATGGATCCCTAAACGGCTATAATAGCTTTCCGCCATCTACGCGCCGTAGCTCGACGCAACTTGCAGCGATACATTGCAGCGAGGGAATACGAAATTGGCCGTAAGGAGGTTGAAACTTGGGAAGAAAGTTTCGAGGCAATAGAGTTAAGTCATTACCACAAAAGCAGGGCTTCAAACGCCTAATATCAAGAGCAAATCGTCCCGCTTATGCGGAAGTCTAGCGATAGAAGGGTGACGCGTCCTCACTTGCTAATTGCGTCGTTACCTCAGGGAACGACAGCGTAGGCGAAGGCGGTGACGACGAGGGTGATTCGAGGAGGACCACGGAATGGAGGACAGATGCCTGGAGGCAGAGGCGATTGAGACGTACAAAATAGAGGGGAAACTCCAGACTGTATTAGTTGTAAAGATTAAAAAAATAATATTTGACGAAAATAGGGCGAAAAATTCGGCGGCGGCGATGGTGGTTAGCGTACTGGCCTGTTGTACCCAAGTTGGCGGGTTCAAACCCGATCGAAGCCGTGGATTTTTAAGGGCGAAAAAATCCTTCATACGCCTTCCTTCGGAGGGGAAGTAAAGCCGGCTGTCCCATGTTCGTAGATTTACTTGCATGTAAAAGATCCTCAAGCCTAAATGACGCCTCTGAGCTAAATTCAAATCGCCTGTTTCTCGCCCAAGAAATACCTCCTTTCTCTCCTAGTTGGTGAAAGGAGCGTAGCGAAATTTGCGTGGTCAGACGGAAGAGCGGGCCTGATGGCCCGAGTCTCGCCACGTAAAATAAGGCAAATTCAATTCAATTCAAAAATATGATGAAAAGGTTATTGAGAGATAAAAAGCTATAAAATACCAAGAAAACAACAATATGCGTGATAACGATGTTGACGGTTACACGCACTGTCCGAAACCGGCAAGTTGCCGGCGGCAACAGAAACTACCAGTGGTACTAGTAAAAATCAGATGTTATCATAGAGAGCAACTCATTTCTACTCGTACATATATCGACTGAAATGTTTTATAGACATTTGTCGACGGATAAAAAACGAACCTGAAAGAGACTCCTGCAAAGACAGACAAATCTCTAAAGTGAAGCTGACACAATTGAAAAGAGTATAATATGAATTGAATCAGCCGAATCTTTAATATTAATAATAAAATATGTATAATTATTAATATTAATTTATATAAAATGTTAATAATGAAATAATAAATGAATATTAATGAAGTACAATTTGATCTGATAAATATAATACGTCAATACAATAGCTAAATTCAAAGTCTGTGGAACAGGGTAACTCCAAGATTGTATTTAAGTAATTGTTTGTAGGACATTTTTGTTGACAATTTCCTTTCAATGAACTTTTTTAATTTACTGAAACTTGATAAATTTAGGTATTGATTATTTTCGTATTTGTTCTTTGCAGAATAATAAGCGCATATTTAGTCATAATGCCAATAAACTGAAGAAGCAGAAGCTAAATAACAATATAGCATCAATATAGAGTCAAAATAGCATATTGCTTATATCATAACCAATATTTGAAAAGAAAACATTATCATACAATAAACGTGAAGTACAAGTGAACTGAAAATATCTTATAAACTCGACAACAAACATCCACAGGTAGAAGCAATTCACTAATTAGTTCTATCGCACTTACAAGAACCGTATAGTTATACATCTTGTTTATTTTACAATATATGAATTACTATCGTTACCTGAAAAAAAACAGTAATATATACTACACTGACCAGAGATAATTCATAAAAATTAATATAGAATGTTTTATAAATATTTGTTTAGCCACAAACGAAGAATAATATTCCTAGTGAAAACAAACGGCACCAGCGCATGAAAGGGAGTCATGTTCTCTGCGTGTGTATCGCCGTGAGCCCATTGCGCTGGGGGTGTCGCGTGGGTGGTGTCGCGTGGGTGGTGTCGCGTGGGTGGTGTCGCGTGAGTGGTGTCGCGTGGGTGGTGTCGCGTGGGTGGTGCCGCGTGGGAGGCTAACGAGGGCGCGCGCGAGATGGACGCGGCCCCAGCGGTGCGACTCCCCGCCCGGGGGGCGCCCTAATTCCATTATCATAAACAGACGCGCACGGTTTATCAGCGCCCGCCTCCCAGTCGCGCCCCGCCCCCACACCACGCCGCTTGACGATCCCACGGCACGCCACCCCACGCCATCGCCTCTCCGCCCCCATCTCCACGCCGTCACCATCCCACGCGCACCGCTCATAGCCCTCAACGCCCAACCCGACCACCATCGCACCCACACACCCCCGTCAACCGTCAACACCACCCTGCCGCTTCAACGTCCCACTCCACGCACATCCCGCTTCACACGCACCACCTGCCCACACCGCCCATACCCCCACCACACGCCCACGGCGCTCAACGCCCACCGCTCCCATTCGCCCCATCGCTCCTTCAGCCGTCTCCACCACCCCATAGCCTCACCGCCACTACCCCATTCGCACCGAACCAATTCACACCTCACCCACCACTCCACCGCCCACCACCTTCACCGCCCAGAACCCTGCCGTCCAACCGCCCACTCACCCGCCACGTTTAACGCCCCCCCACCGCCCTCACTGCACTCACCGCCCCCAATGCACTCACCGCCCACAGCCATCACACCACCCATCGTCCTCAACGCCCCACGCCACAACCTCCATCGCCCATTGCTTACACTGTCCCCAGCCCCACCAACTCGCCTCATCCCACCGTTTGCTTTACACCCACCGCCTTCAAAAACGCTCACAGCCTCACGCCCTGCACACATCGCTCAACCGCCGCCCTCTCACCCGCCCCATGCTCTACGTCTCCACCACCCGGCTTCACGCCCACAGAATCCACCATCATATCACCACTCCTACTGCCCACCGCTCACCGCCCACATTCACGCCTGCGAATCCAACGTCCACTCACACGCCCACCGCATCACGCCCCTGCCTCACATCCACTCCGACCCCTCACCCCCCACTTCCTTCCGATCTAGACACATGCACACCCGGATCGCCTTGGCCAGTCCTGTTGCCCCCACTCCCCACCCTATCCGGTCCTTCCACCTGTCCGTTCCTTCGATTCCCTCTCTGCTCTTCCCTCGCACTCCCAACTCACTACACACCGGCCAAGGTGGCTCAACTTATGACACTGCGCTGCCTCCGACCGAAAGGTCCTGCGATTCCACTACCGCCGGTGACAAGATTATCGACGCACATAGCTAGGTCGAGTTCAGCCGCTGTCTGGAGGAGAACTCTTGCGGCCGGCTGTTATGATCGGTGGTTTTCCATCGTTTCTCTGATAAACGCCAGGCGAAAGCCAGTTCACTAAAAATCGATTCACGGACCGCGCGCGATCCTTCTTTCATCTTCATTGTCTTATCCTCATCCCTTACTTACACACACGCATGGGCTACATTTCCACACTTGCCTGTAGACCAGGCGGGAGCTTTGAATTTGTGACGGACCGCGCTAGAGCCAAGTTAGGTGCTTAAATCCTTGTTTTACGTGGCGAAAGGTCATCAGGCTTCCGTCTGATCCTGTAAATGTCGCTACTCTCCTTGCACCCTCTAGCGGAGAAAGAAGGTATTACTCGGGTGACAAAACAAAATGCGGGCGACGAAACATTAGAAGCACATAACAAACCATGTAGCACACCAGGTCCATCCACCACGTCACCTCATTGAGTGCATACCTCATTCTCATGTCAACGATGAGTTTTTCGCTTTTGATTTTCCATGATTTATTGTTCTTAAAAAGAAGATAATTAGATTTATTGGTTGGTTATTTCGTGTTAATTCGTGGTAATTATTCCCGTAAGTTTAGTGCTTGCCATTACAACAGGTGTCAGTATTCTTCTCCGCAGGGTGACGAGGTCTGGCGCCAGCCTACGCGACGTCCTGCGGGGTTTTCCACATCCAGTGATCTCCCACCAACGGAGCATCGCCCCAGCCGGGACAACGTTCGACTGGTCTCCCGACATGTATGGTAGTGTAGTGCATGTAAATATAAGTGTGTGTATGTATGAGGAAGAGGCATGAAAGATCGCGCACTTTCCGTGGCCCGTTTCTTAGGGTACTGCTCTGGCATTCCCTCGACATTGATGAGAGAAACCATGGTAAACAAAACTACTGAGAGCGGCTGACCATTAGAATTATCCTCCAGACGGTGACTGAATTCAACCTAGCCATCAAGCTAGAGTCGAAAATCCTGCCACCTTCGGAACTCTACCCCTAGGACCCCCCCTCAGATGCTATTCAGTGACATTAGCTGGCGCCCTGAGCTTCTTCAACCTTTTACACTAGATTAAAGAATACAATTACAGGTCCTGTTAACCGTATGCACATTCTGCCACGACGCCAAAGTTTCATGAGTTGGGTACTTTATTAGATATTTGGGTTTGAAATTGTCCATAGTCTGTCTGTCATCCAAGTTTCCGCAGCCTTGAATTACAACTTTTCAACTGACTTTTTCTTGTTTCCTTCCATCTTTCTTCTGGATTGTCATTTTATTCAAGTCAGAAAAACATTATGTGTCGAATTTATAAGAAAATATGGTGAATTGAATCTGAATATTTTACCATATAAATTCCGTGCTTCGATATCGCTTAGTTAATCCCCTTTTTACACATGTTTAAGTGCAAAAAAAACTTTCCACGTACAAAAATTATCTGCAGTTCTCATTGTGTTTTTTTCTAATTTTAAAGTGATTGCTGAACGTCGATTTTCATTACAATATTCACATCATTCTTGCTCATGAGCTAATCTATGTTCTGCGATTCATTGATGTAACGTGGATCACTTAGTTTGAAAATAAGAACATTGAAATTCTTAGAAGATACATATATTTTCAAAGAAAATATTGCAGAACATTGGAAGAAAAATATGCTTGTTTTTGTGAACAAATATTCTAATTTTTAAAATTAAAGAAGAAAACAATGCCTAAAGACATTGAATGCAACAAACAGTAAGTAAGCATACTTTGTGACAGATTTTAGATGCCCTTTCATTCGTTATTAATGCTGTTTGACGTCGATTTAAGAAGTAATATTTAAAATATATTTTTATACACCTACATTCACATCAGTGCAGACATGAATAGTGAGTTTGCTTGGAAAAAGTTTCCTTTCAGAAAAATTCACTTATTTTGGTAAAATGACATTCTTTAGTTACGTCAGTTTGCCGATGTTATAGCCTGTAGAAAATTATATGGCACTGACACTAGAGCAAATGTCAGATTGCTGATACACACAGATGAAACTGTCATGGTGCTTTGCGAACCTAATTACACAAACGCAAACGCTGGAATAAAACAAACACAAAGAGATTAAATAAACCGTAAATTCTGTTATGACTGCTGCATTTGTAATTAACGGAAACATTGTGTTAATTCACAACCGGAAAATTAAAAAGGATGTGAAACTGTTCTGACCGCCCCTGAAAGCACTACACAATAGAAAAGCAATCACTGTTGAATTAGACGCGACCTTTGTGAGTAAAAATACTCTCTCTGTAATTCCGGTCCCCGTTAATTAGCTTCCCATCCAAAAATTTTGGACTTTACTATCACATAAAAGGCATACAAAATTGAGAGAGAAAATGTATTTTTAAATTAAAACAGACAACTTTCCTTTGAAAAATTCAAAGCATTATGCATGTATTAATAATTTTAATAGTTTTCCTTCACAATTATATTTTTTGTTATTTTATTATATTGTTTGTATTTAAATTATTGAGAGTGATCTAGTACTATAATATTATTATTAAGAACAAAATCAACAATACTGCTTTCGTCTCTTTTATGTTCCCACAAGGGGACATCAGAAATGACTATCATCAGAAATGAAGTTCCAAACACTGAAAAAGCCTTTAAAAATAATTAAAATATTAATAGTGCCTAAATTGTTGCATTTCTTCCAAATCATTACAATAACTACATTGTGCATTTTACAAGACTACAGCCTATGTTTGGTATCTCCTACATTATCTGTACTAGCTCTAAAATGTTTGCTTTCTTTGTAGACTAAAACCAGAGCAAAGTAACAAATTCCTGGTTACAAATATAGGAATAAAATCATTCGTCAGCAGTCTATATAATTCTCTAAGACTGTAGTATAGCCTGAACCCATTCTGAAAAAATATTTTAACTTCTAGGGTCTTCTAATTGAGCTCTCTTGTTGAGAAGTAAATCTCTCTGAAACTATTTTTCGACAGAGAAATACCTCCTCAGGTGTTTTTCCTCTTAAAGGGACCATACAAATAAAATAAAAACACGTAAAGCACGACAAAACGGATCGCAATATAGTACGGGATACATGAGAGTACAAGGGATGAAGGGAAAATGGCAATTGATTCGGTAATAACATTTGTGATGACGTAAATATCCCAATAAATATGTTGCTTAAGAATATTGTTCGTTCTTACCAAGGTTCCGTTATGATAATAGGAAAGTAAACATTTCGGAAAGAGTGTTCGAAATGTAGATCTACCAATTGCAATTGAAAGGCAAGGGCATCTTAAACTCGGGCCATGTAACGAAACAGCCCATCAGCTGGCAACAATGTGTGATATTTACGTTATTTAAAGTTGAACTTAGTTCAAGATATCCCACTGTAACTGCCTCATACTATCTTCCAAATACTAAATACGTGAA
>BOPP01000041.1:1654406-1667218 GCA_017312745.1 Gryllus bimaculatus | reverse complement strand
GGCGCACACCTTGAATGAGCAAAGTGCAGAAGTCTCCCGGAGACATTCTTGTCCGACTCTCAAAACCGAACAGACAACGTGCGTTCACCTTTAAACATCCCTTTGTCCCTTGCGCTCGTGCCTGTCACCATGTTTGATCAAAATATTTACCTATCAGAAAATACGTATTTACGAATTGGTATTTCCTCCGTTTCTTACATAATTATTACTATGTAATGTGTTAATAGTTAATGTACTATGTATATTCCAAAATGAACACGTACCATTAATACTAATAAGGTAATATTACCCCTATAAAATCCATGAATTTGGATTATGTTTAAAGAGGAATTGCTTTATTTAAACAAACTGCAATCTGAAAGATCAGTCTTGAAGTTTTAACTTCAGCAAATCAAACGTTTATTGCAATAATTAAAATATAACAATTACAAATCAATTTTACGTATCAAAAATAAATTTGAAAAGTATTTATCTTCACAAGAAGTCTACTAAAGTATTTTATTTGAAAAAAAGTATAATCTATGCATAAAAGTATTATTATTGGTGTTATATTTACCGTCATACAATTAAATTCTTCAAACTCATACAAATAAATGTATTTAGTTGATTTCAGAGAACGTGTTCACAATATTTCTATTATATAAGTGTCTTTAACTCATCTGACATTATTAATGATACTTGTAAAACATGAAAATTGTGAATTCACGTAACTTTGTAGAATGTTAATCTTAAACAGTACATTAATTTAGAATACTAAAACCATAATGTTTGCGAAAAACGGATTCACTTCAATTTTTTATTCCCTTTAAGAACCTATAAGATATCATAACTATGACGTGTTGTAAATACGTGAAAAAGCAAACCAAGAAGAAAATAAATCTATCAAGTCACTTAACATTGTAAAACACTATATTCAGCCTTCACGGTTCCTCAAATAAACCAATAAAAAAACATAAAGTCTTTAAGGCAGAGGACGATTCAATAACCTCCTTGACAATGACAATGGGCTTAACTCACTTCAATTGAGCGGAGACTCTGCAGAATTGAAAACAACTGGGCTTGAGCGCACGGCTGCAGAATGGGTCATTGGCATTTCCGCCGATTGACGTTTCGTTCCAACAATATCAGGACCGCTGGTTGAGGAAAGGCGCGTCGGTAACGATACAGAACAGTTCAAACTAATGGAACGAGAACAGAGAAAAAAGAGGTGGCGAGAAAAGACGAAATGAAGAGAGGCGAGGCGAGAAGTGCTGAGGAACAATATGAGGAGAGAGATGAAATAAAAAAAGGGAAGGGGAGAGGCGGCTAATAGAAATGAAACGAGGGGAATCAGGAAGTTAAAGACGATGTGAGATGAAATCAAGCGATACAGGCATATGAAGGAGAAACGAGTAAAGAAAAGCAAAATCAGGCGAGGAAAGGCAGGGCGACAAGTGAAGAACAAGGCCAAGTGATGTAAATAGAAATTAAATGCTATAGAGTATGACCCTATACATCAAGTATTAGGCAAAAGACAGAATAGGTAAGGCTGAGGAAGAAATATGTCGTAACAGGGAAGAGAAAGAGGGCATTGAAAGTACAAATGAGTCAGGAGAAAGTGGACCTGCACGAAAGTATCGCATGTTATCCACCTCGACACTTTGCCTGTTAGGGTTCGACATTCATCCATTAGGGTTCTTCGACACTATCTAATTAGCTAGGATGAGTTCAGCCGCTGTCTGGAGAAAGATTTTAGCAGTCGACTGCGGCGACCAACAATTTTCCGTTGTTCCGTACTCGTAAGCCTGAATGTAAGTCGTGACCTGATCTCCTTCAACACCACCATCGCCCGCAATATCAAATGCACTAAACTTACAAGAGAAATAACCTAATTATTTATCGCGTTCAGAAACAATAATCCCTTACTGGCAGAAAGTACGACGATACTCCTATCTCGACAGTACAGGCGCGGCCGGGTAGTGAGAGAACGCGAAGAGCACGGAAGTCTAGGGCGAAGGCGTAATTATCTGTTGGCGAGTTTACAATCAGTTAATGTCTGACGATGGATAAGTTGATGTAGATTGTGAGCTAGTCTAGAATGTATCAAAGTTCTGAGCGGTTAAGTCATAGACAAGATCTATCGCATGCCAATAATCCATGTAGCTTTATATTTGCTATACTTCATTCATGAACGCTGGAATGCAACTCAAACTGGTAGGCAATACCTTTGGGAACGTGCGGATATACGGACGACTCAAAGTTTAGGACCAATCTGTGTACTGACAATCTTTCATAATGTGCGTCGTAAAGCAATTCTTAGATTGGGGACTATCTATCGGGGAACTCTTTAATCAATCCAAAACTCCTAGTTGCGTTCAGTAATGAGTGAGATAGCACTAAATATACGCCATGGGGGTAATGTAAATCAGAGTCTGACGAAAAGAACGCACGATGGATCTAATCTGAGTACCAATTACTTTCCAAGTTGATTGAGACTCTTTAGATGGGAGGGGCTCACTGAACCCTCCTAATCATAGATATCTAGAACAGTAAATTCACCTGGAAACGACTAGTCGATTATACGAAGGTTGATTTATATAGAACAGGCAATACCAATGATAAGCTTTTTATGCTTAATCTTTTAATATTTTTTTTCGAATAGTCAAGGCTTCGGTAATTTGTGTAAAATATCATCGTAGAACATAGTATATTATTACCAGTGGATTTCGACAATAGGTAATTGTTAAGACGAAGATGTGTTTGTACATTTTAGAGGGAGTAAAATACTATGGGGTATGAATTTCTCGGCTTCGGATGGCAGATTGATTCGTCACTTTTATTTGAAGACGGAAACGAAACTTCAGCAAAACATTGTCAGGCAGCACCTTAGATGATGAAAATATGTTAGAAGTGGGATATTCTATACGAAAATCCAAGCAAAAACTGGCGAAGCATAGACTCACGAGAGGTCTGCTCAGTACTGACAAAAGACGTTGAGATAGTTAGAATCAACAACACTCGTGTGGAGGATAATTTGGGAACAGAACTAGACTAGTATTTGGCCTCCTCCGCATAGGTGTGTAATTTGCATCGGGCTTGTAAGGAGGTATGAAGCTACACAGAGTAAGTGATCGTAGCCCTTGCGAGGGACCCATGAGATCAGAGGGTTTTCTGTACAGTCTACATTTTACAAACACCGTACCGGTGAGATGCACTTCACTAAAAAATAATTTGCAGTTGTTGGTAGAATTAGGGCTGCTGATTGGAAAATGTAAATCATCCCGATATCATTAAACTATACGTATGAGAATACGCCTCTCCTATTATATTTAAACAGTGAAGTTAACATTTATATTATATTTCCAATGAGGCATTGAAATGTTACGAATAGAATTCCCATATACATTTAACACTGTACTTCAGCAGTAGATTAATTCAAAGCAGACATAATTTTTTCACTAATGTTCCGCTGCAACGGTACAATACACGAAAGATCTGCCAATTGTGTCCAATATGACCGTACTTAGAGGCGGGTTACGGGCCTAACCTCTTTCAAATTCTCTGAGCAGATATAATAGGATAAGATGGACTGGCATCTCAGATTTCATGAATGGCTCGGGTAATACTGTAATGCCAAGCAGGCACTACACACGGTGCCCACAGTCATCACTTTACCATGCACGCACTATTTGCTGATCATCTGATGAAGTGAACCAATATATCTATACATCGCCTCACGAAGCTTATGATCGACCACACTATTTATCATAAATACATCCATAGTAGCAGCTCACACGAAAAACAGCTCATTGCACGCTCATTACTTGCTAATTCACCCGCTTTTACACCGCGGCGCTGACGCACGAACACATAGGGGATTCGCGCATTAGTACAGCAAGACCGAATTATGTGATTGAACTTAAGGCATAAGGTCGAAAAGGCTTCCTTATTGCTAGTTAAAAACCTGTGACATCGCTAAGATTGTACAGATCTGATAAAGCACAAAAATACAAGAGTTTTAGAACAGTTTGTATACTACTATGACGCCTGTAAGGCCTGGTCACAATTAGACTGGTAATCTTGCAGAATAATTATCGGTACCGGCCCACCCGATATAAGTCGGTATAAATTCACCTAATTCTTACGTGTCTAATGAACCTGTTTCCCGCAACAACTGTATGCTCCCT
The DNA here is from genome assembly GCA_017312745.1 of Gryllus bimaculatus. Classification (NCBI taxonomy): domain Eukaryota; kingdom Metazoa; phylum Arthropoda; class Insecta; order Orthoptera; family Gryllidae; genus Gryllus; species Gryllus bimaculatus. The sequence goes on along the minus strand of BOPP01000041.1, from coordinate 1,663,052 downwards.
GTGAGCTCTGGGGGCACCCACATCCGAAAAAAAATTTTTTCCGGTCAGAGGGGGGTTAAGAATTTTTTTTCCCCCACAAATCAAAAAATTGTTTCCGCAGCACAGCCTCCACTTACTAGCACATAGCGGCTGTCGTTACCTCTCCCTTGTGGGTAATGTCAAATACGAGTAAAACACATTTCCAACGAAACGAAAACATATTCTCTAAGTCGGATGGCTAATGCAATCGGCCACCAAACCTGCTACAGCATGCTGCGACTTTTGGGATTATTGTCCTGTATTCTGAACAACGACTTATCTTGTACCTCATTTAGATCTAATACACTTCCGCCAAAACCGGTTTCAGCCGACCTTCTAATCCTCGTCAAAAGACTAACAATGCGGAGTAAATAATATACTTAACAATTCCACTTTAAATACACCGAATTTCAATCAAAATTGTAGAGATATATTACTCATTAATGAGCCGTCCATTATCACGAGACATTCCAGTCAATACCCTTTTCTCTCAAACAAACTCGCTTCCATATCAACTCCTACATACCATTCATTATCACCCACTTACTAGTTAGGAAACAAACTGTGAGTCAATGTCTATAAACATTTTACATTTTGGAACACTACTGTTCGGCGACTTGACGACTAACAGTAACCTCAAACTTAAGGAGACAAGAATTTGCCTTCTCGTAGCCTAAAAAACAAATGAACAAATTCGAATTGTCAGGTTGTGTAGTACGCGATAAATAAGCACTTTTATTCATTGTTTTAAATGCTGTTTATGTGTAAAGACATATCATCGTGAATAGTAAGGTATCATATTTAATTATGGTCGTTGAAATTTCAATTTTCGGGCGGTGGAGCTGAGAGCTATCTTTTTTCTGCTACTCATGAATCCACCTCTGCGTCTATTTCGTGCTGCAGAGAACACTTATTCAAACCAAGTCAGTGATTTGAAATTGCAGCACAATGCAAATTTTTTTGAATCATCATTGATGTTTATATATAAATCCTATTATGTTTTTAACTGGTGCTGACGTATTACTGTCTGTATTTTCGGAATGGAACTCTTCATGGTTACATTTTACAGCGTTTACACTTCGTGTTATCACGAAAAGAAATAACTAAAACTTCGTGTCTGACAAGATTTTTCTCCAGTAAAAAATAAAAAGTGATAAATTTGAAACTTAACGAGGAGATGCTGTGAACTCTGATTTGGTGCAGGACACAGCTTTTTTTTCGATGCAATTATTCGTCTTGTTGAAACACTAGTAACAGCTGTGGTATTTTAAGGGAAATAAAAGAGATCCAAGGTAGTGATTAAATGGATGCTTTTAGAAGAAAAGGTAATTGTGCTCAACTTTCGTTAATGTTTATGAAAAGAAATAAAATTCTATAGGCGTTATAACATCATGTAACTTGCATAATACATAAGAAGATTGATAAGAGTTTGCAAAAATGTAATATTTTGTTGTTGTTTATTTACTCAGAGAAAATAGGTTTCCTTTTTAAACACGCATGCATAACATATAGCCGATAAAATTTTATGTCAGGTGAAGCATAAATAATACTCAGGTATAGTCTATACCCGAGCAGTTATGGTATGTTTCAGAAAATACTTCATAATATAACTTACTTTTCGATTAGTTCTGAAAATCGCGTCGCGTTAACTAATAACATTTATGTGTGAAGTGGATGGTATCACGGGAATTGAAAGCAAGGTATTTGTGAGTCGCTCTTCAGTTTCTACCATGCCTTTCTCATTTGTCTGTCGCCCACTAATGTGTTCGACAGTCGCGAGCGATGCTGCGGCCGTGCGGCTGGCAGGAAGTGCGCTGTGCAGCGCGCGAGGCTGAACCAATGGTCCATATCGAAGCGGCGGAGGAGCCAGGAGGAGGGGGCTCTCTGGTGGCATGGCCGGGTCCTGCATTACACCGCGCGCTTAAGCGCGAGCGTTGCGCGCCTGCGCCCTCACCGCTGAGCGCTCGCATCGCAGAGCGGGAGGGGAGCCACTGCGAGCGGCGGCGGTGTGTAGCAGGCGGCTGGGGCCCAGACCAGCCGCTTCGCACCCGACGTTTGGCCTCATATCCGTCGTCACGCGGCCCTTGCGCTGGCCTGAGGAAATCAGCCTCGCTCGAAATACTTTGTCGTCACTCGATCCTGTGGGTTTTCACTCACCCAGTCTCTTTCCCTCTCTCTCCCCTCGTCTCCACTCTCTCTCGCCTGACGTCTCTGCCCAGGTCACTGTCTCGGGTCGGGCGGATCTCGGGACTCGTCCGTCGGTGGGGCGTCTGAGGGGGCGGGGGGCCGGTCGTAGTCGCGTCGTGGGCCGGACGGGGCCGCTGCACATCGCGGCGGGCCTCGCGGCCCAAGCGGGGCGATGGAAGCGGACGCGGGTCGCACCTGGAAGCCTCTGCCAACAGCTGAGGGAGACCGTCGTCCGCCTCAGGGCCCCAGTCTCAGGCCCTGGTCCCTCTCTGCCATCCCACTACCCCGGGCTGCCCTCGACAGGCAGAGTACGGGACGGTGTAGAAGGGCACGGAGTGGGCAGGAGCAGGGCAGGGCAGGAGGGAGGGAAGAGGACGGGCAGGGGAAGAGGACGGGAGAGGGGGAGAGGGAGGGAAGGGAGGGAGAGGGGTAGAGTGAGAGAGGACTGGAAAGATTCCAATGGGAGAATTAGCAGCGTCTCCCGATGCTAGACGCTACTCCTCCGATGCTCCCGAGCACCGTCTACCGCGGGCGAATCAGTCCCTCCCTCTCCTCACTCTTCAGCACCCGTGTGGTCCGCGCATCAATCGAGCTTCCTACGTCTCCGTCGCACCATCTTCGGCCTATCCGCAACCTCTGCCCTACCCTCTCCAGTCCGACTGCTCTTCTCCCGGACGTCGCCTATGCACGGCCTCTCCCGTCTCGCGCTCAAGACTCGCCGCTTCCTCCTCGGGGTCGCCACTACCGTCGTTGCGTCGCGTGCGCCCCCCCCTCCGGTGCCCAAGGCGAGGATGAGTAGGCCGAAGCAAGGGGTTTGCCGCCGCCCCTAGAAGGGAGGGTCTGGGCGCCCCATCCCTCCGCGTCGCTCGCCGCTCCACCATCCAGACCCGCTCTAGACTCGCCGTCCGCCCTGCCCGCCGTCTGCTACGCAGACGTTTTGGTGTGGACAGAGCTCGCAACGTTTCTGTTTCTGGAGAAGGATCCGCTACAGGCTGCGTTGCTGCCAATCGGCTCGGGGCCTTGTTCAGCGCGCGTGACTAAGTGTGCGCGGCGTCTGCTGACGTGCACAGAGCAGCACCCCTCCGTTCTCTGCTCCCCCGCCACGCCCGCCTGGGCTCTTCGAGAGCTGATTTTCCGCTAGCTCGCGTACTACTCGGCACTCTAGCGCCCAACATGCCCTTACACCTTCTCGCCAGCAAAACGGCGCCATCAATTCTCGCTTCACATCGTCTCCTTCTGTTCTCCTTGGACTTACGATAACCTCCTCTTCGGCGCGCCACTCACGTCACCTCTCCTAACACTCGCCGCCTCGATGCACACCGAGAGCTTGGGACACCTTTGCCAGACCATAGGAGGAGGCCATCGGCCTTCAGACCACAAAAAACCTCCGTCTTATTTTCTACACTTCCGGTCACTCGCTACAACCTTTGGTTCCTCTATACTGTACTTCCCGACATCCCCTGGACGACATCATTTTCGCCCACAGTCGCTCGCAGTCAGCTCCGTATTTGATCGTGAACGTATCTCTTTCACTTCTGAAAAGCATAAGGCCATCACTGCCGCGTCGAACCTCGCTAGTACACTGACTCGGGGGTTCCTTTCGGAACTTCCCGGAATCTCAAGTGTTGTTGGTATTGGCTTTGGCGCCTTAACTATATTCTGCTAGAGTATCATGTTAAGTCCCGTAGTATTCATAGTGCTTGCGTAGGCTGCAGAGTCGCGTTCCTCCGTTGCCTGACTTGGTTGAGATCACTACAGCCGAACTCCTACCTGTACAGGCTAAAGCGGACGCACTCTGCCACCATAACTATTTATCCAACCTATGTTGAGAGCACGATTTCTGCTTCTACACTCGTAATATCAGGACGCTGCCGATGATTGATGCTAAGCAATATAGGGTCGATCGATCTCATCTGGCATTTGATAGGGTTAGAGCTGAGACAGTCATTCAATCACAGGCTGACAGTATTGGTTGTCAAGTGATACCTGGATGTAGATATACCCGGCAACTAGGATGAGAGAACTCAAGATACGTGATCGTAGAGCGTGGAATGGCCGCTGTTGGATACTAGGCTGCGGTACTTGTTTACTGATGCAGCGGGTAGAGAAAAATATCGACTAGAGCAGTTCGCAGCTAAGAATATTCGCTCCTTCAGCTTTCACAGACGACGAGAACCGAAGTACAGATAATAATAGTCCTGTTTCGAAAGCACGAGAAAAGATGTGTCTGCACAAAATCTATATAACTAAAATAGCACAATGCTTGCCGGACTCCTTAGCCGGATCTCGTGATGGGCCTAGAAAACTTTCGCCTGAGTTCAGGGACTTGCACGTGACACAGTATTCGTTAGATGCCTAGTCACTCCTTTTTCCTTCATACTTTCAGCATGAAATAACCTCCGATAGCCACCACTGCTAGCCTCGACATTCACAAACAAATGGTCAGACGTTCCTTCGCGAGATATTTACATCTTTGTCGAATAATCCTAGCGTTGCAGCTAACCCCTCTACCAGTATTCATCAACCCATGTATGTGACGTATGGAGCTGATGTCATAGCATTATCACTCATGTGCATAAAACTCAGCTTTGCTATTGCGTCTGTATGGCCCTTCATCAAATGCACCTCGCATGTGGGTCTGAACTTTATCGCATGGTTTTCTGCTTCAGCTTTAGCCCAAAATAGTAGCGCACTTGAGAGGCTAGCAATGATCAGATGTAGCAGCAATAGAGCTCAACCTCTCCTCGAACTCACTCTCGCATGGGCTTCGTTCCATTATGAGACTGTACCCGGCTTTCTCTCGTCTTCGGCTCCAGTGTTGACTTCTTCACTTTCAAGGCCGGAGCAGGGTGGTCAGTGCTATGACTGGGTGTCACGAGTAAATATGATTGGCAAGGATCACTGTCGAGTCCCGAATATTCCCGCGCTGTTTTTGACACGCTAGATAGATAGGTTGCAGCACTTAGTCGCTGTCGGATAGGAGAAATCCAGACGCCCGCTGTTCTGATCGGAAGTTTTCGTGGTTTCTCCGATCAACACTAGGCGAATGCCGGGAGCAATACCCTAACAAACGGGCCCACGAACGCTCGAGATATTTCCTTCATCCATAGTCCAATCATCACCTTACACAACACACTAACATGCACTACACTGTTACACATTACCGGGAGACCGGTCGGGAGCTTATAGGCTTGTCCCAGATGGGAGATGCCCCGCGGTGAGGAGATACCTGTTTGAGGCGGAAACCTCGCCTAACGACGGTAGGTCGGAGCCATATCTCGTCATCCAGTGGGGAATATCACCACCAATCACCAGAGAAAAACATGCACCTCGCTCGCGCTTTTATAATTGCCCTCGCTTCGGGGGCTGCGTCACTTGTGCGTGACCGTGAGTTGCGTCGTGGCACGGGCGGGAGAGGGATGGCGAGGAGTGGCACAATGAACAGGAAATCTTCCAAATATGTGCCATCCAGATTCACTGTAATTTAAGTCCAAACGGTGTGCAGGTGCGTATGTAAGCGTGGTTGATGAGGCGTCGGGCTACGAACAAGCATCACCAGTAAATATGAGGGCCCGACCTACGTAGAGGAATCACCTGTAAAGAAAGGGAACGCCGGAATTATCCATCGAACTCGTCGCGTTGAACTTGTATCATCGCAGTGGATAATCAGAAAACGATTCACTGCATACTTGTGCGAAGCTTCAAGGTTTTTTATAGTAAACAAGTTCATTAATCAAAAACAGAGTGCCAAAATCACAAATCCACACCTCGTCGTGGTATAAAAAAAATCATGCTCCGAATTCTACAAAGTTTTTATTACGAAGTATTTTTGAAACGAAATGTAATAATTTTTTTGAAATTTTGACTCGTGCAGGTTAATGCGGTGTCTCTGAGAAAGGAGATAAAGAGTGACACGTTGTGTAGAGATTGTGTCTAATTGCTTCCAAATAAAATGACAGCAACGTGAACTGACGTGATTGTCATCTGTCGAGAAACTCCAAACCCCCAACACTTCCCCCAGGGCGTATTTTTGAAGTTCTGCTGAGGTGACGCAGTGTCATGCGGAACAGGGCGGGGGGCGCGGTGAGGTTGGGGAGGGACGTCTGGGCGGGGCGGGTTGGGGCGGTGGGCGGGCAGAGGTGGGGGGGGCGATGGGGCGGTGGGGGAGAGGCGGCCTAACGGGCGATCTCCAAACGCGCCTGCCAGGCGACGCTCCGGGCCTCGGTGCCTCGACGATGGGCGTCGAGAACAAAGGCGCGCGTGTCCGTGCGTGACTGCCTCTAGTTGAGTGGATCGATTGAAGTTGATGCGCCAAGACGCAAAGGGATTCAAGGAAGATCATGAAGTTTCGAGGGCTTATTTTATGGCAACTGCAACACGAAATAACGCAATAAACGTCTAGGAATAGAACGCTTGTAGTGTGTTTGCGTAGACTTCCGCAGCTTTTCTGACGGTGTAAAATAATAACGAAAGACAAGGCAGTGAAAAATTGGGAGATGGAAAAATTGAAGTAATAATATAATAAAATAAACTCTCGTTGCTTAATTAATATTTTCTAGTTTTTTAGGTGGTTCGTAATACCAAAGCTAGAGGAAAATATTGTTTCGCCTGAACTTTCTCCCAGATGCGTTTTCCGTGTGCAGGTTATGATTTAGGAACACTGTTACAACATAGGTCATACATTTATTTTCAGGCAGAAGGAAAAAGTAAAAGCGATATAGAAAAGAATGAAAAATTCAGAAATTGAGATAACTGAAAGTAACTTAACACCCAGTAATTTATTAAGCAATCATAGTTTGAGAAATGTTTGCAATTTTAAACTCAAATATATACTAGTCTACTTATGTAATTCATCTTAATCCCGAACAGAGATGAGAGACGGAAGCTGGGAGAAGAGAAAAAAGGCAGCGGTCTACCAAGACGAGATAATGTCTACAGTCTCAGGAGTTCTATAACTCTTAGTTTGAATAGTTGATCTCTTCATCCATCTACGAAAATTATAAACTTCATCTTGGTCTTCTGTGTTCACACGGAAGTGTAAAGGTAGCCATTAGAGTTTAAACATTCAGTTTGCTGGTATTATTCGGTATAGTACGCCCGCTGAGATATTTTTTAGGTTGCTCAAAAAGATTTTGAATGGTATGTAGAGAAAAGTCAGAGAACAAAAACAAATACGTCACATCTAAAAAGTAGAAAAAATATTCTGTGTGTTTTTTCCTGACTTTTACTGATAAAAAATAACCTGTCCATAACTGCGTGGAATTCTATGTGGTGTACCAAAGCACCTACCCATCGTACTGCGTGATTTATTCATTTCTCTCGTCTTTGCCTGGCGTCTACGGGCCCTTTCCATCCTTTCCCTACTATTCCGTCTTTACTGCAGCACCTTCCCCTTTTCCCCCCTCGTTACTCCGCCCTAACCTACTTCCCCCGCCCACTCCACCCTCATGTCCCACCCCCACTTCACCTGCGCCTATACGCCTACGCGGATATTCCCTGCTCCCTTCCCCAGCAGGCCCGCGTTGTCGCCTTCGCCTCGCCTCGTCTCTCCTCAGCCGCTGTTCGGTCCGCGGGCGTAAATCAGCTCCGCGCCCCGGGAAGGATTTACGGGGACTCTGCGGCGCGAAATAAACGAATAGATGACGGCGCGGCGCCGCCCGGGGCGCAGGCGAAGGGCGCGAGTCCCGCGGAGCTCGCGGAGCCCGCTCAGCCCGACCGCGGAGGTGAAGGCGGGCGGCAGCAGCGTGGGAGGCGGGCGAGCAAGAGTGCGGACGGGGGAGCAAGCAAGCGGCGTGTGTGCGGGACAGTGGGTACAGAGTGGGTGCGGCGTTAGGACGGAGAGTGGCGCGGCGAGCGGGCGAGCGGGCGAGAGGACGGGCGACGCGGGCGACGAGCGTCAGGCGAGAGTCGGGCGAGAGACGGGCAGAGGCACGAGGCGAGAGGACGGGCGACCTAGCAGTACGGGCGCAGAGACGGGGCGGACGAGGAACGGCAGCGGACGAGAGACGGCGAGAGGACGGGCGACGAGGACGGGCGAGGACGGGCGCAGACGAGACGGGCGAAAGGAAGGGCAGGGAGGCGAGGAGGACGGCAGAAGGACGGGCGACACGGCGAAGGACGCGGAGACGGGGCGAGAGGACGGAGCGAGCAGGTACGGCGACCCCGCGAGCACTAGCGGCGGAAGTACGGCGAGAGTGACGGGCGCCAGAAGGGACGCTAGCGCAGAGGCAGGGCGAGAGGACGGGCGAGAGGACGGGACGAGGACGGCAGAGCGGCGAGACGGGCCAAGGACGGCGGACGAGCCGGCGGATTGGGCGGGCGAGGGCTTCGGGCTGGCGGGCGGCGGACTAGCTGCGCTTCCGCCGGGCCGCTCAGCCACAGGCGCATCGGCTGCGATTCGCAGCGCGCGCCAAACGCACCGCTCCTCCTTCCGGACGTCGT
>BOPP01000041.1:1549267-1634586 GCA_017312745.1 Gryllus bimaculatus | reverse complement strand
GGCGCAGGCGGGAAGCAGGGGTGCAGGAGCACGCAGGTCGGGGTCAAGGCCTGGTCTTGTGCCTGGTATGGGATGGGCTTTTGCTTGTCGTGTAACGTACAATATTTGCCGGAATTGCAGGTTTACATAGTAGCTGTAACTACGCATATGTTTGAAATAATAGGTACTTAATGGTTGTAATACATGAACTGAACATTATAACACACACACACACACACACATGTGCATATATATATATATATATATATATATATATATATATATGCACTACCTAGAATTTCTGCACTAGCTAGATGCGGAGGTCGGATTCGGCGGCTATTCGGAGGATAGGAATCTGATCGGTAGTTTCCAGTAGTTACTCCGATCAACATCAGACGAATGCCGGAACAATACAAACGGGCCACGGACTGCGCGCGATCGTTTCTTCCCATTCCTTGTTCTATCCCCGCCGTTACACTAACATGCACTACATTCCACAGGAGACCAGTTGGAAGCTTAGAGCTTGTTCTGCCTGGGGCGGTACCCCGTTGGTGGGAAATACCTGGTTGAGGATAACCCGGCAAGCCGACGGTAGCTTGTCGGCATCTCACCAACCAGCGAAGGAAGATTAGTGCCATCTCCCGAGAAAAGAACGCGCACTACACTTACGTGACTAATGATTTTAGCAGTTGACGAGTCCATAACCCCTAGTAATCAAACAATCAAGCAGAGAAACCATGAAAAAGTACTGGTGAGAAGCCTGCCATTAGCGTTCTCCTCCACACTCAGATTTATCCACCTGCGTAGCTAGTCTTGGAAACTATAACCCTACGACCTTCCAGTTAACGATGATACTACGGAATGATACTGTCACTAAGCTAAACGGACGTGGCCAGGTAAAGCATCGAATGGATAAAAGTGGAATTGGAAGTACATTGATGGGAGGAGGTGAGAGTGAATGTATAGGATGAAAGTGGCGGCGAACGGAAGTGGAGATAGAGCGGAGGTGAAGTTTGAGATAGAGGTGAATAGAGGCGGATACGGTGGTGATGGAAATGCAGACGGAGACGGCGGTGGTCGGAGTGGTGGATGTGGAGGTAGATGCGGAGGAGTCGGTGGACATGGTGGTGGGGACGGAGATGGAGGTAGGGTGGAGGGGGAGTTTGAAGCGAAGGCAAAGGTAGAGGTGAACGTGGCGAGTTTGGACGTAGAGGAGGTAGGTTGGAGGCGGAGGCGGCAGAGGACGGGATGATGGGGTAGGGGTGAAGGCGAAAGAATCATTGGATGGCGTGGTGGTGGTGGAGGGACGGAAGAATAGGAGCGGGTGGTGGACACGTTCGAGACGTAGGTGGAAAAGGGGGAGGTGAAAGTGGAGGTGGAGATAATGGGGAGGTGGCGTTGGACATGGTGGGGGTGGAGGGGAAAATTGGAGGTGGAGGCGAAGGTGTAGATAAACGTGGTGGCTTTAGATGTAGAGAAAGTAGGTTGGAGGCGGAGGTGGCAGAACGGTGTGGCGGAGGTGGGGGATGAAGGAGATGGAGGTAGGGTGGAGGGGAAGTGTGTGGTGGAGGTGAACGTACAGATGAACGTGGTGATTTTAGATGTAGAGAAATTAAGTTGGAGGCGTAGACGACAGATGGACGAGGTGGTGGAGATGGGGTGCAGGCGGAGGCATCGCTGGATGGCGTGGAGGAAGTGGAGGGATGGAGGAATAGGAGGGGGTGGCTGTGGAGGTGGTTGAGGTAGAGTTGGAAGAGGTGGTGGTGAAAGTGAAGGTGGATATTGAGGGGAAAGTGGGGGGTGGACATGGTAATGTTGAAGGAGATGGAGGTAGATTGGAGGAGAAGTTTAAGGCGGAGGTGAAAGTAGAGGTAAATATGGTGGTGATGGAAGTAGGGAAGGTAGGATGAACGCGGAGCTGGCGGAGGACGGGCTTATGAAGGTAGTGGCGGGTGCGAGGCTTCGATAAATGTCGTGGTGGAGGTGGAGGCGGGGACGGAGGAATACGAGGATATGGCTGTGGAGGTGGAGGTCGAGAGGGAGGGGACACGGCCGGGGGGCGTGGCCATCACGAGTGGCTTGCGGCCCCCGCCCGCGCCGGCGCCGTCCCCGCCGTCACCGCGCGCGTTTGCGCCCGGTCGATCAGAGGTGGTGCGTAACGCCCCGGGCGCCGCCTGCATCGCGCGTTAATTGCAGCCGAGGTGCGACGCGCGTGCGGGGCCGTGTACGCCACGATGTAAGTCGGCGGAATGGGTGCTGCCGCTCTGTTATGCCCGGATTTTCTCTACGACCGCGTCCCGTAGTGTAATTACCACTTTAGGACTTGCTCTGAGTTGGCACTAGTCGCCGCTCCCGCTCGCAAGGGGAGTGAACGAGAAGGCGGGGCAGTCAGCGGAGAGCGCGACTGTCAAGATGTTAGCTTCTGGTCGATGTGAAGGTTTAGGAGCAAGATAAGCTACTAGCCGCATCAAGCATCCTGCTATTTTAATATGTTGATTTTGGTGGAAGTAGGGCTTATCTTGTTATTTTATACGTCTTGATATTAATGAAGGGGTTAAAACAACTAAGAAGATGAGGCATACCGACTAAAATAGAGGTATTAACATTTACGCATAGACGTCTGGATGTGTCTGGGATGGTTTATCAAATTACTGCCCCAAGCCCTTTACATCATTGCAGGGAATGCAGGGAGGTGTTACGTAGGTCTGATGTTTTACGTGGGAGGGGAAACTATTCATTACAATTCTATTGTAATTGTTTTCTGTTGTAACAAGAGAGAGAAGGTACTCTATAATTCTATACAAGTGTAAAAATATTAGAAATAGACAAACATTTAAAAGATATTAAGCAACCTCACTGTGGGTACCCCAGGAAGTATATTGTACCTCACGCGTACTAAGAAGTATTATGATTATCAATGTTATGGTAGACTGTTATAATGTAAATCAAAAGATAAAGAGCAAAAATTCTGTCAATAATCTAACATTTGTACGTCTTTCCTCACAAGATGACTCGACTCGTTTCCGTAAAATTTTCCATTACTGTTGTAGAACGAGGATATGCTAAAAATATTAAACAAACAGGAGTCATTTTTGGTGATTTCAAAATCAATAACGTTACACTTTCCATCTTCAGCCAACTGGTTGACAACCCTATAAGCACTTCCTAAAAGAATCACGAAGGTGATCATACATGGGTATGATGGATCGGGATCATGAGTATGTACGTAAACCTTTCCATAAACATCAATCGTTTCATTCTCTTCGATTTTCAAAAAAAATATATTTCTTGGAGCTAAAAAGACAAGGACTCAAAGATTTCATCCAGACTTTCTCTAATTATTTCAGTCGTCCAAACCTACCATCTGGGAACTTCTACTAGAGGACGCCAGATCACTTTTGGGAAATTCTCCACAGCACGAATATTCTCCAAGACCCCAGCTGGCGAGTGTGTAACATCTCCAGGCTTGAATGTTTTTGCAATGGCAGAATCACAAGACGCGAACAGCCCTCAGAAGCTACTAGTGTGTTTTCTTCGAATCCAGAAGTGGAGGGCGAGAACAGCGACGGAAGCAATGAACGTCACAGGCATCCGCGAAGCTGCTCTTTAGAACGACGAGGCGACGGAAGGGTTTGCTCGAGAAGAGACTCCGGAAAAGACAGTCGACGCCCGGCGATGCCAGGCAATGCGGCAAGGGGGGGGGCGATAATGGCAGAGACGGTGACGAGGTCGGCAGGGAGGACGACAAAAGTGGTGGCTACGGCGGATGTGGCGACGACGTTGGTGGCAATAACTGTGGTAACAGCAGCAGTGTGGACGGCAGAGACGAGGAGAAAAATGATAACTGGTTGATTGTTCGTGATTCCGGGCGCTTTATCGCCTAAGTTCATAAGTCCCGTAAATGTAGTGCATGTTTCCCCCTCATGGGGTGGCGGTGATGTTCCGTGGATGGTGAGATTCAGCGCAGACATACCTACGGCTAGCGGGCTTTTCCACAAGAATCTCTCACCATCGGGGCACCGCCCCAGCCGGGACAAGCTTTAAGGTCCCGACCGGTCTAGGAGGAGGAGAGTGGTGAAAAGGTGACAGCGAAAGTGAAGTCGGTGACGGCGGTGGGGACGCAGGCAAAAGAAAATAGTTGCCAGTTCTTTCAAACAATTTTAGAAGTCTTATTTCGCTGGTCAAAGCAGTTACACTCTACGCAAACCCACTCTTCGCACGATTTTTGAAAAAAAGTTGGATGCTGCGCCAGCGAATTTGTCCGCTACTCGAGGAAATATCCTTACGAAACAACGTAGACGAATCCAATTGTTTTTATTCGATAGAGAAAGAACCGAATACGGAGAGCGACCATCTGCTTCAGTACTTGTAAATTCCGACTTTTTGAATGATAAAATAATACTTTTTTCCCTTCGTTTTGAAGCGATTTTAAACGCAGTGGATATATTCTCGCCTATATCTCTCACGCTGGTCCCTTCGCAGTCGACCTCCATGAGCAATTTCTTGCCACAAACTGAACTTGTGGAAATATTTTCTTAGTGTAGTTTCGTGCTCCGTGCTTCTCATTTCTATTATTACCATCTCATCAATCAATCCTGGCTACTGTTGACTATGCAATCCTTGTTAATTCAATGGTCTCTGGGCGAGAAATTGCCCGCAAAATATTCTTTCATAAAACAAATACATTTTAAAAAGTGAAACTAACATCTGATAATAATATTTCTAAAGTACAGCTATTAAAGAAATAATAAATTTAAAAAAAGTAAACACAACCACCTATTTTAGGCTATCTTTTTTTCATTCCACTAAACAACCTCACATTAACCAGAATACACTTCTTGTACTGAGTTTTAAATCAATGATAGTAAAAATTGCCCTGTATCAATGTCACGTGACACATTAAATTCGTAGAGAATCCCCTAATCCCCCTTTGTAGAATTGTCCGCTAATTGCAACTACAATGTCATTTTTGTTACAATCTCAGCAGCAGGGATTCATGTTTTAAATCGGTCATCTGTCAAACATCCCAAGCGCGTACGTTCAGGATTCCAACTACAAACTACAGAAGTCGGCTTGCATCATGAAAATCATCATAGGCCGAAGGAGTATTGTCAATGAGTGGTAACTGCATAGGCATCACCTGATGGCACTACACCCCGAGGGAGGTTCTATAGTTCCAGTCCTGACGTGGCAGGATTTTCGACACAAGCTGAATAGTTAGGTCGAAGTCAGTCACTATCAGAAGGCGACTTCTAGCGGGTGATCGCTCTGATTGATCGGTAGAATTTCCGTGATTTTTCTGATAAACACCAGGTGAATGCCGAAGCAGTACCCTAAGAAACGGGCTATAAACCGTGCGCGATCTTTCCTTCATCTGCCTTGTCCTTCCTTCCCTCACCCATTACTTTCACACTCAAACGCACTACACTATCACACGTGCCGGGAGACCGGTCGAGAGCTTAGAGCTCATCCGGGCTGGGGCGGTGACACGCTAGTGAGAGATACCTGGTTGGGGAAAACCTGGCTAATTAACTGTAGGTCGGCCCCGGATCACTCCATCCAGCACGGGAAGATCACTACCACCTCTCGCGATAAAAACACCTCTCGCGATAAAAACATACAGTAAACTTACAGGACTAACGACCTTAGTCCGTATTCACTAATCAAACAATCAATAAGTGGATCTGCGGCCACCGCCCTCACCCCACAACCCTTGCTCCTTCCTCTCCACCACTTCCCGCTTCACCAGCAATGCGCTCTCTCGTCGACACGACATGCCATGCCATGCCTCGCCACGCCACGCCACGCCGCGGCACGGCACGCGCGAGTAACAGGTGAAACAATCGATGGTGAGCCCAGTCCGTGGGGTGGGGATGTGGGTGGGGGACCCTTCCGATCCAACGCCCACTTCCCCCCAGAGTGGCGTGCCGCCACAGCCCGCGGTTCGACCTCCGCCCCTTTCTCGTCTCGTCTCCACCACCGCCACCGCCTATGTCGACGCCCCTTTCCCGTTTGCCCACCCATTCATTTCCCCGGCTTTTAAGAGAGGACGAAAAGCGTGTTTGGGAGCAAGCAGTGACAAATCATGCACATTCGATAAAAAATCAATCATCATTTTTTTGTTTTCTTTTGGGCTTAGCAAATTTTTGGGACAAAAAAAAAAGAAAAGCAGTGGTACCGTAGCGATCTCGGACCAAAGGTTCGCGGTTTCCAGTCCCGCCTCGGGTATGGTTGTACTTGTGTTCGTCCTTTCACCCCCTATCATCCCCATATCTTGTCATTTTCACAGTTATCATAACTTTAAATGAAGTAGATGTCGCTAATAACCTAAATGTTGATGCGACCTTAAATAAGAAAAAAAGATTAAGGAATAGCTTTGAAACGTGCGTATGTGTTTACCTGAATCTAATTGCCAAAAATTGTAAAATCAAGTGATGTGTAAAAAACCTGGGAAATGCCAGCTGTAAAAGTAATAACTGGGAAATGAATATATAAGTAAAGCTGCTCTTATTCTGTATTTAAAGATTTTTTCTTTTAAAAACTCTAAAAATTGTTTTGAAATTACTTTTCATTGAAAAGACAGTGAAACATTATAGCATTTGCTTCATTGTAAACTATCTGAACGTCAAAAATATTACCTTTTTCTTCATTTTAATGTAACAATAAGCTGAGGGTCCAAGGCTACACTACTCCTTAACTATGCTGAAAAGAATACTTTCACCGAAACTACAATATACCTCCTGACAAATAAGAAACCTTCACCTTCACCTGCCTCTGCCCGGGGATAAACGGCAGCCCCGCCGAACATTCTGCATTTCACGGCCAGTTGGCCGACGGTCCGTCCCCAATTATCTTCTACTACATCTTCCTTTACAATCTCAACTTTCGAGTTAATGCGCTCGCATTTAGCACGCGCCTAACGACCCAAACGACAGGAATAAAATGCCGCGCGTCGTATTAGCCGTCAGCAAACGCGCCTGCGCGGCGGCGGCGGCGCGAGTGGAAGGAAGAAGAGGAGCCACGCCCACTTGGAAGAGCCCGTGGACGAGGGGGGCCGTGCCCCATGGACAGCTCCCTCGAGCGCGGCGGAGCGCGAGTTTTTACGACGCGCATGCACGCAGGCAGGCGTTCGCAGCGGTACAGTGGGGGTTGGGGCGTCGGAAAAAGCATCACTTGTCTGCAGTGGCGTAGCTTCAGTTGGTGTCACCGGGGGCAAAACTAATGGAAACACCACCCTATAAATTAAATACCTGTTTCTGAACAGTTAATACATGATTTAATATAAATACAAGTATATTTGTACATAAAATTTATTTTTATATAATATATTAAAAACTGTTGTGATATATATAATGACTAATACTATAATGAATATAATGAGTTGACTTAAAGGTGACAGTTCATAAAATTCTTTATTCAATGTCATTTATAACACTAACCTTCCATAAAATGTTCTTTAGAGATGTTTCGTTTCAACTCATAAGAAACTTTAAGTATATAATTAGTCGCATTTAAAACTATCCTATTTCATGTATACTGTAGTATGTATTATATATATAAAAATTTTAAATAAATATTTATATACTTATTATGCCTCCTCCGAATTAAGCCACTTCTTCTTTCACATATCTCAGTGAATTAGAGAAGAAGCCACAGAGTGTGTGTTGTGGAAATCCTATTCCTAAATTCCTTCACACATGTACAATGCATTCTTAAACTTTCAAATAAAAAAATCGCAAACCCTATTAAATATTGAATAAGAAGTACCAGTTGTCAATGTAAAGTGCATGGAAATGATATTGTGTTAATTATTGTAATTGGAACAATTATTTTCTAAATGTCTTCTATCAATTAGCAGGTAAAGAAAGGAAGGATTTTTCATTGCAAAATTAGAGGTTATCAAGTAGAATTATGTAATATTTTCCAGTCATAACAGTATCTGAGTTGACTTAAAGGAGACAGTTCATAAAATTCCTAATTCAATGTCATTTATAACATTAACCTTCCATTAAAAGTTCTTTAGAGATATTTCGTTTCAACTCATAAGAAACTTTAAGTAAATAATTAGTCGCATTTAAAACTATCCTATCTCATGGATATTCTTTTTGTTTCCTATCTAATTACTTTAGATCGGACTTCGGTCATTCCTTCGTTTTCTAATCAAGACTTAACGTCGACGTTTTCCTTTTCTGACTTGATGAACGCATATATGCAAAGTTTCTAAATCAATTCACCAATAATATCTCAGATACAAGGAACTACCTAGTGTAGGTTTAGTTATATAATAAATCTTTAGTATTCACTTATTACGTAAATCTTGTGCAATGGTCGTATTTTCTTCACAATTATTAATGGTTTATTATGTTTGCCTACGAAGTTCATTCTCAAAATCCACGCCTAATGAAACTGAACCCGAAAACTGACTGTCCTTCTCCCTCTTCATGCCAACACTCACCTCTCGCATCTTCAAAACGTGTTAATTTTCTCATTCATATTTGCCTAAAAAAACTTTTTTTTCCCTTCAAGTACATTCCTTGCACGCTCTCACTTCACAGATACTTCTCCGTTTCTCAAGCTCCTTCCCATACCCTGTGCATTTTCTCCTTTCTTTGCGTTCCCGTTTCCTCGTGTAGCGCCTCTCCGCATGGGCCCCATAATCTGCTTCTCTCCTCCCACAGCCCCCATCTACCGCCAACCTCCCGCGCTACTTGCAACCGCGCCGCTGCCACCACAGCCGCTGCCGCCGCCGCCGCCGCCGCCGCGTCAGCCTGTCCCCTCATCCATCACTCGCAAATTGCGGCGGAATATTCCAGTAGCGGCTGCACCAACAGCGACGGAGGCAGCGGCGACGGGGTGGGTGTGGAGGGGGTGGCGCAAGGAGAGGAGAAAAGAAGACGAAACCGGAAGAGGAGATGATGAAGGAGGAGGGGAGGAGGTGGATGTACAAGGTAGAGTGACGGCAGAAGGAGATATTAGCATGAGGAGGTGGTCCGAAAAAGGGAGATAAATGTAAGAGGAGAGACATGTAAAGGGACTCAAGTAAAGGATCTTTAGGTGAAAGAAAATGAGAAGAAGAAGAAGAAGAAGAAGAAGAAGAAGAAGAAGAAGAAGAAGAAGAAGAAGGAGGAGGAGGAGGAGGAGAAGAAGGAGGAGGAGGACGAGGAGGAGAAGGGAAACAGGGTGTTGGCTCTGAATTATCTTTGTAATGTACTTATTGTAAAAACTGCCATTTTGCATCTTTATCAAAAATAACCAAACACATCAAGTAGCTGCTTTTGTTAAAAGAAATGTTGGGATTATTTGTATCATGGTTTTTATTAATTTAAAAGGACAAAAGCTTTTTTCTCCGTACACGCCGAACGTCCAAAACATTTTCTGAGTTCCTGTTTGATGAATAATGCACTTTAAGATTACGCAGTTGAAATTCCCTACATTCAAATAAGAAGAAGAAATTTAAGATACTTATTTATTCATTTATTCAATCATAGAGTGCTATTCTTATGACTCTAATACTACCTATATTAAGTTTAATTGCTCAGAACTTTTTAAGTGAATAGTCAGCGTGAATTTACTTTTAGATGCATTAACTTCCCAAACATATGAAGCGTGGGGGTTTTACACTGTAAAATAAACAGCTTATCATGTACTTCCTATGTAATTGGTCAGACCATCCTATTTACGCGAATTGAAAATAGGACCACACCAGTAAAACGTAATTTGGTTTCTACTATCAAATTTTCAGAAAAATATTTTTTTTATTTTCCTTTCTCGCTTTAATTTATAATTTCAATGCGTGAAACATAGAAAGGTATAAGTGACATTTTATAAATTCAGAGAAATCTGTTGATTTAAGTCAATAATACTGTAAAGTTGTGGTGATTTGTGTCATCATTAAAACCACCACATTTTAATTGTTTATTATAGCAAGAAAATACATTGTCACTGAAATAGAACCTAAAATGTACACGTTTTTCTCAGAATTTATAAAATGTCACCTCTACCGTTCTGATTTCCACCTATTTACTTGTACTATTTTGGGATTTATTATATCGTCCCCTACGAATTTAACATCTAAACCTGTGTTTTGTCGTACGCGATAAAAGCAAAAAATATTTTAATTATCTTAAAAAGTCTTTACAAAATCTCAAAATATATTTTCAGAAACTGAAAATGACTCTCATACTAAAAATTTTAACAGAACAAGGGTAAGTCTAAACACAGGTAAAACAAATAATGAAAATTGGAATTTCGTTTATCTGCAACCAAATTCTGTTCGTTTATATCTTTTTAGAACCACAACAAAACCTATCTACTACCTTCCACTAAGATTTTGCCATTTTAAATTAAAAAACAACAATGATACAAATAAGCTCAATATTTCTTCTAAAAAAGGAGGAATTTGGTTTCTTTACTTATTTGTGAAAAAGATGCAAAATGGGGGTATTTGCCATCAGAACATTGCAAAGCTAATTCGGAGGCAACAAACGGAAAAACATGACAACTGGAATTCAACTCCACTAGGTGCCCTATCTACCCGAACATCAAACGTCAAGATCGACCGGAATACCTCGCCCATTCGAGACCCGAGCCGCGGCGTCTGCCCCGCCCGTTCGCGGTGCCAGCGCGCACCCGCTCGTCAAAGCGACGTGCATCCGTTCGGCGGCATCAAAGTCAGCGGGGGAGGCTGCCGGCGATAAAGATGCGGAACTGCACCCGCAGACAGATCGCGCTGCGACTGCGGGTGAACACTCACCACCCGTAAACCGCAGCGCACCCCCGCCCCGGCCCCGCCCCGCGCTCCCACACCAAACTCACCTCCCCTCGCCTCGCTCCACCCCGGCCCCCTTCTCCCCCCCCACCCCCCCTGCACCGCCGCGTCCCACCGCTGTACCGCCCCGCCCCCGATCACTCCCCGCCCCGCACTTTCCCCGCGCCCGCCCCCCCTCACCGCCCCGCCCCCTTCACGGCACCGCCCCGACCACTCCCGCCCCGCTCTCTCCCCGCCCGTCTCATTCCGCCCCGCCCACACCGTCTCTCCCCACACTGCCCCATCCTCCCCCGCCCCGCACCGCCCCGCCCCGCCCCCGCGCCTCTTGCACCGTGCAGCCCTGACCTCTCCCCGCCCTCCCCGCCCCCTCCGCGCCCTCCCCGCCCCTCCCCGCCCCTCCCCCCCCTCCCCGCCCCTCCCCGCCCCACCTCGCCTCACCCCGCCTTTTTCTCGCCCCGCACCCGTCCCCCTCCCCGCTCGCCCCCATCTCTTCCTTCCCCGTCCCCCTCACACCGCCACACACAACCCTGCACCTCCCACACCGCCTTACCCTGCCCGCCCCGCCCTCCCCGCCCCCCGTCGCTCCGCCCCGCCCCACCCCTCGCATTGAATTACGATTGGCGTATCGCGCTCTGTTTCACTTTGGGACGCCGCCGGAAAACCGAAATGAATAAAAGAACTATCTGTCGTAAATTTCTTCAGGACATTTCCTCTCATTCAAATATCTATCGAGGTCGTCTGTTACCGCGGAGTTCTATAAAACGTCTCCACACGGAAATGTTTCTTCCACTCTGTATACTGTTCCATCAAAATTCAATCTCATCAGATTCTGCAGCTCAAGGCGGGATTAAATATTTACTGAAGCGAGGGGGTTTGGCACAGGAATGTAAACCACGGGGATTCTTGACACACGATTTCGTTATGCGTTTGGGCAGTATTCAAAGGAGACTTTTTCCGTTTAGGCCATATAAATAATAACTGCCCAACTGGAGCAACCGAAGTGCAAGCAGTTTTGACGCAATTTGAAACTTGTTGAAAACTTTCCAAATAAGAATGATTTTTTGGCCATAGAATTGATCATTTTCAATTAGCATTGTATTGACAAATGAAAATCTTATACTTATTTGTAAATGGAACGAAAAGTACAGTAACCTAATTTCATGAATACATTCATTAAATTATAAATAGAAAATTTGATTCAATTCCTGCTGAAAACTGCTTTTTATTTATCTACATATTATTTTATATCATAAGCTTACACCAGAATAATAATTATCAGCACCGGTTGATAAAACAACGTGTCAATTGAGACTGCACATGGCTGGTAGATCCAAAAAGTGTCAGATATTAACTTTATTCATTATTTGCTTGTACATTAAAGAGTTTGTGATCCTTGCTGGTAATTAGTTCTTAGTCCCTTTTCTGATCGTTGGATTACGAGGTTTCAAGAATTTCTCCCAGGTGAATACCGGAGCAGCATCCTCTTCAACTCGCCACGGATCGCATCCAATCTACCTTTCCCATTCCAATCCCATTCTATTGATTTCTCGCCGTTTAGTCAGACCCATAATGGGATGTCCGTTCTATACATTATCCCTTGACAATCGTATTACGCCTGCGGAAAAGAGGCTTACATAAAAGGGTTCAAATGTGTCGTAAAATAGAAATCATCAGATGAAGACTAAGAAGTGCAAAAAATTGTTCGAATCAGGTTTCACTAATTACCATTTCATTCTTTTTTATAATGAACTTTTCAATATATTAGTCTTAACAATTAGAATATCCTATTTAGTTTTACCTCACAAAAAACAGTTTTGGAAAAAAAATTGAGGGAAATTATCCAGTTTGTAAACCTCAAGAGAAATAGAATACCAAAAGCATATTTAATAGCTTTGCGAGGCCTAGACTGACCTAGAATGGAGTTGAAAAGGGTTCTGAGCAACAGCTTCTGTTTTATCTCCACATTCTGGAGAGCGATCAAATGAAAGGTGAACATACGTGGCTTTCTCTTGCCATCCTTCCTTTTAGTATAATGATAGTTATAGGAACTAACAAAGTAGTGGTGGTGAAACAACCCTTACTATCTTGCCAATATTTTCACGCACAATAACGCGAAAAGTACTCAAATTTTCCAAACATTTTACAAGAGATTATTTCAAAATTAAACATTCAAGGAAGAGATTCCATTAAAGGAAAAAACATTAATTAATATTTTAGTTGAAGGAAGACGCATTTTTTTTTTTGTTTTGTGATTTAAAAAATAGGGTATTCAACAAACATGAGATCTGCACTATTTTATTTAACGTCTTTCACTATCCAACAACAAAATTTAATCAAAAACGATGTATAATTTTTTTTGAAAACTTAGTAAGTGCCCAAGGGGCTTTATGTAAAGCACCCCCAATATTAAAATATCGGTTTTAAATTGAAGGGTATGTGATATCAGCCAGATCGATTGGGGAATATCAATTTTGGAGAAAATGGCTGCCGTTAGTGTTGTTCATAGACAGAAACAGATAGAGGCAGAAACAGACAGAGACAGTCAGACGTTTTGAAGTCATTCGATTTTTCGGTATGAAGGACCCACAAAACATTGATTCAGGCTGAACCGCGTATTAGAATATTTTTTTAAATTCAGAAACGGGATTCATCCACTTTTTCGTTTCCAGGTTCTTGTAATGAGAGTTTTTCTGCCGAAAATTCACTTTTTTTGCGCAGAATTGCATAACTTACTCTCTACTCCATAGCGAGAAAGTAAAACAGAAAATACGGTCGGGGCTACTGCAAGTACAACTTCACGTACAATCATCGTGGAGCAAACTGCTGCATGTAAAGAAAAACGGCGATTTGTTTTATCGGAATGTCTCATAAAACGTCTCCAAACGACATGGCTCTTTATCCTTTTAACTGAAGACGAATCTGAGCGGGCAAAAAAATCAATCATGCTTTCCCAACCACCGCAAAGCGAATAAAGCAGCATCTCTCGCAACTGCAAACACGTTGCAAAAGCAATTAGTGTCCTGGCCACCTGCGTTTAACGCGAGACACATCTGCTCTCCACTGGGCGATACTTGACACACAAAGCGTCGGGCCGACACTCCAGCGAGCACTGGTGTGCGTTCAAAATGCCAGACTTGTAAACTTACGAACGGCGAAACCCTTCAAACAATGGACAGCCTTGATGTTGACCGGAATAGCTACGACATGAAATTCTGCTTCTGTGTATGTCTCGTCAACAGGTCCCAGATCCCTACAATTTGTTATGTAGTAACTCCGGATAGCCCATTACTATTGCTAAAATCACCAAAGTACCTTGAATGTCTACCACCCGTGTCTCTCATACACTTGTATTCTCATAAATACAACAAGTAAATTGAAGAGACTCATACAAACTGTAAATGAGTTGAAGTCCTCAATTACAATCACATTTTATTTACTTGACACATTTTATAAAAAATATTGCAAAAATACTCTCAAACTAGTTACGTGGAAATTATCCTCTCTTCAATAGTACAAATCTAATGTTACAAAAGCAATAAGGAATTCAATTGAATATTCTCTTGAACGAAGGATACAATAAAATTGTGATAAAACATGTATGCATATTTTAATTTCAATTAGTCCGATGTTGCTTATGTAGGCCAGAGGAGGACAAGATTTATCCGTAGAAAAAATGAATACTTGATAGAATAGCTACTTTATTTATTCTAAGAAAAATTTCGAAATATTTCATATTAAAATTTAAACATCCTAATCACAATTAAACTTAGACATTAGAATATGCATGTTAAAACATTCAATAACATCCGTATTGAATAAACAGAAATTAAAAATAGTATCCTCGAGAATCTACTCACTTCCCTACCACCGAAACAGACTTAAATGGTGAGAGAATGGCAACTTCTTTGATACGTACGACTGTCTCTTACGCTGTGAGTATAAAATATACGCTTTTTTTGTTAAATTAAAGAAAGTTGTGTAATTACCGTTCGGAAACTAAATCTGATGACAACTATGAAATATATCCAATGATATAGATTTCCCACGTAATACTCGGAAATGAGGTTAATATCCCTATTGAAATTATATGTTAGTGTTGCTACAACAAACATAATGTGTCGGAATACATCAGTGTGTTAATCAACTTCGGTTATCTAAAGTGCAACATAACTAAATACAAATTATTTTCGTAATACGTATTATTACAACTCAATTGTTTTAGTATCTGAAGACTCCAAACTATAAACATAAGTCTGTCATCTTCCCTAAGACAAATAGTCAACTATTCTGTATTTAAAAAAAATTATTGTACATTGTACTGATAATGTATAAAAAGCTGGTAAATCTTGGTAAGAAATAATATTTTACTACTAATCAGATAAATCTTGGTACGAAATTGTAATATTTTATTACAATACTTGGTTGAGTTTAAAATTCGTCATAACGTCCTCATTTCATAATGCTCCAATATCGTATTTATTAAGATGTCTTAGGATTGGAAATGATTATTAGGTCTGCTTGAAAGCATCCTCTTAAAAACAATCAAGAGATGTATTCTGTAAAAGCATGTTTGCAATATTTTGAGATTTCATTTGAACTTTATCACTTTCATTTGCGTAATGGTAGTCTAACGAATACAACAAAGTATAACACCCAAAAGTAAAATAATTATTTGTAAGGAAGTTAATTCAGGCATAATTACTATTCTTATAGTCATTTTTGTTTTGTAAATGAATTCCTCTTAGATATAAGAGCAAATTATTTATTTTCCTATGCATCACTATACTATGTAGATCTCAATTGTCTCAATATCATTCATGTTCTACGAAATTTTTGTTGTCAATATCCACTTGCGTAGTGCCCCATTTTTATATTATTGACTGCCCTCGTTGAAAAAGATATATTACATAAGATATATAGATACATAAGAGATATATATTCTAACACCAAGTGTATTAAGAATTTTTTACATGAACAATGGAAAAGAAATACTTTACGAAATGAAATATTTTTTAGCTAATAAAAGGCATAGTAAATAATATCTTTCTACTTCTAGATAAGGTAACTATATTTTAAGGAAATAATTAACGTCAATATTTTATAACAATAAATAATACGTATAATTCAAAAATGAATGGACGATTTTTTATTACATTCCAATAGTTTTAATTCGGATAAAAATTTCCTAGGTGAAGTTTACACCCAATATTGATGCATTCTTCAATATGTTTAGTATGTTCCGCGCATACAACTGTTTTGCTTCCAAAAAACTTTTATTTAACAAATAATGCATGATAGTGACAATTGGCCTCCAGTCTAGTAATACCACACAATGGAACATAAGTTGTTATATAAAATCACTTTCCTGGTTGATGAAACTACCGTCACAATGACGCTTTTAGAGGTTATAATTCATCACAAAATGAGGATAACAATAAGCTAGAGCGCTCTTCGGACCGGAAGAAATACGCTGTTACTCAGAGGAGAACTCTCAGTGCTCCTGAAACGGCCACTAAAACGACGATCATCCCCTCTAAACCTCCTATAGAAAAGAGATCTTCTGTATTGTACAGCCATCAAAACGGCGCTAAAGAACAATCAGAAAACGTGGCACTGGAAAATTATCGTTTTACGTCGCTTCCAACTCTGCAGTGACCACCATATTTGAATCTTAAAGTTAGCCATTGTAAACCATTGGTTTCCCTACTACTTGCAAACGATAATAGCTCCATCATGTTTGTTTATAATAAAATATAGTATCTGCATCATAATTTATGTCATAGAGCACATAGTATGTCGCACAAAACAATAAAACACTTTCTCGCCGCGCGTTCTTTTCAATAGTATACGACGTAAACTAGGGGCATTGTCCTGACGTTTAAATAAATAAAGCAGATTCAAATCTCTGTATTGATTGGATGTGCTTTATTTAGTTAGCACACTTACTGAAGTATACATTTTTCTTCGTTAGTAGTTCTGTTAACCCAGAAAGTCATGTTAATTGTTTCAGTGACACTAAGCAGGCGCGCTAGAGAAGTAGATCAACGGAGGTACCTTATTTCATGTAATATGTTCGCACTCTTATATATTTTATTAAATAAATATTCAATACTAATATTTATAATAATAACAAATAAATTAAGTTATATATTTATGTATTATTTGTTACAATCTATAATATAATTATCTTAAATTATAAATTAAAATTATATTAATTATTCTCAATTTAAAAAAATGTATATTATTGTACTATCTAAATTGCAGGTTTTAAATACATGTCTATTTTTAATGCCTTACAATTTTCAGATATTAAAATTACCGTCTAGGATTCTGATAATAATTAACTATTAACACAGTTTCAAAACAAATTCAACAGCAAAAACTCTACGAAGAAATATAATTAAAATCATTTTCACAGGATCATTTCTCAATATTAATTTGCTGCACGCGGAACTCACGACACGCGAATTCCGACTTTCATCCACCGTTGCTCGTTCACGCGAACCGGTGGCAGCTTCGATTTGAATCTTGAACCACTCCCTCCCCTTCCCTCCCCTCCCATCCCCTCCCGTCCTCGCGGACTCATCACGCCAGAGATGGAAGAATGGGAAGCACAATTCCGCTAATCAAAGAGGAGCATACACAGATTTTTTTGTTTATTTAAGGTCGCATCAACTACTAGGTCATTAGCGACCATATTATTGATTTTAACGTTTGTATGCTCGTAAGAGTAGACAATCTGTTGTCAAGAGGACCGCCAGGTAGCATCTCCGTGTACGCGCCGCTTTATACAACCTCCTGCGTCCCTACCCTGCGACCAGAAGGAATCAGAACAAGGTTTACGACACTTGACAGGGGTTTGACTAGCCCCTCAGAAGCAGCCGAATTCGTTCTGTCGGAACAAATTTCACATGAGATTGCCCGGAAATCGAATCCGGGTCCCCTTGGCAAGCGATTGTCGCTCTGAACCACGAGATTGCCAGACCCAGATTGTTTTCGCGTTATCACAAGCAATTCAGATAGTCTGACAAAAATCACTGACAAGTCCACTGCGTGGGGTGTTAAGGAAGCGGATATATTTAGTATTCATCTACAGCGTGGAGGCAATTTTAGTTATAACAAAATGAATCTTTGCTATAGAATGTCGATTTTGATTCAAAGCTTCCCTTCTAAGAGCATTTAATTAACAGAAAACACACAAATGTTTTTCCAAGTGTGTTTTTCTTTCGAAGTTACTACTGAAGGAGTACACGTGCTGTATTAAAGTAGATCTCCTTTGGGCATCCTGCAATCGAGACTTACTAGAGTAACTTGCTTACAAATGAAAATTAGTTCAATAAATATTGTCAATAAAACTTCAGTAAATTCTCAATGCTCATTGTGGTGTAATTTCTGCATTAACCTTGAAAGTTTGTGCGTAGTTAATTGTGGATTTATGATGGTGTTATGTTAATAGTAAGACGAGGTTCATTCCTTAAGCAGCTTTAGTCTTCAAAATTAAGTTCCTCACTTTGCGGTTGTGAATTGATACATTTCCACCATACATATAAAATACACACCTATTTGGTGTGTAAATTAAATAGGACAAGTAGAAATAACGTACTTTCGAAACAACTGTGTATCATAATTGTGGTCTGCTTCCCAGAAACATTATCCTTGCCATGTCAACTGAATTCAATACTTTGACATGCAATTTCAACATGTGCGTTTTTTATCAACTATCTGAAAAATAATTAAATAAGTAATAAGATATTAAAAAAGTCCATTTATATCGGTTGTACTCTTATTGGGAACATGACACGTATTAGATGTAATAAGTTAGAGAACGTAGCCTTGAAACGTTGTAGAACGTAATACGTATTAACGAAAATATTCTTACACTATATTCTTCGTACTCCATGAAAAATATCTCTTGGCGAAATGCAACACCGCGTCACAACAAACTATTTCAAACTTTAATTCAGTGCTGTACACCACCGTTCAATTCTAGAGAAAACTTGCTCGTCTTAAAAAAGTAAAAAGTATCTCTTCTGAAAATATACGTTCCTGTCGATTTCAAGTTCTCTATCCTTGATCTAAAATGCTCACAGAGAGAGCGTTGAATTCGCGTTTTCACGATGACAGCCATGCGACTTTCAACCGCTGTAACGTGTTCCGGGAACGATACCATGTCGTCCGCAAATAGTTCCTAGAATTTCTACTGATCGAAATCTTTTCTATACCACTGAAATCTGGATCCATGTTAATGGCTCTCAGCTAACAACTTACAAGACTACAGAGTAATTACTTTGATCGCCTCATCAGATTGACGAAACATTAGACTGGCCACCTCACATGTTGGCCCCGAATCTACAAGCCTCCTTTGTAAAATATTGTAATTACTGTCAAATTCTTTTTCAAAATTCCAAACAACATTAATGTTGCTGACCCAGTATTTGTTTTCATTCTTTTTAATTGCCACTTTACAAATGTAACAAATGTATTTTAATTGCCACAAAACACAATTATAAGACGATCTTACTACCTTATATCCATAAATCTTATGAACAACTTTTGCAGCTCATTAGAATGATTAATTAATAAATAAACTACCAATTTTTCTATTTATTTACGGTTTAATTTCATAAAATGTTATAATTGCACGTGACAATTATCCATAATGAGGTATATATAATGTTGCTCTCTGTGGGCTGAGTAAATAGTATTTGATACGAAAGTACGTAATACGAAACTGCAAATATGACAGATTCTCAACTTATAAAACAACTTTCGTAGATGGCTAGTCAGTAAAATCACGCTACTCTAAATTCATTAATATCATTTAAATGTGTATCATCTCATATCAAATAACATTTACAAATACTTTTTATAGTACACGAGCAATCTTCTACTGCACACATTAACAAGACAGAGTCCTGTTATTACTGAAGTAATTGTTCGCTTGTGAGCTCTACGGATAAAAATCAAGATCAGCAGCAATTACACAGATAATGAAAGACATTCACTTTTGATGGAGAGACTAATCTACATGAGAATCACAAATATCGGAAACTTTCACTTTAATAAAGGCACTAAATTCTCACAACAATACCATTGAGCGTGACTAAGGTAGATAACCAACATTAATTAATAAAAGCACGGGAAAGAGAAATTGGTAAAGGCGTAAATCAAATTATTTAAGTGCACTTAAAATAGATATATCTCCCAACTGAGAATTGATTACAGGAATTGCTTTTGTAATCATATGCTTCAAAATTTTAATTTTTTATTTTATTACGGATATGCAATCAATAAACTAGGAACTTTCTTATTATAAAATACGTAATTTAATACACAAATCAACAAAGATATTAATTCGGTTACAAATATACGGACTCTGAAACAGACATTCAAGTATTTGAGGAATAACTGGATGTCTGGAATATAAGCCCTGTTATTTAGGAAACATTTTCATCCTAATAATGCGTACCTGATCCTCGTCTTTCTATAAATTTCCGTACGATTTCCAGGATTTTTCACACAAATCTTTGATGTTTTCATAATCTCAAGAGGTTCTGATCGTAGATGGAGGTCCTTTGGTTCATAACCGTTAAAATATATATCATTATATATTATTAAATAATAAAACTTCAGGAAATAAACCTACATCTTTCATGATCATTTGAGGTTATGAAAATATATACAAAGATACTACTACTTCATGTTCGACATATGAATCACAAAACTCATCTCTAATATCGAGGAACCACAACACAGAAAGGAAATTTCAATAAGGCGACGTCTCTAAAACGAGAATCAAACAGTTCAATAGACCACGTTTCTTGCAAATCCGCAATAAGCGATTCACTACATCTCGCGGTAGTCAAATTTTTGTTTGTTAATTTGCATTTGTTGCTTCATCTAATTCTGTTAACTCCTTTGTTTATTATTCGTGCTTTTGACGTTGGTTATACGTGTTTGTATTTTTGTCATGCATACGAAAATCAATCAAACTCTACTTCAATGTCGAATTAATTTTTCCACGCTGACTCACAAGTGAAAATGTGAAAAACTTTGGAATTTAAGAATTTATGCGCAGAAATACTCAAATAATTTTATAAATCCTAAAGAATTATTTAAATATCAAATGCAAAAAGAAATACCACACACACACAATACACACTCAAAACTTACAAACTTTTTTCAAGTAGAGAGGAATTTGAAGAGTGAAGTAAAACTATTCGTGCAGCCATCATTAAAAATTCTTAGTTATTAATCATAAAGATCAACAGTCAATTAATGAATCTGTTCGGTAAAATGAATTTGTCGATGTGAAATAATGCAGCGAAACGTCTAACGTTTTTTCTATATTTCTTTCATAATTCTTTCAAAATTATTTGATAAAAGTCCTTCATCTTTCTCCTTCCATAATGGGGTAATCGTTTTGAAGAAAATCAATGGAAACGTTTCCCTGAAAGTAATATATTTCTGCTCCAGATTACCGTATCGATCACTGAGAGAACACATTCAGGTCGAACAAAGGTCTAAGTGCGATCATTTAGAAAAGTGAGGCACCTTAACGAGGCATGATGACCTTTCTTCTGTAATTAAATTTACTTAAAAGGGACTCCAAACAGAAGAAAAAGTTGGCGGCAGACTTGACCATAGGACAAAGCAAGGTTTTAGGCCACTGGAAAAGGGTGGGCTTTCGATGTGTTGAAGCGAATAGAAATTGCGAATCACTGTGGATCTCTTAACCGAAGAGAAAAACTAAATAAAACGAGAGCTCTTAAGAGGCAAACAATTTTAATTAATTAAAAATTTAATTTTAAATTCATTTAAAATTTAATTTTAAATTTATTTAAAAAGAAAGACGTTTGTTTGTAGACAGTCAAGATGTTTTATTTCTTTACATTCCTTACATAGTAAAAATAATATGTGCTGCAATACGCCCTATAATACGTTTTCTTACCATACTTTATGAAGCACTGTTTTGCATTATGTTGGCTCTCAGAAATTCATATTCATTACAATCACAGTTTCTTCACAACGCTTTGCAATTGACACTATTTTTCAAATACGGAGCGTTTCTTTGTCCACGTGTTAGTCACTAATGCGCATGTGAGTGTTGCGGTCTGGGTAACTACAGATCTTTCGTGGACACAACACGCCCACAAAATAAAAAGCAAACTCACATTTTCTTAGCAGAATTCGATCCTGCCACCCCACGGACAGGAGCACTGAGTCCGCGCTCAGCGATTCTCATGAAGATCTATGAAAAGTGTATTTGGTAACTCATTGTGACGAGACGGAACGATCTGTATGTCAAGACGCTCTCTAACGATGATTCCCGGGGAGACGAATTATTAAGTGAATCAGTCGTCCTCCTTTAGAGAGGACAGTCCTTCCTCGAAAAGTATCCTCCTACCTGTCCATTTCGGTATCTTTAAACTAACGCGCCGAACTCTTATGCGTCATGTGACGGTACAGTTAGGAAAGAACCGATTTGTTTTTCCAGATCGGCGTTTTCAATAGTTTCAGCTTCAGTAATACAGATTTTTGTACAAGTGAGAAGTCAAGATTGTATGCTGATACGCTAGCTGCAGCATTTACCGTAACATTCATTATGAAGAATATTTCTTGCTCCTAAATTCCCAGTATTTTGTTACAAAACGATTAATTGACACACACACACACACACACACACACACATATATATATATATATATATATATATATATATATATATATATATATATATATATTGATTCATTGCAAAACTACCCGTTTAGTAAAATAATTAAAAGATATGAAAGCATAATTAGTATATTTTCATTTGAATTAATAAAATATTTCATTTCTTTATGTTGTACTTTTCTCTTAAATTTGTTTCGTTCTCCTTATCATTGAAAAAATTGTCATGTTATGTTAACAGTTTAATTATTTTTTTTTATGAAAAAAGGCTTATAAACTAAGGGTTTGGCTGTTTGGAGCGCACTAGCTGCACACTTCAGCAACAACAATTCGGAGATAAAGTTGCATCGAGAATCTACAGATTGCTTCAACAATACGCCCTGAGCGCTCGAGCCCAGTGACGACAAGCGCCCGACGCGCTGCAAAATTATTTCGAACGGTCATGGAGTAAAATTGTGCCTGTCGATATACATCGAGACCGACTCCATGATCTAACCATCGATAGGTTCTCCAACGGCGATTGGCTCCGGGGCAGGTGTGCTCCTCCTCGCAAATCTCTCCCGGGGCGCGGGCCGACAGGTCTAAAGAGCTCGCGAAGCGGGGTGAGGGGCGCGGCGCGCTGGGCGGCGTGGCCGGGGGGTGAGCCGGAAGCCGCCGCTATTGCGCGGCTGGGGCTGGATAGCGGTGGGTGGGATGAGTGAGTGAACGGCGGACAGCGGGGCGAGGCGAGCGTACGGGGACGGGCAGTGCGGGAGCGCGACGCGGGAGTGGGGACGCGCAGGCGGCGGGCGGGACGAAGGCAGGGCCGGGCGAGGCCGGGAGCGGGCGGCGGCGGGGCGGGACGGGCGCGGGAGTGGGGCGGACGGGTCGGCGAGTGGGTGAGGCGGAGCGTGTGTGGATTGGGGCGGGGCGGGGGCGGTGGAGTAGAGGCCACACGGACAAGTCGTTTGTCAGGGAGCGCGGCTTCAGCGTGCAGAGAGATACCCGCGATAGAGCACACGGTCGTTAGCCGCACGCTGGCTAGAGCGCGCTGCCGACGCGCCGCCCCCGCGCGGCGCCAGCTCCTCCCGATCCCGGCCGCCATCTCGTTGCGGGTGGACCCGCTCCGGCGAAATGAGAGCTCACGGACCAAGTGGGCAACGCGTCATACTCTTACAGCTGGGTAGTCACGTCGACATCCCGACCCGTTTTGTTTGTTTGTTTTTTTGTTATTTAAGGTTTGTCACAGGTCTCGTAACGTTTTGATCATTTGCAAATTTTCTGAATTTTATCTCACTATGTATAGCGAACATTTTTTTCACTTTTTTAAGGAAAGTACACAGCGCAATGGCATGAGCATTCTTTGGAAGCGAAAGCACATAATATTTCACACTTTTTTTGTCATTTAAGGTCGCACCAACTACTAGGTCATTAGCGACCACTGCTGCGAGTAACGGTATGGTAACTATATGATGACACGATATGATGATAGGGGGTGAAAGGACGAACACAATACAACCATGCCCGAGGCGGAACTCGAACCCGCAATCCTTCGGTCCGAGATCGCTACGGCACTACTGCCTCGGCCACCCGGACTGGCCCGACCCGTTTTTGTGGAATACATGATTGGCAAAGCTGGGTCGAGCAATGTTTCTTCGAGGTTTTCCCATTCTCGATTAGGCATCCCACATTACATTCCTCTGACACTTATCAACCTTCACTAGATCATTGTTATCATTTCATCAAGATATCATATATCACTTCTACTATGTGCCGAAATTCGACTTACTATTTAAATCATCATAAATAAAAGTGAGATTAAGCGACAGCATCTTTTTCTGTAAACCCTCACGACACCCGAGCTCACTATTAGGCGCGAACGGCATTAAAATTCAGATTTTTGGTAGAAAATGTAGATTAATTATGTATAACAATATATAATACATTAAATGTTAAGGCATATTTTTTATAATTAGGTCTATTTGAAGCTCAAACAGGTTACTCGCAACACGCCGTAAGGATTGTTTTCTTCCACCAAATGGTATTCACAAACCTTTGGAGGTTACTCGAATCAGTACAGCGTGTAATCCTCAGCGCAATACAATACACAGCAAACAAATTAGAAGTATTCGTGATAAGGAGTTTCACTACGTTTATACCCGTTTGAAATGGATTCGCCATTTTCTGATCGAAGGACTGAGTTGGAATAAAATCTAGCGATGTTAGCAATTCAGACTCATTCAACATCTTAGATTCCACTTCTGTTTAATAAAATTTTTTAAATTCAAAACTTGAATTCCAAAGGTATTGTTTTTTTCGTAGTACGGTGATCAATATTCTTCACTGGTATTGCATGAATCTAAAAGTCTCCAAATGTTGCCTATGTAAAGTATCCTGTATTTAACTTCAACATGTATAGTGAATGTACTTGGTGCGACAGCGCGTAATCGGGCTCAGGTCTACCGGCGACGTCCCTGCCTCGCGGCAATGGGTTACAGGGGTACGTGTGGTTAGCGCGTAGACATCCCCAAGCCGTATTTCAGTCTCATCAACCTGAGAAGTGAATTTTCTCATCGCCACACTGCAACATATACTGCAAGGAAAACGCACACTACAATCTTGCCTGACCGGCAACCGAACCCGAGGCCGCGTAATGGAATGCGAGCACGCTGACCAAGAGCTAGGCACGAGGCTAGCATTTAGCATACACCAATACAATTTCCTTCCTTTTCTAGAAGAAGAAAATCGAATGTTAGAACGTCCCACGAACGCTGCCCCTGTTCTTGTTTGAAATTTTCATTATTCTATTTCTTCTGTTTGAACAGTTTTGAACTCGGTATAACCTGATGCAACACTATGGTTAACGAGAATTTCTAGGAAATAATTTACTTCTTTCGCAATCAAGTGATTAACAAATTACATATATTTTGCTTGTTTTGCATTTAAAAAATGAAGAATATCCTGCAACGACCCAGGGGTCATCAATAGAATACTCACGTTGGGATCCTGTCAGTTGCCAATTTTTACGAAGCGACTAATGCTCTGAGCGAATACGAATTACAGACGTGTGTAACATCGTGTATAGCAGACGAATTACGAAAGCACAGCTTTACTATATTACCTTCTTCATCAACAGAATTCTCAAATTGATATTCTGACAGCTAAAATATATTAAAAGGTAGTATTATTTATTGACTGTTGCACTTGGAATGTATTCGGTATAATCTGCACCTATGATCTCAATACAATCTAGTAAATTTAGCTGTCGGAATCGCCATCTACTGCTTTCTAATCTGTCCAGTATGTCATCATCAAGATACATATGTTCTAATAAGTACACGAAACTTTGCTTGCTTTATCAATTGTTTCTTTAGACGGAAAACATTGCAAAGCATCATAATCTATAAAGGAAACTGTTTTAATTAATACGGGTGCGGATTTAGTATAATATTGTGAAAGCGTAAATTCTATAAAACACTAGTACAAGATATAAAAGTTTCAATGTGTTCGACACAGCCATTACAGAAACTGCTTGTATTTTGAAATACCACGGAACGTGGAACATACGAGTAACGTTGAATCTATAGACGGGATCCACATACAGAAACGATCGTCGCACATTCTATCGGCCGAATATTCAACTCCATTCATATCATCTCTTCGCTATATGCACCACACCCACATTCACAGTAAAGGAAAATCAAATTACAACATTGATTTAGAAACACGGTGTTCAAGTTCACGACGGATTTTAAATATCGACAATCTTCACTGCACCCAAATACCCTAGGCACTCAGCAAGTAGTCCACCAACTCAGTGTTCAGATGCCTTCGAAGTTCGTGAAGGAATATCGCGTCGCACTACTATTCAATTTCTGTCGAGTTACATCGAATAATCATCGTATCACACTACGGCAACTTGCTTGTCTCACAACTCCGTTGAACATTAAGCCAAATACTACAATATACAGACTAACATTTGAAGTCTCTGAGAATGTGTGAAATCCGTTTGAAATCAAAAACTTATGAACGCGCAACACGTGTGAAAAGTTGTAAAAATGTTTTATTATTAGTAGATAATCTCTATATATTTTTATATAAATTGCGCTTAAAAATGTTAGTTTAGTAGGATTTAGAAGAAGATATAAACACTAAATTCATTTAATAAATGTAAAAAAACATTCTTTTTTCTACTCTTGAATAGCTAATTATGACCCAGCGGCCTCAAGCCGATTTGAGATGAAAAATGTACACCATCATCGATTATATGGTATCAGTTGGATCGCATGCAATTCGCAACACTTGTTACGTTGTTCCATTGCGGCTAACTCTGAACTGGTGTGTTTCAGGCTCTTAAAAGTCGGTTTCAGGAAACTCGGAGGGTTTCAAGAGTTATGTTCCTTGGAACTAAATCTACAAAATCTCTACCTTTTCATACTCTTGATTAACTTTCGAGTTTTAGCTCTTGTACATTATATTCTCACTTAAGACATGTAACACGAGTGCTCAAAATATTTTGAAATATACGTCAAAGGAAATTGCCTATTTAATATTATCTGAAGTTAAATCACACAGGTATGCCTATCTGTTTGCTAATAAGTGTTTCACAAAATTTAGAATATTACGCACAGTACCGGGCCTAATGTATGATGTGAAGACGGCTCCACACATTCGGCACTCGCCGAATTGCAAGCTTCTGCTCACCCAAACCCGATCAGCTGACGAATGTTAATTTCCTTACGACCACAAGACCGAGACGCGGTGGGTAGAGTGAGCACCGAATGTTCGTCTCTCGGCAAATAGCAAGGGATCCATCCACACTACTCGGCATTAGGCTAGCGGCCACTCTCTACTCGCCGAAAACCGAATGTGTGGAACCGCCTTAACGCACAGTTCGAGGTCAGGAAGTTCGAAGTTGAGTTCCAGAACGAAGCTGTTTCATTTTCAAAACAATTACTTTGAAAGTGTAAAATGTCCTCAATGTTTTAACTAATATTCTAATATATCATGTAATAAATGAAACTAGGTACCATACGTTTATATTTTGAAATTAACTACAGCTCTAATCTCGAGAAAATTTTTGTTTTTTTCTTCGTATTTGGGTGCTCCAGAATTCAAGCGTTCCGATGACGACAAAGTTATGAAATATATTCCACGAAAACTCGAATTAGCTTTCACCTAAATTCTGTAATATTTCAGAGCTCCCTGCATCCCACCCTCAATTTCAAATTCTAAGCTCACTTTTCTAGAATGTGGAGTTAAAAGCGTGAATCACAAGAAAAATAATAGTAAGATGTCTGGGAAATATTTTATGAGCCATTCATGTTTGTTATATTCGCAGAACATATTTCTCAACGTCAATCGAGTGCCCCCGTCGCTCAAAACCCATAAAATACGTTAACGCAATGAGTAAATCCACCATGGTGCCCTCTAAAAGGTGCTGGTTTTGGCGATAGCTAAATACATTTTGAATAACTGAATGCATTCAGAGGTACATTTGGCAGCCACACGCGGAGAAACAAAACCGTTATAGATGAAATGGCAGCAAACAATGACGAGCTTTTGTCCGCCCCGGCCCAGACCATTTTCATGAAATTGTGCAATTTGGCACAAAACAGCGCAATTGCCAATTTTATATTAGTTTCCCCAACCTAGGTTGCGTACATAGAGGCAATATCAAGAACTGCAGCATGTTATTCACTCGATCCATCGCTTGCTTCGTATTATGAAGCCAGAGTGATGCGAATTCTTGGAATTCAATGCAATATTTTTATTTATCGTATGGTGTGATTAACGGCGAGTAACGTAATTATCATATTTTCACACCTATTGCTAGTGCATATCGGATTATTTCAGCTCTAAGGATGAAATATAGTGATGAGCAATAACTGATCCGGGGAATAATGCGAGGGAACATAGTGAAATTGCAAAAGATACAACGTGAAAAATGTAAAGGATTTGAGCAGACAACATCGAATACCTTTTCAATCAAAAGCACCTGTGGTTGACCTCTGTAAGTCTCGGTCAATGTCGTATATAATGATATCTTGAAGTTGGTAACTTACTTTTAGAACT
Organism: Gryllus bimaculatus; assembly: GCA_017312745.1. Taxonomy (NCBI): domain Eukaryota; kingdom Metazoa; phylum Arthropoda; class Insecta; order Orthoptera; family Gryllidae; genus Gryllus; species Gryllus bimaculatus. The sequence continues at coordinate 1,606,112 of BOPP01000041.1, read as the reverse complement.
TGATGGAATTCATGTGCCAAACACACGATCTCTATAATAAAGATACCCCTAAATTTAAAATATTCAAAGTTCATCTTTTCCTGGATTCTTCAAGTTCACTTGAAGTCGTTTGCTCTAATAGAAATTATTGTAGTATAAATAAAGCGCCAGAAATCATTTCAGTAGTAATTTGAAATTCATTTTCTCAAAAGTTTTTACGGATTGAACTACACACAACGAACTACTGAAAATTAAAAAAATAAATTACGCGTACATTTTTTTGGCAACGAGGGATAATCGGATTGTTTCCATCACAAAAATATAATGGAAATCTACTTTTAAGAGCGTCTAGAGCAGAAATAAAATGTATTGGATATTCTCTGCAAAAAAGGAATACAAATTTCGAAAAATGGTGAATGAATAGTTATAATGCCTTCGACAATCCGATTTCTAGATTTGTGTTCGTTTTCAGTCGAGAATAGAAAACAGAAAAGGTTTTGATATAAAATATGGGTGTGCCAGGAAATCCTCAAATGAATGATTTACTCGTTATCTCTCATTTTCATTAAATATTGAAAAGTAGTTTCGTAGTACTAACAAGGGAATCGAAAGATACGATCTTGTTATGATTTGAGTTTTTCCCTCCACGATTTTGAAATTGGAGTATTCCAATGTAAGCAGAATTGTCTAAATTATTGATATTTTCTGAGACCACCGAGATCTATTCAGATTTTAAATTGAAGTCAAGGGTAAAAATAAATATAAAAATAATTATGTTTTAGTATAAAATATTTAGTAGGAAGAAAAGTCGATGCGGTCGTAAGTCGTAGTAATGTATCTATAAACCACGACAACGAATTTACGTAAATGCCTGAAGCAACTATGAAAATGATTGCAGGCAATGTTAATTGGTTTCGAAGAAATGAAACTAAAATTAAAATATTTCTGAATCCCTAGTGTCAACGAAATAGACGTCAAAACAACCATTCTAAATTATTTAAAGAAAAATCATTATTCAGATTTTCATGAATTATTGCTCGTACGATATATTTAAACATACCGTATCTGGATGTAGATAATTGCAAACTACGAAAACAGGTATTTAATTCACGAAATAAATTATATTCCATTATGTTGTACGCTTCGGAAGGCCAACACAACGCAATCTGTAATTCGCGCGACGCAAACAATGCGAACAAAATCAGTAATTCGCACTATTAGCGACCACATCAATACGCAACCTCTCTCATTCGCTTTGAAAAGCATATCGTCAAGGCACATCTCCCATTTTAATTACCGATTAAGTAAGATCAGAGGAGCGACGGATTGCGCGAATGTCACCATATTATTAAGCAACGGGGCGTCGCATTACGAAGAACGAGGCGACTCGCCGGTTTCCGGCGACGACGCGACCGAATCCCTGCGCGAACGTCGCCCGGAGCAGCGGGCGTGAATGGCTCCTAATTGAGAAGCGGCGGGGGCGGGGGCGGAGGCGGAGGGCGGCGCGGCGCTCCGGGCCGAAATCCGGCGCGACGCGCAAATGCTCGGAATACGCGATGTTCCCGGAATTCGGAATCGCTTACCCAGTTCGAAATATGTTCGACGGAGCGTATTACCCCATCAACGCGTCGACGTCACCCGAGCGTGATTGAAATCGCGAGGAACGTAGGCGATGTCGGCGGACAATCGCCGATGGGAAGGGAGCTTACAAGACCACCTTCCGTGTAAATAGTGCTACTTGGCCTGCTGTGACGGATAATCGAAAGATATTGGCGAATGTTACAGTGATGGGATTGCGTTTCGAATAAAAGCCCGTTCGCCCTCCTCGCGAACTCTCTTCTTCACGCTCGCCCTAATATAGAGACACAACAGAATGACACTATTCATTTAGTAAGTGTTAAATCTATATTTCGCGTTTTTTTTACAATTCAACAAATTCACTGACAAAACCTTGCTCACGATTACAGAATTCAATACAAATTCTAGAAAATATTACTCTGAATTTCTTTGTATTCTATTTTAAGACATATACTCATTAACTTTCAATTTAGTAAACATGATACTAACAAATTCGTGAATAAAAATATTAGTATTTCCTGGAAATGAAACTTTATATTTGATGCCATGAAAGAACGAGAATGGTAATACATGTCGATATTTTTATTTTTCGCAAGTTGAACAAATACGCGCGTTTCTGGAATTTTTCATTTCGTGGCGAAAACAAATATTAAGTCTTCCTTTACCAAGTAGGTCGTGAAATGTAGGCTTCATTAAACACCACGTCGAAATGGATCTCTCTGTTAAGACTGCTCCCGTTTCCGATTAGCAACTTCTTTTACGAAGAGAGGCTGAGCTGGATTAATGAAACATTTTGGGGTCTCTTATCCAAGGCAAAGAGGCGTACAGAACTCAGAATCCAAGAGACTTCAGAGACACGGAGAAGGAAACCGCAATTCTTGTTCGCGCTCTAACCACACAGTTACCTCCACGTCCCCCCCTTCCCCTCGACAGTACGAACATTAATCTTTCTCTCTGAGATTCATAATAACAAACGAGATACTTCATCAACAGAATGTCCGTTTTCAAAATACATGATATGATTTTGCAGTGATACATTGCGATACGTTTGTTTTTAAATTCTCCTACACACGTTAATTTCAGTTATTTCTGTCGTTCGCGGGAAATCTATAATTCACAGCTAACAACCTGTCCGTTGCACAAGAATCCCAAGTTGCACAGTTATGCTACTGTAAACGGCCCGTCAATCATCGACAGCGACAAAATCAAGATCACATTGAACAATATATTTTGAAAGAGTTTTGAATCCGATCATCCAAATATTTTAAATAGAAATGCTACAAATTACGTCACACTCCAACTATTATAAGAGGAAATTGTAATTAACAAATCAACTCTTCCTTGTCCAGTAACACCGTTGAACAACTAAGCAACATGAATGTCATCATTCCAGGTCGGAATAATGTTATGATGTTACGAATAATGTTAATAAGTTTAAGCACTATCCTAATTGCTTTGCATGAATTTTGGATGCAACCTTATTAAAAATATCGAAGCTCCAAAACTTGCCCGACCAAAAGTACAGTTCCAAATTATTAATTCTGATTTAAATAGATATTATCTCATTTCAAACTAATTCGTAAAGAAAATGCTTCTTGCCATCAAGTGCTGCTTAATGGAGTCGTCAGCGAGTTTAAAATATCTTGCACCCCAGAATAAGTCTTAATACCATGATTTGATCTAATCACTATTCTTTAGAAACAAATCATCGACTACTCATAAGGAAATGGTAAGAGTGAAGTTTATGAATAAATCTATAGTTAAAAAGAAATGTCCAATGTCCTCTTCTTCCCAGGATTTGCATCAAGCTCAATCAAAATACGGACTCTTTAACTATTTCTTCTACCTCGCGTCTCCTTATCGCACATTTTTCAAGGAGATTCTTTTACTAGTATTCCGAACTGAACTATTGGCTATTCCCACGCTTCTAGGAGAAACCCTCCCCTTCCACAGGCCGAGACGCCGAGAGCCCGCGTCGCTGCCGGAAACGAAACGCCGTTCTCTAACATCGCTCGGAACCAGAACCTCCTCAGTCCCTCTAAACCACTATCGAGCACTGTTCTAAACCTGTAACGACGGCCTGAAGCACCGAGACTTCTCAGAATTGCCATTTCTTTCCTAAAATGTTTCGATTGTCACTGAAACGCTCTGTCTTTCTTGAACCTTTCCAATTTTTCATTACCCTGACTTTCCTGACCTACCTCGACGGTCCTCAACAGTTCCGACTATATCAAACCACCCCGACTTTCTAGACTCACCCCTTCTGTCCTGAACTGCTCCGACTTTCCTGAACCACTCCGAATTTCCTGAACCGCTCCGACTTTTCCGAACCGTTCCGACTTTTCCGAACCGCTCCGACTTATCCGAACCACTCCGGCTTTTCCGAACTGCTCCGAATTTTCCGAACCGCTCCGACTTTTCCGAACCGCTCCGACTTTTCCGAACTGCTCCAACTTTTCCAAACCGCTCCGACTTTTCCAAACCGCTCCGAACTTTCCGAACCGCTCCGACTTTTCCGAATCGCCCCGACGTTTCCGAATCGCCCCGACTTTTCCGAATCGCCCCGACTTTTCCGAATCGCCCCGACTTTTTCGAAGCGTCCCGACTTTTCAGAAGCGCTCCGACTTTTCTAAACTGCTTGGAGTATTCTGAACTGCTCCGACTCTTCTGAATCGCTCCGACTGTTCTAAACTGTTTCGACTAATGTGAGCCGCTCCGACTTTTCTGGACCTATCCGACTTCTCTGAACCGCTCCAACTTCCCTGAATCGCGCCGACCACCTCTTTGCTGCACAACACAGCTCACGGCTCCGGATTTCGCTATCTCCATTCACCTCCCCGAAACAGCCTAAAATCGCCATGATGTAGAGCTCGTTGTGTAAGGTCAGCGCGTACGCCTTCCACCGTTGTGAGTCCCGCGTCCGATTCCCAAACAATTGAAATGGAATTTACGGCGGAGAAAGCGAAATCTCCGCAGTTTTTCTCAGAATTCTCCCGCATCCTCTCCCTTTCATTTATCCACAATTTTCCTGCTCATTCACACTATCGTTATCATCTACTCACTTACGTTCTGAATGACTTTAGTAATTGAAGGACTCGTAACACTGCAAAGACTAAGGCTGACAAAAGCGTCGCCAAAAGCGTCGCCAAAAGCGTCGCCAAAAGCGTCGCCAAAACCGTCGCCAAAAGCGTCGCCAAAAGCGTCGCCAAAAGCGTCGCCAAAACCGTCACCAAAACCGTCGCCAAAACCGTCGAGTACTCACTTTTCCCTCCCACTTTCTAGTAAAATAAGACATTCATAGCTTTCATTGTTCGCCCGCGAAGTTAGCGATAAAGTCGACCGCGCTTGCCCCCCGACGCGCTCTGCGACCGCTCTCCGGAAGCCCCGGCACCGCTTCGGCGTCCTCCCGCCATCCGCAGGCTGTGGGCGCGGGCTCAGCGGCCACTGGGAACGGCAGCGCATCGCCCGCGGGGCAGAGAGAAGCTGTTTGGGGCTTTGCGGAGAGCCGTCTCTCCGAACAAATCGAAGGCGGATGGCGGAGGAACAGCGGTACCGATTGAGTTCGAAAAGCAAAAAAAAAATGAGTAAACTCCTGTAAAGTTTCGCGTTCATTTGTTTCAATTTTGGTGTGGGCGTCATGAAAGAATGATAAATGCTCTCACACGCAGACACCATATTTAACAGAAATATTCAAATGGACAAAATAAAAGAAAATCGGAGAAACTAATAATCAACACTCAGACGAGACAACATAATCGTCGAGAGTAATAAAGAAGTCTAAGAAGTTGCAGTGGTAGTATTGCAAAATATTTGCAATGGAATTTTGAAGAAAAAAATGTCGTCACTGACACAATATGGACGCGTCGTCAATTAAATGAGTTCACTTAATATGAAGGAGATAATATATTTTTAAAAAATGTAATAAAATGTTGAATTACGTGCTCCAAACTTACAGAATAAATTGAAAACTGAGAGAAAATAGCGCACTGCATATCGGAGACGTACAACCGCAACGTTCCCAGTCGACCTACGAAATATCCACTCTACTGGCTTGCAGTCACAGGAATATTTCGACCGTAGTTGCATACGTCACAACACACGCTCAAAAATAATTTATATTCAAATAATCCAAAAAAATCACCACTTGAGAAAAATTATTTCACATTTTTTTTTAAAAATATCGTTTCGTAAAAAATATATTTTTCTAAAAAAACATCTAGAACGAATCGCTAATCTCATTTTTTTCACTCTAGTAAACCTTTTGGTGTTTGATATAAATAACTTCATTACGCACTCTTAAAGATTAAAACTTAAAAAGGTATCACTCTAGAGTTTGGGAATCACCAATAAACGACGAACACAAGCAGGCAATGCTCAGGGACACGGTACAATCGCAAAACTCTAAACGCAACTCCATCGCATCGCGACGGCGACTTGCAGTTTCCAGTCGTCTAGGACCATCACCGTTCTCCTTTTCTCTTTCGATCGCTTCCCGCTCCACGTCCGCTTCTCATCCCGCGGAGACGAATCGGCGCGGAAGCCGGAAGGCCGGGGTTCGATTCCGGCCACCGTCCGGAAATAGCCCGCGATTCGACGCCGGGCGAGGAGGCGCGTACATATTTCAGGGGCGGAGAGCGCGTTTGCGTGTCGAAGGGGCCCCGGCGCCGGCGGAGACCGCCCCGCGACGCTCGCCCTTCCCGCCCTCCGCACCGGCTCTTCTCGGGAATTCCGCCGGACGAAATTTATCTCCTCGGGGAAGGAAGTCGGGGGAGGCCGTATATCACTGGCGGCGGAGCGACTTTGCGTCCACCGGGCGTCGAAGCGGCGCCCTCCGGGGCTCTCCGAGGCCGCAGCTCGCGCACTCTGGGCTTCCGAGACGACGCACTCGTGGACGTTGCGGAGCCGGCGGCGCCCGGAGGGTCGCCGGTTCGCCTCCCGGCGGGAGGGGCCGCTCCCGCGCCGCAGGCCTCGCGCCTACCTGGGGGCGGGGCGGCCGTCGGCTGCCGAGGAGCGAGACGGCGCGGCGGCTGCTGAGACGTCCAGACGGCACAGAAGCTCATGCGCGCCGGGGAACAGCCCGGGCGCGGTGGCGGCGGACGCGCAGGCACATCGCTGTGGGGACACGCACTTCCCTCCTGTCCCCCGCACATGTCTCACTGGCTGTGCGCACGCACTCACTCGCGCCGCGCCGCGCTGCGCTGCGCCGGCAGGGCCTCGCACCGCCGAGGGAGCGGCGCGGCGGACTCGCGGGCGCGCCGGCGGCGGTGGCGCGGCGGCGGGGGCGGGGCGGCGACGGAGGCGCACTCGCGCGGGCCGCGGCGGCGGGGGGGCGGCGCGCGGGCGGGGGCGGGCGGGCGGCGACGGCTGCAGCAGGGAGCGCGCTCCGGACACTACTGCGGCGCCGGGCCGGCGCGCGCCGTGCGCGACGCGGGCCGGGGGGGGGGGGCGGACGCGCGCCGCCGCAGACTGCGCCACCGGCGGCGCGCCCGCCGCCGCCCCCGCGCACCCGCGCCCCGGCGAGGGCCTGCGGGGAAGGGGGAAGGGGGCGTTGCGTGCGCGAGGGCGCCACGCACGCGCGGGGCCGCGGGCGAGGGGCGGCGCGCCGGCCGAAGGCAATATGCTCCGCTTTAGACGGCCCTCGGACCTGCGCCCGTGCGCCTCTGCCAAGGCGGCCTCCGAACGCAACACGCAGCCTCCGATGCACGGAGAACAGCCCACCGACTGTCGACATCGCAAAGCAAGTGCACATGAAATTGACGGACATAGTCCGAATCAATTTCATCATTTATTTTCATTGATATTGATGCTTTATGTTTTTTAAATGACGCAACAAGAATCTACGTTTGACGCAAACGCTGGCACACAAAGATGCAAGGATTGCCAAATAGATGACTATGTATTAATGCCATAATACATGTATTAAATTTTTTTTTGAGATGTATTTTATTCTAAAGATAATTGTTTTATACAAACATTTCCTATAAATGCGCATATTACACATTTCTTGTACATAAGATGTGATTCTCGTAAGATGTGACCTCCCTACATTAATATTATGAAGAGCATCGAAATAATATCAACGTCCTGCTGCCATGCAATGTAGTGAAAGAAGCGAGTTCTCTTATGCTTTTTTCTCAAGAAGTGTTCGTTGTGTTTTTTTCTAATTCTCAGTGTTTAGCGCATGTTAATAACGCTTGCAGATATCAGCAGACATTTTACGACCAAAATGTTCTCTTGATATATATTGTTTACATTGTTGTCTCCCGCATATTTCGTCATTCATGAATTATATCAAAAAGTTAATTACATCGTGTTTCTTAGTACAATAAAACATGAATATTAGATATGAATTTTATCCCCAAAGAGCAGCAAGGGTTATATAGCCTGCATTGTGAACTCGTCACTAGAGGGTGAATGTATCATTACATTCATTATATTACAAGTTGGGTAAAATTTATTGTACCTCAGGAAGTTAAAAACTGTTATCGTAAGTCTAAAACAATGAAATATTAAGCGTGTAAATAAAATTAAAAATTGAAGGTTTCTTCATAAGAATATGACCGGCGCAAAATTTATTATTTTTTGAACATAAATACTGTTAATGATCAATATTAAAATATAAGAATAGCAAAATACTAGGAGTTTCCCGTTTGTTTGTTTTTTCGTATTCAATCCTCGCTTTTGTCTCTGTCTGTCTCTTCCAATGCAGCTACTATGTTACTGGGTAGGCAGTCATATGATATGGCATTTATAACCTTAAGCATTGAATATTAAGTAACCTAAATGGAGTTAACATGCGTCTGAAAGACTGTTTTTCAAAAATACTACTCGTAATTACGATAACGACAATTTAAGCGAGTACCATCCGTGTTAGCAAGGAATGTATGAATACTTTTACTTAACGACATTGAAATGTACGAGGGTTAAAAACATCGATATTCAGAGTATGGTATAGAATATGGAAAAGGTGAAATTGTGAGAATGCAGAGCCGGAAATTGACATGTAAACAGAGATTTGTATGTGAAATACAATAAAAGTAATAAGAAACGAGAGTAACCTTTATTGTATGAGCTGGTGACAGGAAAAACGCAAATATATTTACTTAACATTCAATTCAGAATTTCAACATTCATGAAATTATGACACTATACTAAAAATTGTGAGCCGCATATTTCTCAACTCTTTGTTTTTTATTTAATAGTTTAAAGGTCTATTGCTAAAAATGTCTTCTTTTACTATCATTCCAACTTCATAACACCACATAATTCTAAAAATTAATGCATGTATGATATTGCATTATAAAATATTCCTTAAAGAAGTTCCTCAAATCTACATGTGTAGCATATTCAAAGTATGTAAACAATAACCATTTGCAATATCATCAGTGCTACATCAATGGATTCAAATAACTTGTAAAATGTGGCGTTGCCGACGCTGTAAACCGTTTTAAAAATAGTTTCATGAGTTGAAACTTAATTTCACGCTCAACTATGTTCAAATATGATCTCTCAGTATCAGGCATTGTACTTACCAATGAATCGTAGTTGCTGATAATGTTATACTCCAGTTCAAACGTTTCCAACACCCAATGGCCTTGTGTGTTACCTCCATACGGGATATGAACCTGTCTTATTGAAGTTTCATAATTATAATTGTAAAGTTTCAATCTATTAAAAAATTAAGGAAGACAAATATGGAAGTGTTAAGGAAATGCGAAGAAGAATCAAATGTAGTTGTAAAAGATGTTGCGACAGACGTTTCGGAACTAATTGGGAATGATCTTCATTTTTGCATTTAGCATTTGTTTATACAAATGAGTTATGTGCAATGTTCTGAAAATTGTCAAAAAAGCGTAAAAATTTAGCTGTACTAAAATTTAAATATTAGCATCAAATTCAGGAAGTATTTGTTACAACGATTATAATTTTGAAATTACAATAAGACCAGTTCATATCCGGTATAGAGGTAACACACGAGGTCATTGGATGTGGGGAACTTTTGAACGGGAGTGTAGTATTATCCAGCTACAACAATTCATTGGTAAATCCAATGTCAAATACTGAAAAAAACTATTTGAACCAATCGAGCATGTATAACATGAAGTACTAAAGACATTTTCAACACATTAATCTATTTTAAAACAGTTTATAGCGCCGGCGACGCCATATTTTACTAGTAATAAATATTTCCCTAGAAAATGATTTTTCTGGAGTGCGGGACATCTTCCACAGTAATACAAATTCCAAAAGTTATAAATTTAAAAAATGCAACTAAATTTATACCAATAAATAGGCTAATCACATATAAAAAATATTAAAATAAAAAGTAAAGAAACAATTGTACGAGTATATTGAAACTTAAAAAATTATAAGAAATGAACAATCAGGCTTTAGAGAAAAACAGTAATGTGAAACTGCAATACAAACCGTTTTAGACGATTTTTATGTTATTCCGGAAAAGCATTCGAAATGCTTATTGTAAAAATTTATAAACAGGTCATCAAAAGAGACGTCGAAAATGATTAATTTCATGTCTTCACAATAGAAACGAAAAACTGAAGTATAATATTGTTATCTCACATGAAATTAAATAGCTTTAGGGGTTCTGCAAGAGTCAATTTTAGGTCCAATATTATTTATTATTGATAATAATATATTCAACTACATGATAAAGATATTTGGTAATTATGTACAATTCAATTATTTTTAATCACGGCAGGTCGCGTTGAACTTTCCCCCCTGGCTGGTGAGATCCAGCAACACCTACGTAGGTTTGCGGGCTTTTACCCAACGTGGCATGCCTCTTCCAGGATCAACTCTAAGCTCCCGACCAGCCGACGGTAGCTCGGTGCTGGATCTCGCCGTCCAACTGGGCAAGATCACCGGCAACTCCAGAAAAAAACATGCACTATACTTACGGCACTCATTATCTTAGCAGTTGATGTGCTCGGAGTCACTATTAATCAATTAATCAACCGACGTCCATGTTTATAAACAGACGTACAACAGTCTGCGAAGGAGCCAGAGCTTTTATAGCAGTTGTTACCACCATTTGTTATAAGGTTAGCTTTAAAATAGCGCCCACATAAATTCTGTACCAATCTCATCATCACGTCGCTAATCAACCACCCCATTTCTCCTTTAAGTATAAATTAAAACTTTGGTTAAATTTACTCTATATTTTCATCGTGATCTGCCTTCTCGCGCATGCTTCCTGCCCGTCCTTCAGAACAGCCAGCGAACTACGGAAACCGGGCGGGGAAAGGCGGGTCGCCCACGAACACGCGGTTAATCATATTGGCGCCCTTGAACTGTGCGGCCTTTATGTGCGCCCGCGGATGTGTGGCTTAATCAAACATCTCCACAGGATGAATTCTTGTACATTGCTTTGAATCGCCCAACTACAAAATGTGTGGAATGTTGGAAACGCTTCAATTAAAATAGATTTTGAACAACGCAAGGAAACGACATTGTCGTAAACACGTTTCTTTCGGCATAACTGAACAAAAGGGAATAACAAAAGGACACTCTTATTTGTTTGTCTCTGTGAAGGATTTTAACAGTTTATAAAAGAACATTGAAAACATATGAGATGTAGCTGAAAATGGCGTATAAGTAGCTCTTCTACAAGTAGTTCATGGTAGTTCTTATTTACATGTATTTTTCTCATAAAAAGGGGGCTTTTCGAAATTAACAACGCATGGTCACAAAATAAAGGGCTTGGGTGGTAATAAATTTCAGCTACTGCCTCGGTTTACATACTTCAACCGCATTCAATATTTGCTGCTCAGATTCCACCTGACGACATTTATAATTATTTCAGAACCTACATTCACCCCCACCATCACCGCAAGTGTTACAACATCGTAGCAATATCGGGCTGACAAATGTCCGGAAGATTCAGAATTGGATCACAGACAAGTGCAGGAAATGTGCTTATGTTTAACTTGTCAGGTTATGACCCCCTGACGGGAACGGCTTCTTATATCTACGACATTCAAGACGAATTCCGTAGTTTCCCTATTCATTTACAGACAAATTTCGAATGAGTCAATTTTGTACAATAGACCGCGCGAGTTCTTATCTTTTCATTATTTCCTTTCTCTTCATTCTTCCTCAATCCGTATTAGGACACCGTGTTTGTACCATATCTTTTATCTCGCGATTGAGATACTCCAGTGCAGAAGAGTCCAACCTTCAAAGAGTTTGAATATGGTTGATAACTATTTCCAAAAGTTTATTTACTGATCGAAAAGAATAGAGCGTGTTAAGTGTCGTTAAAACGCAGGCTTCCACGCTGGAGTCAATCGATTCTTGAATCTCCATGAGGCATATTCCACATTACTACAACTACGAAAATAAAGATGAGCTCGCCGCCAGTCAGTCACAGCATTTCCGAGCGGGGCGCTTATTGGAGACTGCTTCTAGACAAGACCAATAAGATCTATAAAGTGTTGTCTCAGCGGGATTATCAAAATCTCTTTCATCTGAGTAACAAATCGAATAGAAGAAAGTCCTATTTGCAGAACGAAACTACTTATGTACGTGTGTAAATTTGTATATGTAAAATACAGAAACAGGAGTTGTATAAATACTACTAATACGAGTAGCATAATACTAGTAGCAATATTAGCAGCTCTCGTCATTAAGAAATACTTGAGAATCATTTGAAGTGCTTCTATTACTCCCCTGTAAAAGATATTTGATAATCGTGGCCACAGCACTCCCCACCCCGCAGCCAGTCAGGAGTGTTGTTATTGGCTAACGGAAAGACCGCCTATTTTTCGTAGCAGCGATGTGAATGCGTTGGGAGCGTCCGGGAGACGTGGCAACCTGTAGCGTGTTGCGGACAGCCCAGAATCTTCGAAAAGAAGTATTGTTTTCTTAGAAGATGTGATTTTTTTCTAAAAAACTCACTCGTCAAAATTTATCTAGTTTACACGCAGTAAGTATTACCGGTACTTTAGTAGTACGTATTTAATAAGATCAGGAAAAGCAATACCCTGAAACGATTTCTACCAGATTCTCATCCGATACGGTTCCTGGAAGGTGAGTACATTTTCAGAACTATGTGAGCAGAAGCTAAGAGACACTACCCATAAACAGAGTTTGAAGAAGTACGTGAGAAACGCATGAAAACAAGTCAACAAATGTATATATCCTACGAGTAAAAGTATGTATTTTTAACAAACATATATGCTCTAAATTCACATTTTTTAAACATTACCTCCATCGTCCTATTAAAACAATTACGATAAATAGTAATTTCTATTCTTATTAGTCTAGTATCTCAAAATTCATAGAATAAACATGTTGTTGGAGTAAGTTTAAGTTGTGTGTGATCCATTTAGAAAACCTCACTTAAGTAATCAACAAGCAAACACTTGCATTTTGTTGAACATGGAAATCAAAGGCAGCAGCCCTTGGTAATATTTTGTTTGGTGGCTTCAAATATGATACAAAATTGTTAGAAAGAATACTGATGGAAATCCAAGAAATAACACCCGAGGAACAGAGCTACATATTTCATTATATGTGTACGGATGTTGATTTAAGTTCATATGCAATGTGCATAGTGACAGTTGTCTATTTATAATTCATGTTAACATTGTGAGACCATGAAAACAGATATTTAATTAATCACTTATAATTTCATTCCATATAATAAATTATAAGAATAATTTCTATTAAAAAGGTATTAACTAGTGATGTTAGAATATCATACACTTTAATGATCATTTTTAACTTTTGCTATTTTCAAAAATTTTGAGACTGCAATGCAAAAGAACTTGAGCTATTTTTATAAGAGTACTTCCGACTATTTAAAAATAATAAAATATTCGAACGGTTTTTGAGAACATTTGGAGGAAATTAACTTCTTGTTCTAATATTTCCACTTTATGCCGGTCGAGATCTCTAGGGCATAAGTGCCGTAGCGGTCTGGGACCTTAAGGCCGCAGGTTTAAAACCCGTCTAGGGCATGGTTGTATTTGTGTATGTCAATATGTGTGTGCTGCCCTTTCATTCCTCAATATCATCATCTCATCGTCCATACCCTCAGGGTTAACAACTTTGGCGGATAAAAAAATCGGGATTTAGCTAAAATGCTGACTCCCCCCCCTGATAATGGTACCAGTACCTACTGAAACAGGCTGCAAGCATGGGCCGAGTTGGCCTATAAGCGAAAATATCCACTCTATCCCCATTCACTTGATATTTTTGTTTAACATATCTTTGGAAATTACAATCCTTTTTAGTCCAGAAAATTAGTATTATTTTGATACTCAGTTATTCTACTTTACGTTTTCGCAAACTACCTACGTATAGAGTACCAAGTATTGTAATTTTGTTCAACAGCGCAAAGAGCCGATTTTTTCAAAGAAAACTCGTATTATGGAGCCCTGATACCGACAAATTGGTTAAATAATGCTTCCATTAGTAGCAAGTTATTTCGTTTCCCAAGTTGTGAAGTCAGATTCACCTTTTGTGGGTTGCTGATATCGAAAAATTCATTTAAGGCAAAACAATCTTCTCTCTGTACTAACCTGTAGGCAACACAGTGCCTTAACGTTCAGACTTTCTTTTCCAAAATAGAGATTTCCAAAATTGACGTCCCTTCGGTTTCAAACAAATATTATGATTTTTGGGTATATATCCTCAATATTTTCAATATTCATTTCATTTATTTTGTAGGAAGTAAACGTTTGGGATGTATGTATCTCATCAGAAACAATTAAGGCCATGAAATATTGAAGCAAATGGTAAACTATTCAGATGTTGATCAAAGAATCAGTAATGACTCTGCACAAAGTCCTAGCTAACACTGCTGCATAGTTTCCGAAACTGAGGGTCTAGCCTTGTAAAATAGTTTTCCAACAATGATTGAAGCAAACCTGGCCAAATTCTGAATTATGCTGCAAACAAACAAGCGCGAAGAAGAGAAAGAAAAAATATTCGAGATTGTAAAAGTACTCAATAAGAGACCAAATCTACATCAAAATGTTCTATCTTTCTTTTCAAACATAGAGTTTGGTCTTTTGTAACTCCTGGTACAAAATATTTCTTCGTGATATTTCTTATATGGTCAATATTTTCAGTTAAGAACCTATAACATGGAAGGATAATTCTGGTTACAAAGGTAGAATACAACTACTTGAGAAGGCGAATGTTAGATGAAAATTTATTATATTTTAAGAAAACTCAATGCTTGAGAAAGGAAAAATATTGGGAAGAATATATACCTATATGTATTATTAGAAACTCTGCCTAATACAAAGAAAATTGAATAGAGATTTTCATTTAAAAAAGTGTGTGACTTTTATGGTATTTGCATTCTTGTTTTGAAGTGTATAATTTTAGATTTTTAGGTTAAATGAGCAAGGTATGCAAAACCACAAACGTTACCACAATTTATGTAAATATTTGTGCAACTTGTTAGAATCAGAGTATTGTGTTGATTTTTAACAGAATATTTTTTTTACTCTCAAAACAATTTTAGATGAGATTGTAATTAATAGGAAGGATCCTTAGGAACATTTCATACTTCACATCTTGTGAATATTACATTGTGCATTTTTTTTCAAGCAGGGTATTTATTTGTTGTGAGCAATGGCCTTTGCATATTTTTGTGTATTGCCTTGTTTGTGTGTTTTTCTTTTTTAAGTATTAAGTAATCTATCTACTTATGGTGATGCCTAAGAGACTGCACCACCATTACCACCACCACGCTGTACAAAGCACGCAGTGGGGTAAAGTCTGAAGGTCAGACACTACGAGTCGTTGGTAATACGATGTAGTAGTACATTGTAGTAGTATCTTATTTGAATCATTTGTTCTTAAAATGAAGTTATAAAATAGAATGTGTCTGTTGCATTAACAAGAAGTGTATTTGTCTGTGTTCAATTTTAATGGGAATATGGATATTTAAATTATGTCAGAATATTTTTCTTTCTCCTTCGGTCCTCCTAATTATTATTTACCTGTGATTCTGTTCTTTTTCAAGTTAGCACATTGTGATCACAGTGAGGTAATAGATTGGGTCATAAGGGAATGCTGCTCCCGTATTTGCAGTAAACAACTTTTTTTTTGCTTTTTTTCCCCTTTTTTTTCTTTTTTTTCTTTTTTCCAAGAAAGCCCTAATAGCATACAGCGGCTGCTGACGGCTGACGAGTCGGGTTGATGCGAGAGTAACACCGAGGTGTTCACTTAAGGAGAGGTCGCACCAAGTTGAGATGATTGAAAGGACAATGATTTCATATTAAGGATGACACCGCTCGTCAATATATATCGAAAGTATTCGTATACGTATGTATGGTGTACCCTTTAAATAATCTTAAGCGCATGTATCTAAATTACACATCGTGTACCCTCAGTTACACAGAAATACATTTATTTAACTGGAGAAAACGTAACTACTATTCCATGGGCAATAATATATCAAGGAGCTGATGCAACCCACAACACAATCTGTCAAGACAGTCTCGCCCAGAGTAGGCAACACGTGCAACTCGGGAAAACTTTAATAACAAATGGGAATTTTTGGGGGATATGGGAGGTAAAAAAGATTTTTAAAAGAATAATTTGTATGAATTGCTGGCGGGAACGTAAGATTTTACGATTAGATACGGTCACTCGAGGGAATATAGTCAGAAAAGGACTTGTGGAGTAAAACTGCACGTACTTCCTCCAATAATTTTTAATTTGTTAGTTTCGAAAATTAAGAAATTTGAACGAAAATTAAACATGAACCATTATTTTAAGAATCCCTTGTTTTATCCATAGACAATATTTAAAGGAAAAAATGCGCAGCGGTTTTTGAGAAAATGTTTTGCTTTCATAATTTGCATTCATTTCAAGCAGAAATTAGGCGAAAACTACTTTTTAAAATGTTTTTTAAACAAACTAACCTTTTTTAAGCAGTGCAAGAACAAGAACTTTTTTAGGAGCTAATGTTTTGGTATAGAGTTTGATTAAGAAAAAATTTTGCCTTCATCTTTGTAATTTGGAAAGTTTTAATTTTTGCAACTTAACAAAATACAGGATGTTTCAGAACATAAGAGTAGCGTCAATCTTTTTACCATTCTTTGATACATTCAAGGAGAAAATTTAAAGAAAACCTTTGAATGATTTTTGTGAAAAAATTGTTTGAAAAATAAGTGTCCTACATTTCGCGCAAAATTGCATGAAAACGACTCACATTTTCGAAAAATGGAACACCCTCTTATTTCAAAATCTGTCTTTAATAGAAAAACTCTTATTGTTGAGCTTAGAACTGTTATTAAGGATTTTTTTTGGAGGAAATCAGTTTCCAATATTGTTGTTGTAGAAAGACTTCGAAAATAGAACTTTCGCAATTTCCAACAATGAGAAATTTCAACGACAATTAGAACTTTACATTCTTCAGCATTCATTACACTATCAGTGGATCCAAAATCAAAATATCCATTTCAAGTACCTATTTCAAGCACCTTGAGTATCTTTAAATTGATTGGTGAATATGAATTTTGGAGAAAATTAGCTGAACAGTTTTGACGCTAGCTTTGACCAGAGACGGATAGATTGACGTTTTGCCGTCAATCAATTTTTCGGTATGAAGGACTCATAACGTGTTAGAGGGAGTAATTTACTATACACAGGAACAATATTTATCCACTTTTTTGTTACCAGGTGAACAGTTCCAATTCCGGGAATATGAGGTTTTCTGTAGAGAATTCGCCGTTTACTGGCGCAGATTACAATACTTTCTCTTCTTACGAAGTAAGGACGAGACAGTAAAAAGTGAAAAGTTACGGAAAAAAGAGAAAAACTGGTATGTTCAAGAAAAGGAGAGGTACTAGAGAATAAGACAGTCAAAGCACAACTAATTCTTTAAGGAAATAGTAGGATGTGCTCTGTCGAGAAACCTTAATGGAGGAAGGAACATAGACGCCAGAAATAGGAGAGTGAGTATGAGGGTTGGGAGCAAGGAGTAGTTTATATTGGAGGAAAGAGAAAGGTATGCGAAGTAAGATCTGTGAAGGTGGTGCAGAGACATTATAACTTATGATTGAGTAATACGAGAGTAGTTGAACATATAATGAATAAAGAGGGCACATAAAAATATAGAAATATTATGTGATTATTAAAGTGGAGGGGAGGAAATGAAGATGATAGAGAAACTAATAGAAAAACCAAAATAATAATATAAGAATAGGCGAACCTAGAGAGGAGAAGGCAGTAAGTTTAATAACGATTTAATACATAAATAGAAGTAGTGTGAGCAAAGGGGGAGGGAGGGGCAGACGGTGGCCGCCAATAAGGAAATGCCAGTGCCATTGTTTCAGACAACATGAGAGCCCATCCACACTCGTTAATTTTCTTTCGATTTGAGAAGAATTTTTTCTTTTTGTATATACCGTAACAATGGCGAAATGTTTAGTGTGTTTGAAAGAACTGCAGTATGTTAAAAAGTTCAACGAACAGACGCATTGCGTGGCTTTGCAACCTAGAGAAACCCGCGAGATGGAAATAATTTCTGATAATTTACAAATAGCCTGCAAGCATTAGATGAGACAATAATTTTGCAGGTAGAAGATAATAGAAAAGATACTGAAAATCACAAGAAGTTTTCAACATTCTCAAACAAAACTGTACTGTGTAAATAATCAAGCCTGGAGTCCAAATTCTCTCACTTATACTTGTATCTATTTGTTAACAATAATTACACAGACACACAAAATAAAAAAGTCGTCGATATAAAAAACTGGAGGGTGATGGCGTGATTCTGGCTTGAGGGTTGGATTCAGTGTGTCGACATACATAGGGAAACAAGAGTCAAGTATTATTTATTTCACTTATTAACATTTTTATTTTGTGTGTTTGGGTTATTCCTTCTGAACAAACTAAATTTGTTAATTACATACCATTGTATAAAATATTGTATTATAATGTTAGAACTGTTATGTGATAGAATGAAAGAAGAATTACAGTACTGGTTACGATAAATAAATTCGGATATTGCTTTTTGTTATAAAATAATATACGGTCCGTTTTTTTAAATTTTTCATATTTTAATTGAATCAAAACAATTTAAAATTAATTACTATTTAAAAACGTAATTATCGAGAAATACATTTCCCCCACTTCCCTACCATCATTGGAACACTGTCCCTCCGCCGCCGCGTCGGGCACTTCCTTTTGAGTCAACTCAAAGCATTGAGTTGGCAAACACTAGCCTAGTACATTTCAACAACATGCAAGTTGAGAATACTTAAAGGCTCAGATAACACAAGCGTCGTTTTGACGCACTGACTCGGTTGCAGCACGGTTTGGAAATATATTACCTAGATCGACAGTAGATAAGTTCACACGCACTACGTAAGTCTGCAGGAGAATTATTGCGGTCGGCTGTTCTTATTGGTAGTTATCCGTAATTTCTCCGATAAATATTACGCGAATTTCGGGGTAGTTCTTAAAAAACAGGCAGGAATTTCGGAGTAGTTCTTAAAAAAACAGGCCGCGGACGGCGCACTATATTTTCTTCCTCATACTTATCTCCTTCTCTCCCCTTACATACAGACAAACACTTCCATGTTCTTCACTATCGCGCAAGCCAAGATATCAATTGAGAGATTAGAATTTATTCCATGGGATGATTGCCCTGCGGAAGAATGATATCCCGACCCAATCTCACCCCACCCCACACGACCCGACGCGTCCCCGATTCAACCCCATCCGCCCCGACCACACCCAACCTGACCCTACACGACGCGACCCGACCGACCCCGACCCTGACGCCCGACCCGACCCGACCCGACCCGACCCGACCCTACCAGCCACCACGCCGACCGTCCTACATGCACTGTACGCTCACCGCCCTCCCGTTCCGATCCGTCCTTCCCAACCGATTTGATCACGACCCTAACCGGGCCAAACCCGAATTAGACCCTAACCGAACCCGAAACTGACCGCATCCGGACCCGAACCAACCAACCCGCTACCCAGAGGCGAAATGCTGTCGACATGTACTTGTCAAGCCCCTCCACTCTGTTCCCTTGCTTCTCCGTTTCTCCCAACTTTTCCCACCGTGCAACCGCAACCCATCGACCAACACCATCGCACCTCCTCGCCCCCGCGGCGCTAGCTTTCCTCCCTACCACGCTCTGCCCGCGCCTTCCACTTCGCCGCCGGCCAGCGACATCGCCTCTCGCCCTTCCGGTGCCCGGCTTTCGCTCTACCCCCTCACAACTCCCGCGCCGCTTGGCGCCCCCCCCCCCGCCACCACCACTCTGAGTGGGCGCCTCCATCAGCGTAAAAGTAAATCGCCTCCGCTTGATAGCAGGCGCAAAAAGGTCAAATATTGATTTTACGCCGCGCGTTTATGCAGCGACGGCGGCGACAGCGCCGGGTGCGGCCCGCGCTTTAGGCATACACCGTCGCGACCGCCCCGCCCCCGCCCGCGCTGGCGCTTCCGAGGCGCTGCGTTTTATTAAAACTATTGACAAGGAAGGCGCCGCGCCCGGCCTCCGCCGGACGGAGAGGGCGAAGCAACACGCGGGCGTGAGAAGGCAGAGCAGAAGCTTCTGCAGTACCAGGAGACACAGTGAAGAGGCGTCTCAAAAAAGTCAAAAAGGAGAAACAAACGTGTTACAAGGCGCACCTTGGAGGTAGAGACGGCGTTGTAGTGGATAGCGGGAAATATTAATGATAAACATTTATCCGAATACTGCTCTCATTCACGACCACGCTATTAATTCTAGGAGTAGTTAATTGGTGTTGGGCATTTCATTAAAATCTTAGTTTGCCCACGTTTCGTCCTTACGGCTATGGAATCGTGGACGTTCAGAAATGAAGGTCTTAAACAGCTAGAAGCCTCAGAAATGAAATCTCTTAGATCGGTTAAAGGCTGCACCAGAGAAGACAAAATACGAAATGAAGCTATCAGGAGTAAACTAGAGATGCAATCAATAACCGAAATGGTGATCCACTATAAAGAAAAATGGAGAGAGCATGTCCTTCGAGAGCCACCAGAAGAAAACGAGCAACGGAATACAATCCATATGGCAAATGAAGTGTGGGAAGACTGGGGAAGAGATGGAACAGGCCTCAGACCTAATCATGGCTAGGCGGCAGCAGCAGCAGGAGAAGAAGAAGAAGAAGAAGAAGAAGAAGAAGAAGAAGGAGAAGAAGGAGAAATGGAGAAGAAGGAGAAATGGAGAAGAAGGAGAAATGGAGAAGAAGGAGAAATGAAGAAGAAGGAGAAATGGAGAAGAAGGATAAATGGAGAAGGATAAATGGAGAAGAAGGATAAATGGAGAAGAAGGATAAATGGAGAAGACGGAGAAATGGAGAAGAAGGAGAAATGGAGAAGAAAGAGAAATGGAGAAGAAGGAGAAAAGAAGAAGAAGGAGAAATGAAGAAGAAGAAGAAGAAAAAGAAGACTTGCGCTTGGAAGTACAACGCGTCCCGAAAAGTGAAATTGCATGTCTATTATGATAATCGAAAATATAATAAATTCGATCGATTTTCAAAATGTTTTTATTTAATTTTGCCATTAAAGAAATAAATATTTCTTGCCACAGCGTGTGATAGAGCTAGCGTCGCTTGCTATAGAGACCGACAACCTCTACTTACCCCTCCCCCTAACTACCTTCACAATGTGCGTCGTTAATAATACGATTCTAAGTTGCTTAGTGACCTAATTTAGTGGCATGAATCCGGACATAACTTTCAAAACATTTTACAGTCGTCTTCACGTTTTCCATCCGATTCGTCGGTCGCAAGTCGTGTCAAACAGACCCTGGAATGTCCGATGGTCCTAACAAAATGTATTTAGTTATTAGGTCTCAATGGATGCGGAATGTATTTTGTGTTATCGTTCACACTGACATCACACTGTATGTACTATATAACTTTCAACGTGTGCGCCTGAAGATTTCTTCTCTAAAGTTTGTGCGTGCAAGAACTAATTTTGTAACACAATCTCGTCGGTATATAATTGAGTCTATTTGTCGCAAACATTTTTCTCGTTGCTTATGTCTCAGAATTATTATAATTTGTGTTAAATTTGTAAGAAAGAATTATTGAACTCAATACAAGTGTCAATACAAGTGTTTGCAAATACTTTTGTATTAGAGAAAAGTAATGTATATATTATCACAGTATGTGTGTTGCAAAGTATGCGTGAACATTCCTTAACAGATGTTTTTGGGCTGAATATTCATTATGAAAAATACTAGAATAACAATTTCAACAAGTGTGAAATACTGCAGTAGTGCCGTAGGAAAATAAGGCAGTAGTGCCGTAGCGATCTCGGACCGAAGGGTCGCGGGTTCGAGTACCGCCTCGGGCATGGTTGCATTGTGTTTGTCCTTTCACTCCGTATCATCATATCGTGTCATTATTACAGTTACCATACCGTTACAAACAATAGTGGTCGCTAGTGACCTAGAAGTTGATACGACCTTAAATAACAGAAAAAGGTGTGAAATACTATATACTACAAACTTCCAATGAATGCTGATGCCGTTGCATTGTTTACTTTCCTTAAAAAAGGGAAACATTGTTCGCTATACTTAGTGAGATAAAATTCCGAAAAATTGCAAATGATCAACAAGTTACGAGACATGTGGCAAACAAAGAATACTGTTTACAATTTGAAAAATGGACGTAATGTGTAATTTGAATTTGACAACTATAGACATGTCTACATATTGTAGCTACTTTTATTAAATACATCACAATGGTTTTAAACTGATTTTTAACGCTAAACAAATACAATATCTCAGCAATAGGTTACAACTGAGACATTAAAGTTAAAAGTAATGTATTAAGCATACGCGTGTCTAGAAGGCTTATATATTAGGCACGTTTTGCACACATACAACGAAACTTACGTACGGGTCAGCCTCTGAGCCATAGATTATTGCAGGTATCAGCCTCATTATTTCATAAGAAATGTACTAGTTCCTGGATATTACCGAATTGTCGACGTACGTCTACTCTTTGGACGAACACTGCTCTTTGGAAATTCAGAGTGCACTTCCTTCAGCGCTCATTCTTCAACGTTGCCACGAAGTGCATTGTCACTCTTTCATAACACATCGAGTCCCAATTCCATTTTCCCTTTTATCACAAATACCCGCAGGACGTTTAAGGGAGCGCTTTGAGAGGTGCTGTGCACTGGCGTATGCATACTTTCCCGACACGCACCGCCATCCCAGATAAGGCCGGAAGTAGCCCTTTGCTCCAAGGGTTCTGAAGGCGAGAGGGCGGGGCGGAAAAAGTCCCCGTCGACCGGCGCCCTTCTGCCCGCCCCGAGGCCTGCGCATATTCTTCACCTCCCACATCTCTGGCTTTTCATCTCGCGCGGAACGGACGGAGGGGGCGGGGCGCTCTCCATACTTGGGCGCTTCAGATCATTTCACCGCCTCGCCGCGTAAACGCAACCCTGCCCGTTCCGTGCCCCGCGCCTGCGCCCTCGCCCTCGATCTCACCCTCCGTCCCTCGAAATTGGTTCTCCGGGTCGACGCCGCCCACGCCACCGGCTCGCAGTGGGGTGGATCACACTATCCCAAAACGGGACGAAGGACGAGCAAAAAAAAACAACAACAAAAGAGCAGCAAAAAACAAAACAAAAACTGAAGTGATAGCGACCACAACTCCATTTTTACGGATGACAAGCGTATGAAGAATGGAGAACATAGGATGAAAGCAAAATCTAATTGGATAATATATATTGATAGGGCATTTTCTATACCTCGTATATTATATAAACAACATGTTCTTCCCATAATATCTTGACTGGTATCTATATATGACACCGTATGCAATCGATCTGTATATGTGATTAATGTGACTCTTCAAAACCAGAACGATGATACAAGCAGCACTACTCCAAACGTTATTTATATGAAGTGAACGAACTCTGTGGCTATTCCGTTTACACATATCCTCGTTGATGATAAAAATTATTCTACGTGAAAAAACGCATTTTACAGGAGAAACGAAAAATACTTTCAGATGTTAATAATATACAGTAGACGACGTTTAGGCATTTTACGCTTTCTATATAATAGTATTAAGTATTGATTTTTTGTAATATTTTTCTGAAAGCACCTTAAGAAAACCTTCCATGTGGCTCTCAACACATACAAAATATTCTATCAACAGTACATTGTAAAGGTCACGTAGGAGGTTTTTTCTATTGTAAGACCACAATTTCAAGTTTTCTTTGGAAATTTTCTTATTAAACTAAAGAACAAGCAAGTTCTGAATCGTTGAAATCAAAATGTAAAATGATCGCTAATTCCGTGACATAGGAAGTTGTCTATCATTAACGACGATATAAATGATTTAGTGATGGCAGCCGCTATCTCGTGATGATCTCGTTATTACAATGAGTGAGAAAGATAACTAAACCACGACAAAAATTCTGTATGTTTCAATAAATTAAGTACATACAAAACCAAAACTAGTTTTCAGGACAATTTATCCTAATGAGTGCATATAAACAGCAATACCCAAGCAACATGGAAAACATTGAAAAACCCGAAACTGAAAATATCGAAATAAAGAATAAGGTCTAAGTTGGCTTTCAAGACCTTAGATGAATCTTAGATAAAGGTAAGATCAGGGGCCGTTCACGTCTGTTATGTTAAAGTATCACTCCGGCATTTGCCTGGAATTGATGGAAGAAACCATGGAAAGCTATCAGAGCACCCGGTCAATTGGATTCCTCTCCAGATAGTGGATGAATTCGGCCTACCTGTGTTTCTAGAGTCCAAAATCTATCAACATCTGAACTCGAACCCTAGAACCTCCCGGCCTGACACGCAGCAGCGCCAACGAGTTGTCTCCAAGCCATCTCAACCGGTCTGAAACCTTGAGTACGCGCCGGAAGACGTGGGGTAATGTAAGCAACGGTGAAACGATTGAAACCAGGGGCGCAGAAAGTGCGCTGAGAATCACGGGGAACTGAAATCCGTCCGTGAGAGGTGGCTAAGGGCATCCACTAATGTCACTGCAGTGGCTCTGATGGGAGGTCCTAGTGTTCCTCTCTCAAAGGTGGCAGGATTTGCAACAACAGTTGGTCAGTTCCGTCGAATACAGTCGCTATCCGGAGAAGAAATCTAGCGGCAGAATGCTCTAATCTGTAATTTTCCGTGCTTTCTTCGATTAATACCAGGAGAATGTCGGAGTAGTACCCTAACAAATGGGGCATGGACCGCGTGCAATCTTTCCTTCCTCTTTCTTGCTCTTTCCTCACCCCTTACATATGCGCAATGAGACTTTCATGCACTATTATACCACACATGTTGGGAGACCGGTCGGGAATCTAGAGCTTGACCCTGCTGGGACGGTGCCCCGTTGGTGGGAGATACCTGGTTGGGGAATACCCCGCTAGCCGGCGGAAGGTCGGCGCTGGATCTCAACATCTATCTGGAAAGATCACTGCTATCTTCCGAGCGTAAACATGCACCAAACTTACGGGAGTAAGTGCTAAGTGCCTTAGCAGTAGTCGCGCCCGGAATCACTAACAAAAGATCAATCATCTGAAATTTCCGAGCGTGGTTCGCCCAATGAAGTGCCCGTTATTGCCGAAAGTGTCTGTAGCATAATAGGTTACTGCATCAGGCTGATTAGTGCAGTTTACTGCCACAGGAGCACCGCAGTGCAGCCGCTTACACTGTAAAAGATCGCTGGAAAGTTGAGTGATTCTACGCCATGACGATCGTGTGTGGGCTCACTACTGTCATGTTCATGTATATAGCGGAGGCATAGAACAATATCAAAACTAGTGTCGCTACAGAGTGGCACGGACTTTCTCGTTTCTAATTTCTTTGGTCTGGGGCAGCTTTACAATCTTGCCCCATCCTTTTGGGGAACATGCGCTCTCAAACGTGATGGAAGCACTGAAGCGGATCACATAGTTTTGCGTAACCTCTCTGAGATACATACAACCCCAAGCCAATGCGTGCGTCAGAGATTGTATCAAACAATCTCTGCAGCTTTGTCATCTCGCAAATTGCGAGGCGAAAAAAAAAACGTTTTACCTCAGCCAAACTGTAGCTTCCTAGAACAGAGACAAAGCTCTGACAGCGGTGGAGGTAAATGCAAAACGCCCACAAACAATAGGCTATCAAAGCCTTCACAAACGGAGAATCAGTCGAAGTTTCACCTGCCTATTTCCGTCCGTATCTCTGACATCTGCAACCATATGTGGAATGTCATCTGGCTATTGGCAGAAGTTAAAACAGGCGGACGCACATGCAAGAGCTGCTCTCGCAATCAAGGTTTAAAAATCGTTCATTAACTCATCGCAATTTGGAACGACAGACAATTTCGTGTTATGTTTTCCATTAGATATCCAAAACTGGTTTTCTTCATGGTAAACACAGTTATACCACAAAATTAGACAGCTTCGGCAAATAAAAAATGTATTTTCTCTTTTTCTAGATCTATGATCCTTAAATTACAAAGACAATGCAGTTTCGAAGTGTGTTGGTACATAGGTGGCCAAATAAATTAAAATTTGGCATCGTATTTCGAATACAATCATTTATAAACAAACATTTCAAACATCACGCGCTCGAGTTTAGTCTTAATTTTTCCTTTAAAAAACACTAACTACCTTGCATAGAGAAAAGGAATTCATTTCACACATAAAACTCTTTGCAACGGACTTTTTCTTCACGGTAAACACAGTTAGGCCATGAAATTAAACAGCTTCGGCATGCAAAAAATGTGTTCTCTTATTCTCTAGATTTATGAGTATTCAATTACAAAGACAATGCAATTTAGAAGTGTGTTGTCACATAGGTGGCCAAATAAATTAAAATCCGCATCGTAATTCGAATACAATAATTCATAAACAGACATTTCAAACTTATCGCGCTCGAGATTAATCTTAATTTTTCCTTATAAACACCAACTACCTTGCAGAGTGAAAAGGAGCTCATTTCACATATAAAACTCTTTACAACGGACTTTCAGCCGCTTCCAAAGAGGACAGGGAGAACGCGTCACATTCCGCATGCGCGTAATTGAACAGTAATCTGGTGAGCGCGGGCAACGCTGTGCATTATAGATATTTCTGAGAAAATTACCTTCTTCCTACTAAGACGCAACAGGATCACATTGTGTGAAAATCAGCAATCTCGTGGCGGATCGCCTCGCTAGTGTAGTGCGAATCTAAGTAATACGCGCGTATTGACTGCAGAGAAAGTTGAATTACGCACGTAAGGTTGGTATCGCATTCCGAAGCTACACGCCGATAGATTTTCCATGAACTTAGAGCATGGCGAGAGAACGCCATCTGAATTTGAGTACATACGAGAGTAACGAAACACGATCAGAAGAGAAAACTACTTCCTTTCGCCCAGGCACAGGTAACAGTAACAATTTCTTGAATATTAAATGTGGAAAGCAGATTCCAAACCCCAAGGTCAGCTGTCTTAATAATTCTTTTCAGGATCTTCATATATTATCAGAGCTCAGAAAATCTTGTGGCAGTTTTCCCTGGGACAGTTACTTCAAAAGCTCTCTCAGTATTTTGCAGCCTCAATGACGTGGATTTCTTTTTTTAGTCTCAATTAGATCTGTACGACTCCAATTCTTTATGTTAGATACCATAGTTACGTCAAAAAATTAGATAACTTTCGTATGCAGATAAATCGATTACCCTTTTATCATGATCTCATGAGATTCAGAAATTCAAACAATTTCTTTCTTTATTCATCTCATATTTATCAAAACTACTTGTATTCCATATCTTATTAAACGACGTCAAATTTATTGCAAATTGATAGCAACATATTTCATACCGTCCCTTATTACATGTGCGGAGAAAATTGAAAGAAAAAATTTGGAGCAGTTTTTAAGAAGAAAAAAACATAAATTTCAAGCGCAAATTACCCAAAAGCACTATTTTTTACAAAGAATGTACATTACCTTTTTTAAAGACTTAATTTTGTACAGCAGACTGGTTGAGCCAAAACCTCCATCTTCAATTATGTAGTTCTAAAAAAATTGTTGCAATTTTCAAAAAATCGGGGAAAACAGCAAAAATGATATCTGAACCATTCTCTTAAACGTCTTTCACACTACTAAGCAACAAAATTTCAAAATCAAAAAATTTGGAGCCGTTTTTGAGAAAATTTTGAAAATGTGTTTAAGGCTTCATGTTAAGTACCCTCCAAAATCAAAATATCCGTTTGAAATTCCCAAAGTGATGAGATCATTCAGATCTATTGAGGAATATCAATTATGAAGAAAAGCGGCTAAACGGTTTAGGTGATAGCGTTGACCACAGACAGACGTTTGGCCGCCAAACGATTTTTTGGTATGAAGAATCAACAAAACATGGATAATGGCTACACTACGAGTTAGAGGATTGTTTTCTAAATTTAGCAACAGGATTTATAAACTCCTTCGTTACCAGAACCGGGGAAAAAATAATTTCTCACAAAATTTGGGCCTTTTCGGTCGCACGGTTACAGAACTTTCTCTTCTTACGAAGAATACGCAAGGCGAGAAAGTAAACACACTAGTCAAAAATCGAGATTTTTTATTAGGCAACCGAAAACTTATCAACATAGACGAGCATTGTAATGAATTAATGACTTTTCCTCGCCTTCTATCTTTCAATGTGTTTGACACATTTCGAAAGAAAATGTCTCGGAAGATAGCTCCAGTTAAAGGGAACAACTATGTGAAATGCCTAAAATATGGAATTTTGTACCTTTTTGATTCTTGTAAGAAACTCCTTAACTAGGAACAAAATAAAGCCCACATCGTCCAGACTCATTCAGCCTCAAGCTCTGCAGAAGCAACTTCTACTTCAACAAATGCAATTTCAATTACGTCAATAACAACAGTTTCAGCAACTACAAACATGTCAGACCATGCAATTGCAACAAATTCCCGGAGCCATCAGCGAGAACTACTTCAATTTTGTAGTTGTAGGAAGACGCCAAAAAAATTCTAACTTTTGCAATTTTTGATAAGTGAAGAGTGAAAATCTGACCTATACCACCTTTAAATGGTTATTTTACTCAGTTTTTACAAGAAAAATAAAGAAAAATTTGGAACCGTTTATGAAAAAAATTTGAAAATGTTCAGGGGACTTTAAGTAAAGTACTCCCAAATTTTGAAGAAAGCTTTTCAAAATCGCGGCCTCTCGAGCGAAGGTAGATTGACCGAGAAATATACATTTTGGAAAAAAATCGTACGTATGGTTTACTATGACGCTAGTGGTGTTCACAGACTGATAGAGAGGTAGACAGACGGACGTTTTGAAAAAAACACTTTTACGGTATCAGAAGACCCCAAAATGTTTATTTTCGTTGAAATCTCGAAATCGGTTTTCCGCAGCATTACATGACTTTCCCTATACTACGTACATTACTCCTTATATAGGTATGTATACGGGAAAGTAAAAATTCACAGTGAAAATGAGTAAACTGGGTCATATCGCAGCCAATTCAAATGAGTAAGCTCGCCAGTCACAAAGTAGTCGACGTACTAAATCCCTTGGCACGACGCAGGTCCTCCAGAACAACATACTCTCGACCCGGCACTGTGCATTGATAGTAAGTCCGTGCTCTTCACTCGAGCACTCACCTGAATCTGTTCACTTTGGCGAATTTGCCAAGAAAAGAAAGTGGGCGTCATAGTTCTGAGAATCTGAAAAATATTTGTGCCATGTGCTCTTCATAAGAACAGAGAATTCATTTCCACTAATTGCTTCATGTCATTTCCCCTTGTTCTTATAGAGGTCGGCCTAAGACAAGACTCTTTCGTAGTAGGGAAAATGGGTGCTTCAGGAGAATTCAAGTGATGATCCTTGCCAGTATAGCAAAGTGTTCATGTCTCGTAATGTATATTTTATGTAAAGCTCACAGCTACTGACGATATTTTATGTAAATCTTAACAAACTAAACTGTCTGCAATCATAACCTCCAAATCTAAAAACAACAGTCTACACATATAACTTCGTATAAAAATATGTTGCGATGAAAGTGAAACAAGTTTGATTACCTCCCCTTTGAAGGAGAATTGACAGGACTCCGAGGAGAATGAGTGGGATCAACCGGATTGACTTTCTTTAATCAGAACATGATCCACAATTCCAAGCTATTGAAGCCAACCTTATTGACCACATTCAAATCCTGATTAAATTATTTATTTTCCTGCTTATTCATCAAGCATTCCTGCTAATTTACAGCGTTAGCTCAACGACAACATTGTTGCCTCTGCAGCGTCTTTGACTGGGAAGTTCAAGGAATCGAGTCCCGACATTGGCGTAATTCCGATATTAACTCCATAGCTGGAACGAATTTCCCCTTTGGTAAAGGAGGAGGAGAATTATAGTTGTCAGCTGTTCTTATTAGTAGTTTTCCATGGTTTCAGATCAATATCAGGTGACGGAGCGGCACCCAAACGAAGCACGGACAGCACTGACGGTCTTTCCTCGTTTATCTTTTCCTCTCCTCTTCCCCTTTTACACACATACACATACATGCACTACAAACTCCGCTACCATAAAGGGAGGAAAGCCAGAATGTTCCCTACGCTACCACACAGATGTCGGAAGACCGGCCGGGAGCTTCGAGCTAGCCCCGGCTAATGAGATACCTGGATAGAGGAAATACATCACCGGGCTGGTGGAGATAGTCAACTGTGAGGGGGAAAAACCGTTAGCCGAAGTGTCGGTCGGCACTTCGGCTAAATTGCTCATTATTGCCATGGTATAAAATCCACTACAGATATGGGACAAACAGTTTCAGCAGTTCATGCGCCAAAATACAATAGTTACTCCTAATTTTTCAAAATCATATCAATGCGTTGCATCGTTTGGGGTACCGTTGATTACTCCTCAGCAATACTCTATATCTGAGCGCTGAAATTATAATTTTCACTATCGTAAAGAATTAGTAAACTGACAAATATCTCGAATAATGTCGTCAAGAACCTTTCCAAAATGCATGTCACAAATTCGTCGATTAAGATAGGTCTCCAAAGATTACGTCGATTAAAACAGGTCTCAAAAAACCTTTCATAACAATGTCACACCGCACGCCGCATTGGACAGCGACAACTGTATCCCCAATTTATGAGTTCGCGCGGGGTTTAACACGGATAGTTGGGGGGAATGAGTCCCCCGCCTCTAAATAACCTAAATCAACCCGCCGCGTGACCCACAAAAGCACTGCGTAACTCCGACTGCCTTGCTGGCGCAGGTGCCCAGAACAGCGGGGCCCGCGACCCACGACAGCTTACTACGAGCGAGCTTGACGCCCCCACCAAACCTCGGAGGTCCGGTGCACCCCCCTCCCCCACCCCTCCACCGCACGAGAGACACCTGGCCTGCACCGCGGTCCGCCCCTAATAAAAATTACCGAATATACATTGTAATAGCGCGGCGAACCGGCGGGAATTCGATATTTCTTGCGCAGCAAGCGGGGCAATTACCATAAAACGCTGCTTTAGCCCGAGAACATATGAGGCACGGGGGCGGCCGCGCCGCTGCCCGCGTTCATGCATCATAAGCAGCGCGGGCCGGCCTCTCCGAAAGAGATTCATGGCGAGTCGAAGCGGGGATGGGGGGGGGGAAGAGAAAAAAAAAGAGCGGCGCACCGCGCATTGGCGAGCGCCGCGCCGTTCTCCCGCAAGAGGACGCGCTGGTCGCCGACAAGCGCCATTTCCTCGACTCGCTCATCAGACGGACGGCTCTCAACCTGCAAGGAGGAGGATGTGACGTTGCACGTCTTGTAACGGGGAAGCTATGAGGCACTCACGAGTCAATGCGTGCTGTAAGTGGGACGGATGTTTACAAGTCCTCAGTAATGGTATTTGATTATACTTTCATCATCGTCCAGGATTAGACTATAAATGTGTATCCATAAGAACTGACATCTTCATATTATCCACTAATTATTTTCATATGAACGTCCATTCTAAACATTTTTTTAAACTATTGGCGGTAGAACAGTACGTATTTTTACTTAAGAGGGAATTTCTTAAAAGAGGAAAGTTATGTAATGCTGCGTGAGAAAAAAATGAATATTCCGCATAAAAATTCCTATTACAGGGCTGTCATAACGAAAATGTGGATAAATCCAGTTGCTCAATTAAGAAAAAAAATCTTCTAAGACGTGGTGTAGACAGAATCCATTCTTTGTGGGTCTTTGATACCCCGAGGATGATTGACGGTAAAATCGGCAACTCTGTTCTGCCGATTTTCTCCAAAATTGATATTCCCCGAACGATCTGACTAATGTCGTTTCCCCTTCAATTTCAAATCAATATTTTAATTTTGAGAGGTACTTTATATGAAGATCATGGTGCATTTTCGTTATTAATGAAAATATGCTAATGGATAGTCTGAAGTATCATTAAAATAATGGTGTTGGTCTCATGTTGGTTAAAACACTGATTTTTTGAAAACTGAAAAAAATCAAAATTTCTTTGGCGTCTTTCTACAACTACAATTATGAAGATACAACTTTTTTCCGTGGTAAAATATGTTCATCAAAAACATCTTTAAATAAGGTCTTGTTGAAGTTTTTAAAAATATTAGTATTTTTGCATTATTTCGTGACTAATAGAATAGTCCGCTCGAATTTACTGCGCTTCGTCTTCGACGTCTTCTTCTGAGTACAATTGTGAAAATATACAGCATTGTAGGCTTTCACGGCCGGAGTCAATATTCTTCATGTCTTCCGGGCTGATGGGCCGTGGTCCAATTGGCTTTGAGATACCAAACGTTTCGCCCACGACTGCGGTGGCCATCTTCAGTGGCGAGGTCTCGGGCGCCTATCTCAAAGCCAATTGGACCACGGCCCATCAACCCGGAAGACATGAAGAAAATTGTGAAAATACATTTTTTTCTTAATGAAATGTGTTTATAAAAATAGATCTTCAAATAAGTTCAAGTGCAATTTCTTTGAAAATATGAGCTTTTTGTATAATTTGGCAAAAAAGTTTAATGCCCGCTGCGAATTTTCTGTGCTTCGTGAACGATTCCAGATAGTTGGGTGCCTCGTTAGTTAGAATTTCGATGTTGTTTTTTTTAAATATTTGTTTGTTAGTTTTTTACATTCGACCTTTTGTTCTACATTTACTCCTTAATCTTTTAGAAATTATTTAAAACCTATTTGAAATATACTAGATAAAAATTTCTAGCTTTCAGGGAATAGGAACAATGCAGGGAATGCAAAATGGAATTCAACGTCACGCTAGCAAATTCCTGTAAATTACGTCTCATTGTTGTGACATGATTTAGCTGAATGAAAAGGAGTTATAATTGTGAAGTGTGGGTTGATATTTGCTTGAAAATATTTAGTTTTCTGACCAAACGGTCTACTATTTGTCATGAGTCCCGGAACTTTATGCACTAAAAAAGTTAAAATTATGCATGCAACCATGCAGATAAAATAGCTAATGTACGCACTTAAAACTCAGAATATGCGTTAAACAAAAATATAGTGAGCAACTGATAACATTTATTTATATAAATCGTTATTTTTCACTGTCGCACAAAACGTGTACAATAAAAATATATTTTCAAACATTATAATGATCGTAAAATTTATTAAGCAACGAAAATGTCTCGCTTCAGCCTATTTCTTTGCAAAAACGTGAAAAATATGCTCTGAAATATGTCACATAAATAAATATATGCAGTTAATGAAACAAAATCCCAGAAATATGCAATTAGGCAAAATAAACATGCGCAACTTTTTTGTATATTTTTGGTGGTAGGTAAAGTTATATACACTTCCTTTCGATATGCGCAATCAGTAAAAATATGCAATTGCATGTAGTTCCGCGGTCAATAATTGAGTGAATGGTGCTACAATTACACTGCATGTAAAAGTATAAGTCAGTACTTCCGTTTGCAATGAATTTCGCTTCAGTTATTTTTAATACTCTACTCCTCAGACTGTCCGGTGAGGTATATCATGTCATTTAATGTCATCTGACCCCTAAAACCATTACTGCATGTTGAATAAAAGAAAAAAGGTACATTAACCGTATAACGTCTTCAATATTTTAAAGAAAACTATGCCCACGCACGTTTTTCCATAAGAGCCTGTACTAATTTAAACTTCTTTTCATGAAAAATTAGGCCGGTAAGAGCCGAATTGTTTTACCGTCTTGAAGAACAGAGATTTTATTTTCATTTAAGTATTTGTGGAGGGTAGTTCCCCGTGGCCGATCTAACGAACATATTACCTTAAAGTTTTAATTTCCTGCGCTTCATTTGAGGAGGTGTAATTGGCATATAAAAATTAACTTCATATTACAAATCGAAGAATATTCGTAATTTAATTACTTCTTTAGTGTTAGAGTTATTTATTAATTGTGTATGATGTACTATAACTAACCGATAAGCAAGTTGAAATCTGAATATAGGTTGAAATAAGGGTTTTGGACAAGAATGGATATTATTCGTCAAGCGAATGCACATAGTTTTGACAACGCTGAGCTGGCAACAGTGCGTTCCTCGCTTCTGTATAATTTTAATGCCAATACTGTATCAGTCACATGTATTCTTGTTTGTTTCGTTTGTCAAAATAAGAAATGATTGCTGCTTCTGTCTATTGAAATGGATGCAGATATGTATCACAGGAATTTTGGACGTTTTCAAGTAATATCTGAGGTGTTAGTAGCGCAGAAAATGCAATACTTCAATACTACGTAGTTGTTTCCAATAACGAAAGAAAGTATGTGCTGTTGTAGCACCACTTTATTGTATTATAAATAACGACTACATACTATTATATATTATCTTCTATTTACTAATACTTGAACTATTCTTTAAGTTGCCAACTCTTGCAAAATTCCTAACCAAACGAAGCACGGAAATTAAAATTCTTTTAAATTAATAATAATATTAATTTATTGATCTAAGTTCTTCTACAATTACAATACATTACTTTACAATTCTCATGTTCTAAGAGCGTCATACACTTGTCAGATAGATACATACATACATACTACATACATAATTACACACTCACACATATCTATATACATACATACATACACACACATATAGTACCTTTCAGAAAAAAATAATGTAAAGTTAGTTGGCTGCGTTCTGTGACATTTTCCACAAGATTTACGAATAACACTTACAGATGTGAGCTACACCGAATACGCAAAAGTCCATAAAAATAAATTGGCATTCCTCAACATTGGAAGAAACAATAACCTGCAATAACCGGAGTGTTTGGTCATTCGTCACCCACGTCAGCAAAGGGCGGCATTCCTCGGACAACAGCTTCAAAACTCATTTCAGGCAGTATAGTAGTTCAAACGAATGCAATATATGCGTTCATTAAATTCCACCTGTAAAAACAATTCCCAACCAAACAAAAAAGACAATGAAGCAGGCCGATAACACGTTTTCGTCCGAAATTTCTGCGAAACAATGGACAGTTTAAAATAGTCGGATGCAATTTCGGAGATACCGCAGGCGACGACTACGTAATTGTATTGTGTACTAGGAGGCTGAAGAGTGCAAAACTAAGATATGGCGAATTCACCTTCGAAATCTGGAGTTTGGCTTTTCATGCCATACTCGTCCATTACAATCTGTAAAAGACGGTCCTTTTTAAATAAATTAGAGGTAGTACACAAGTGGAATGTTTGCTTGCAGTTTACTTGCTCCAACGTTTTGACAATATGAATTGTGTGTAAGATTTTAACTTTGAATATACTTTTGTATAACTGAATGGAATTTTTGATAACGCAGTCACCTCCAAAAATGTTTGGTCGTGTCTGCGGATACGATCATGTTTCTATATGTTTTTGGGATCGCTAAATCTGAATCCGGTGTCCATTTTACTCACCATTTCACTCGCACCAGGTTTTTGACATAACCTCAAAAAATATAAGAAGTGAAAGATATTTCTAACCGAGGGGTCAGAGCATGTTACCTATATGTTTTTGGGGTAGCTAAAACGGAACCTTAAGTCCATTTATCTTCATCACATCACATTTTTAATTCAGATCAATTATAATGGATAGAGAAAGTGGCATTTGCCCCTGGCAGGACAACACTCATCACGTGGATGTATGACATATTGACTATATCGTTGGCGCCAGATCACTAGCCTTTTCTCCAAGCAGACAGTTTTTTAATAGTTTTTTAGGTTATGTGAAAATTTAGACGTGATGAAGTTAAAGGGATTTCAGATTCGGTTTCAGCGACCCCCAAAACATAGGATGAATGTTCTGACCCTCGGTTAGAAATACCTTTCATTTTTAATATTTTTCATATTTTCCAAGGTCATCGTAATAAAACAAATTATATTAATTTTTCTCAATATTTCTTTGTTTACACTCTTTCCCTGCGAGTATGTCGTAGGCATCATCTCATCTGGTCCATTCCTACTGTCCTAATCATATCTCTTACTTTTTTGTTTGTGGCCACATTTCCGCTCTGTATAGTACTATATTGTCTACTACAGAGTGGAATATCCTTCTTTTAACATCTTGGCGGATATTGTTATTCCATAGCATGCCATGTAAAGCATTGGTTGCTTTCTTTCTCATAATTACTCTTGAGTTTCTATCTGTGGCACGTGTACGAGTTGTTTATTAAAGATCCAAGATATTTGAAGGTATTACAGCTTTTAATTTCGCTATCATTCACGTCTACATCCGTTATTGCGTTTCACTGCACATACATTCAGTTTCGCTGAAATATAATCATAATCCCCATTTATTATATTATTCTATTAGCCTTCCGTGCATATACTTCATATCCTCTTCATCTTCATGGAAGGAAGTAGAAGATGCCGTCTCCAATTTTTATTCCCATACCTGAACCTTTACTGTACCAGTTATGCAGGGGTTGTTCAAGGTAGATTTTGAAGAAAATAGGAGATAACCTACATCCTTGTTTTAGAACCTTGTTTATTGGAATATTTCCAGTTAACTAAACTCATAATATAATTTGCGCTTAGATGTTTTGTAAATTTTCTTTTAACCATGTTGATCCATTCTTCTTTTATATTAACCCTTCTAATGGCTTCCCATTAACTTTTCTTATTACACGATCATATGCTTTTTGGTGGTCTATAAAGATCACATAAATATTCATATTTCTTATTTTATGTTAATGTATAACGTATCTAATACAGCAGATGTTATCTTGGCATAAATCTCGTCTAAAACCACTGCTCTTCACTCAGTTTTGGCATATCTTCAATTTTTTACTGAAAATACTATAAAACAATCTTGCTGTTAACGGTATGACACTTATTCCCCTGTAATTCGCACATGATCGTTTGTGTCCCTACTAAATGTTATTACAATTACTCAAAAGATATTTAAAATTTTCTTTCATCATAGAAAAGGAAAGACTTCAGAAAAGTTACAAAAGAAAGGTAGAACAGATGTTTGAGATGGAGAAACGAAAACCATTTAAAATTTTGCTATCTTCAATTCGTTCATTTTATCTCTACTTCCACATACAATTTCTAAACTGTAACCGCTATCTCGCGATTAAGCGATCAATCTTCCGTGAACATTCACCTTACGTTGATGAGCGTTGCACTGTCGATCGAGTACCAACTCAACGGATAGAAGGCATCGTTACATTTTGTGAAATGTCCACTTCGGTGAACCGGTCAATTAGAAATTTCCTTTTAGTCTCATATTAGCGAGAAAAAAGGAATTTCCGACTATTTTACGTGTTATCTGCCCGAAGAACGTGTTCCTAGAGAATCACCAGAAGCTGCTAGGACGTTAGGGAAACGGTATCTTAAAAGCTCGAAAGAGATTATCATTTCATAATATTCTAAACAGAAATATTTTATTTAAAATGAAATGCGAAGTATGATGCAAATGTAAGTTCAAGAGAAACCAAGAAATCAGTCAGTTTTGCGTGATGAAGATGGTGCATTTATGCGTGCATCTTTAAACATGTTAAAAGGATAAGAATTTAATAAGGAATATTTTTCCTTACATCCTTTTTATATCCATTTCTTATCCTACTTCTCGTGAAATTCGATTCCTGATTTTTACTTCGTATATTTCAACCCGGCTTAGTATCTGGTGGAATATGGACTTGCATCAAGCTAGATTTATATTCTCACATTGGTTCTACGAGAATTACAACACGGACTGCTTCTATGCAAAGCAACGGGTCGAGGCACCGAGCGAATTTGGTGACAGCTTGGCGGGAACGACACGGAACCTTCAACATTCTACCTTGGCTGTTCACCCCGCCAACCGAGAAGACTTCGAGCTGGTTTCAACGTGGGATGGTTCCGTGTGTCATAACGTTTTCACAGCGAACTCTAGTAGCCGAGTTCCATGTTTAATAGTTTGTATAAGTTCAGCAATGAGTTGTTTTAGAACTGTAGTAAAACTTCGTTAAAGTTACGTCTGACAGTTACATATAATTGAGGCCATGTGCTAATAAACCTATTACCAATTTATTCGACTGTCATGATTGAAACCAGATGATTGAACATTCAGACATTTATTGTAATGTTGTTTATACAATTGCGGAATTTAAGAAGGTAAATGTAAGTTTTTACGATGTTTTCTTTTGTAAAATAATGTTTTTAAATTACAAATTCACTTTTATTAACTGTTCAAAGTTTTCAAGACAGTCAGTTAAGTGATTTCTTTAACTTGAACATCTATACTCAAGAAGATTGAAAGATTATACCTAATACTAGTTCAGATGTGAATAGTATGGAAATTATTTAATTGCGCACTTAGTGAAACATATTTCTTGAGTGCCATGTTTCTTGTATTCTAATGTAATATCTACTTCAGTTTTTCCTTTCCATACTTTTCATTTTCTTTTGGTACGCCAGACATGACTTCAAGTCATTGTAAAGACAACCTATCTAGAGTAAGAAATCCCGAAAAAAATCATGCAAGTTAGTGTTGAGGCTAAAATGTACTGAACGTTCGAGCTGAAATGAACTATATGTCGGCAGCTCTCGTAAGACGGATGAATTAATCTTTTATTACTGAGATACTTTGCAATTCGGCAACTGCAGCCGTATGGAAAACAGGCTTGTCAAGTATAATCGGCTTGGAATAGCAAATAAAATTAAAGAAGCCGCAGTTTCAAATCTTCAAATCGTCTCATCACCGTCTCACCATGTCGCCACCGCTGCGCGCTTCCGAACACCGCGGCTCGTAACCAGAGCATTGGTTTCAATGGAGACCTTCCCACGTGCGGTGGCAGACTGTCGCTACGCTAAGCGCAGGAGGGCGTACGCGCCACCGCTAGCAGATCACAGCTTCAAATGATGGTATTCCCACTGCGCTGCCGGTCGCGACGTTATACCTGCCGTGGACCCTTTGTTCATTGTCGCCGGAGGGTCGGCAAAACCTACTCCTGCAGAAACCCCGTCCCTTCCACGGCGTGCAACGGTGCGGCGGTGGCGGCGTCGGAAGAGCCCTGCCGCTTGACGAAACGTGTGAAGGCGCCCTTAGACCAGCCCACTCCGCCACGCCTTGCGGTAGCTACCACCGCGGCGGAGGAGGGGCGGTTTTCTATGAAATGATTGAGAACCCCGCGTCCGGGTTAGATAACAGATGGTCAGGTTGCTCAGTGACCAGATTGAGATATTGCGCGTCAGTTATGCGAGTTTGTACGCATAGGTTCTCGCAGCCTTCCCCGTCAATGTGAACGCTGACTTGTGTCACGCTGGCAGTCGGCGTATGGGCCTTGCCACACAGATATCATGCCGCAACGGCATAAACGGCATCAATCAAGGCTACAGGCTGCCCATCAGCATATACCTTACTGGCATATTTTCGTGTCACTCGCGCGGTTGTATCGCAATTGCAAAATTAGAACTCGGCGCACGCATTGCGTGGTCATTGTGTCCGGGGATTTGGAGCATTCGCCAGATGTATACTGTGACGTGAGCAACCCATCCTCTACGCAGCAAGTCTCCTGCCCCGGCAACTATCGGAACGAATTCAACGTCTCCATATAACAAGTACGTGTTTCTGCCTCCGAGGTTCAAGTTCATTCTAAGCAATGCAATCTCATTCATTGAATTGAACTGTTGTGATCATCATTAGGAAATGAACTTTGGGTCATTTTGATTGTGCCAAACAATTTTATAGACGGTTATTAGTACATTACTAATTAAGTTTTATATTTAGTGAAAAGAAACTGACATTTTAGGATCAGCTACAAAAAATAGAAATATAATCGACAATCATAGTATCTTACAATATTTGGAGATTTCAATGCAAGAGTAGGTAATGTTCCAATTACAGAAATATTTGGAGGGAACAGAGAACATCTGTATTTAAATGGGAAAGTAATGTGATAATTTAAAACAATAGACCGTCTAAAAATTTGAATACATTTTTCAAAAAGCGTGACATCAATAAATATAAACGAAGGTGACTGATTTAAAAAATTATTTATTAATAAATAATTACACGAGATGAAAGCTAATATATGCAAATATGAACAAAAGGTGTGACATTTCGCTGAACAATTACTTGGCAGTTGCTAAATTAAAATGTGGAAATAAAATTAATCTCGGAAATTCAGTAAGAAAAATATTCAACTAATTTGTTTTCAGAAGAAGACATTCACCGCCTTTTCCAACAAAGGCCTTCTAGAAACATTTACGGTAAGTGCATAGAAAATGACTGGAAGAATGGAAATTTGCAAAGACATTACATCACAAGAATCCACTAGTAAATTTAAATGGATAAGTCTAGAAAGGAAGAGTCTAGAATAAAAAAATAAATGATATAACAGAAGATACTGAATGGATAAACCATTACTAGAAGTTATGAAGAAAATGGTGTGCAAACGAATTGAGATGGCAAACACAATATGTAATTACTATTATAAATATAAGACGGTTTGAAATGACTAAACAATACTAAAACTCAAGCAAAGATAAAATCATTCAGTATTGAAGTATGGTGGGAAGATGACAACGAACAGTGCTTCATTTATAATGGCTAACTCGTGTTCACCGAAGTTAATCTTACATACAAACTAAGACGATAGAAAAGAGATATAGGAAGGCCAAGAAAGGAATGGAGAGAGTCCCCGAGATCGGAACAGGTAGACGCCTAATCTCCGAAGGGAAGAAGAAGAAAAAGAAGTACAACCAAGCGAAGTCGGTTATGCAATTCTGATTACGTAATTAACTTGAAAAAAAGGATTATCATATCAACTAGGTAAATTTGAAACTAAATGAATATTTATTTGTGAATCATAATATTAAATATATACATACTCGAAGTTAATGCTTTACAAATATAGTTAATGTTTGCAACCCTAATGGCGACACGAATATGAAACATTAAATACTCCGAAATATGGAAAGTTTAACTGAAAACTACAGTGAAAAATGTAGTGGCCGCGCGCCTCCCGTTAAACACAACCGCCACCGGGGCGCAGCAGCGAGACGGTGGCGCCTCCGGGAAACGCTCACGAGAGGTCGCCGGTGTCGGCGCAACCGTCACGCTTCAGTTGGCGCAACCGGGCGCCCCTCGCCCTTACCGCCGGGCCAATCGGCGAATCCCGCCGAGCCCGCATGGTGTATAAAACGGCTCCCGCCGGTTAGAGGCAGTTTGACTTAAACCAAAGAAGTGTGTGCAGCGAAGACTATCTAGTATTTGGTGATTGTAAGTGACGACACCGCCTGTCCTTACGGATTTTTCTTCTGGCTAGTTGTTCACGACCACGGCAAAGTGTTAGGGACATCTCTTCGGCGTTTGGTTGTTCTTGCACGTCCACGGCACATCTCCGGGCAATTTTTGTGACGACGCTTGTTGATGGTATTCTGTGTATATTTCGCAAACTTGAACATAAAACTGTTTTACGAAATTGGCTTCTTTTGGTCATAACAGAAATCAATGCAATCTAATGCGTACAAGAAATTGAGAAAAAAAACATGCAGCCTCCTGACTATGGTTTTCTTAGGAATATAGGACCTCGAAAACAATACAAAAACAATAAAGCAGTTTCTATTTTTTGGCGAAAAATCCAAAATTTCATTCTGTTATTCAGTGTATACCGCAAACTACGCATATAGACTAAATTATCATGATGCGAGCATCACTGTTTACGAAGAAGGTGACCATGTGTGAGCAATGATCAAAGAAAGCGCTTCCAGCCATTAATTACGTTCTTATCACGTATTGCGTTATGGAACAGAAACGTTTTCGATATGCTTCGTATGTAAAGAACGGTTGTTCTGCGTAAATACTAAAATTTGTTATTGAAGTATTCGTGAAGACCTATGCTGTTAAAATATTTAATATTTTGCAGCGTTATTTTGCTTGTTTTTGCTACTGTATGGAAACCAATTTTGAGTGGTTTTGTTCAGCAGCATTTTTTCTGCCGTAGTCCACTTATAACATAGAAAATAATTCAGAGAAATATTTAATTAAAAACCGTAAATGACATTTTTATGGTAGCATCATTACAAGGATATCCAAGAGGGCTGTATAGTTCCTCATTACAACGTTTTCTAATAGTTCTGCATAAAACACGACAATGATTAGATTAGCAGGTGAAGGCTAACACACTTCTACACAGAGTTGCCAGATTGGGCGGAATTCCACTTTTTGGGATGGAAAACGGCTCTTTCTCGCGGGACAAACATTGATTTCGCGGAATACCGCCCAACGGGTGGAACTGCATCAAAACATGTGCGGTGTTGCACGGGTTTTCAGATTACGACGAATTGTTTTAAAACAACCACAACAAAGTTGTCAGTGAGTTTTGATTTTTAAGTTTTTACATCATCCATTACTTTTCATTAAGAATTTGTTAATTCATTCAAATTTACTTTGAGAAGTGAGTAATGTTAGATTTTAGACCTCTAGTACAAGCTGTATTGTAAAAGCCATAGCATCTTTGTCGTGCACAACATGAGTATATATCATATTAGTAGTACTTAAACCATGTGTATATTGGAATACGCCATTTATTGGTCATCTTTGGAAGTATAGTTTCACTGCCAGCATTTTCTGTTAAGCCACAGGGAATAAATATGCGTTTGTAAGCATTTCTGTGGCAATATGTTTAAGCGAAAATATTTAAGAGGAGCATAGAGAGTGGAAATAAGAAAGTGGAGAAATTATTTTAAGAAATAAGAAAGTATTCCTCTCATCTGCTGTAATAATAAGAATAGTCATAACTATTGTTTAAATATTAAGATATACTAACTCATTATTGCAAAAAGTATAAGTTTTACCTAAATATTATTATTAATTACAATTTTCATAAGCAAAACAATTTTCAAGTATTTCGTAGGATCACTATCTACAAAACCTTGTAATAAAACTATTTTAATCCAAATTTAAATTTCCCTCTTCAAATATTGAATTTATCTTATTAGATGGATTTACATACATCTAACGGCGGATGTTTGTACGAAGCATCAGGCAATCCTGCTTCTACGTATGTGCTTTAGAGTGCAATTACAGGAAAGCGAGCAGTGCAGTCTTACAAAGTTAAACTGCTACTGAAACGCGCAGACATGGGAGACGTCTCTGAGGAGATGATTGGGGGTAGAGGAACGCGTGAGATACAAAGGTTAGTTTCTGATAGATTTTCGGATATACAGAGGCAAGACATCCTGGCAGCAGCGGCCTAAAATCTCTTACTAGTAACAAAAATTAGCTCTACTCCGATGAGGTAGCGAAAGGTACGTTCTCACACTTAGCAGGAATGCGAGAGTTGGTTACGCATGGTTCAAGGTCAAGGGTGGCTGCAACATAGATTGAAAGACTCAAATGAGAGTTCGGACTTTGCGGTGATTTATGTGCTAAGTCAGACAGCATCTAATTGTCTTCTGGCGGCAGGTCTTCCCCTTCAAATTTATTTTCTTTAGACGTGCAATATACTCTTTTCCACAGTTTTGATGCGACAGAGAGAACATCTAGGGTGAATACCAGAATTTGAAAGATTAGAATGCTTTAGGATGTATGTTTTGTAATGGCTTATAAGATTTTGGACTAGTAACATACAGTATCAGGTTATGTAACTTATGTGTAATAATTACCTACTAAATACACGACATGGAAGAGACAAAGAAAAACCTGTATTAAAAGATCAAAACAGCATTCCAATTTCACGACATTGAAAGAAATGTAAATAACGTCATCAATACTGATACCCTATCCAATACGTAAATTGCTTGTGAGACAAAAACTTTCTACGTGTTGGACCAAATAAACGCAGTACAGAATGTACAAGCCTAGAATCTAGGAATGAAGATGGTCACTCTTTTTATTCAAAAAAATATCTCCATGTTAAAAAATAAAATATAATTATACAGTTTTATATTCTCTTATTTTAACACTATCAACATAGTTTTGTACTTTAATAATTAAATTACTTCAACCGTTAACATGGAGAAAGTAATTCACTTCAAATGTTCCTCGGAGAACATTAGATCTCAACCTTTGAGATATACCTAGACAGATCTTGACAGACGGCTGCCTTTGCACGTGTAATTGGAAAGAAATTCTCCGAGTAGCTGGGTTCCACTTGGAGTGCCGCAAGGTTCTGATACGTTTCTAATTGCTCCCAGCCCATGGGCTCCTCTATTTCCATCCCAAATGTTCTCGCCCCGCCNNNNGCCCCCAGCCCCGCATCGCGTCGCGCCCCCGCCCCTCTGCGGCTGTGGCGGACGCTCCATTTTTCGGCTTGGCATTCTTTCCTAATTACACATTCCTTGCGCTTTCCGATGCGCGCAAACTCCGATATTACTGGCCGCCGAGAACCGCGCGCTCTGTAATTAAAATGTTTGGACGGCGTTTTGGGGGCTAGCCCACGCCGCCAGCGACGCACTCTGGGCCGCATTTGTTGTGCAGGTGGACGAATTATTGCTTGTCTCAACTGGCCCTGAATTCGGAATGGACTCAGTAATAAAATCTTAGAAACCTCCCACTTAAAATCCCAGAATGTAACTTGTTTCGTTTTTGGTGTGTTTATGTTATTTTTTTATGAAAATTAGGACAACACATTTGTCTTAATAGTTTTGCTATCAATGTTACTTACAACAGTCATAATTTTTTTAAATATTATTTATACTTTTCCGTTGTTTTTCATATCATTGGTAACTAATTCTTCTAATCAAATGTTTTAATGTGCACATTGCAATTATATTTTTTAAATAAAGGAATATTACTAAGAAATTGTTGAGAGGAGCTGCTTATTTTTTTGCAAATTAAAAATTTATTTGGTACGTTCCTCTCATAAATACACAATTTTCTCATTTATTTAGATGTTAACTTTTCTTGTACTTTGAAATAGCACCAGCAGTAATCACACGAAAGGATAATTTTGAATAATCCCATAAAATTAATAATTATG
Organism: Gryllus bimaculatus; assembly: GCA_017312745.1. Classification (NCBI taxonomy): domain Eukaryota; kingdom Metazoa; phylum Arthropoda; class Insecta; order Orthoptera; family Gryllidae; genus Gryllus; species Gryllus bimaculatus. The sequence goes on along the minus strand of BOPP01000041.1, from coordinate 1,561,222 downwards.
CAAATAGAAATAAAATGAGGGAGTTCATTACATTCAGTCCAAGACGAAGGACGCGTTCAATCGTCATAGAAGCGTTCCTTCAGGAAAACACGGTGGGTCTCAACAATTCCGTAATGGCGAAAGAAACTTTTTTTCACGATCACTTTCATTCTTCGAAATTGTTAGTTTTATGCAAATTAGAGACAAACGATGACAAAATTCTCAAACTCTTGCAAACATACACAAAGAGTACTACTGGACTAATCAAAAATCTCAAGGAGATTGACATTATAAAAATATTTTAATTAACTCAAAGGATGGCTATATTTGTCATGTATATGATATATTATTCATAATAAGAGTAGTTAAACGTGGCGTATAGTGTTTAACACTGAAGTTCAATATAAACAGATCGTCATAACAGCAACAGTCATTGATAAAAATTATTTATTAATTTGGTCATATCTTTTATTTCCCTCAAAACATTAAGGAAAAATTTGGCATAAAATATTTTTTAAATCTGTGTGATTCTACTGCAGATTTCGTTTAAGGTGTCAATACAATCAACGTCGATTTACTATTTTCGCCAGGTTTACTGAAGTTAAACTGACTCTCTCACCTAGCGTCTTGCCTTACGGTTTCACAAGAGTAATAAAGTCAGTATTTTTCTGTTGAATGATGGGGAAACATATATATGAAAAGGTGAAGACATTAAATGTACAACCTGGGGAAACTATGAATATTGATACCCCGATGTGAGGATAGACACTTTTCTTCTTCCAAAATGTTTCACGAGAAGGCAATAGTTATTTTCGTAACTAATATACAAATCGAATGCCTTTGGGGAACTGAGAGAACGTGCATGAACGAAGCGACAATATGAGCAGATCTGATAATTTTTAAAAAAAGAGTTTAAAAATAGATAAAACTTATTCTTCTGTAACTGAACGTTCTCTCCTGTACTTTCTGTACTCAAATATGGATGCTGAGAGGTAAACTAACAGAATAAGAGAAGAAACGATATTAAGAAATCAAGACAAGGCAAAACTATTATTTTTATATTTATAATTCATTCAGCATAAATACTGAAGTAGAAATGAGTTGGTATTGAAGAAAGATCGAAGTTATTATTTCCGGTTGTCTGAGATTCAACACACATCTGCGGTAGAGACCAAGAGAAAATGAGGATACTGAATGTTATATGATCCTGCAGAGCACACATCTGAGAAAAATGGAAAAATGCTAAGAATTCTTATGTTGTATTAAAAATGTTAGAGAAGCAATCAAACATTGCGAATCATTGCACATTAAAGGTATGTTTATAAATTAAGCTAAATATGTTTAAAGTGCGTATTGTTGGATCATACACTGAGGTGACAAAAGTCATGGGATACCTCCTGATATCGTGTCGGACTTCCCTCTGCTAGCAAAGTGTAGCAACTCGACGTCGCATGAACTCAAGAAGTCATAGGAAGTCCCTTGCGGAAATACTTAACCTTTCTACTTCTAGAGCCGTCCGTAATTGCGAGAGTGTTGACGGTGCATGATTTTGTGTACGAACTGACCTCTCAATTATCTCCCATAAATGTTAAATGAGATTCATGACCGGAAATCTGGGTGGCCAAATCATTCGCTCGAACTGTTCAGAATGTTCTTCAAACCACTTGCGAACAATTTTGGCTCAGTGACACGGGACATTGTCATTCATAAAAACTCCATCGTTGGTTGGGAACTTGAAGTCCATCTGCGCACGTTTTCTTGAGTTCCAGAATACCTACCTAACATTTTAACTATAAACAGTTGAAAGGTGAATAAAAGATTTTAAACAAAATATAAAATTTAAAAACGCGCGTGATTAACAACATTTGAAAACGTAGATACTTTCGTTCCCGATTTATAGAAAATGTATTTGCTTCGGAAAACGAACTGCAGATTTGATTTTTCTGCATTGTTAACAAAATAGTAGCTTACCCTCAGAGAAGAATAATTAATATTTATAAGAAATAAAGATACAAAAACTTAGAAATAAACTATGCCAACTCAAATCACCATTGAGCCATTGGCCATCACCAGTGGCAATCACACGAGGTTGTAATACCAAGACGCCGTCAAGAACACAGTAACTGAAGTGAATGATATACCATAAGGAATTTACCAGAGGTTTGCGTTGGTCCGCATTGGTTCTCAGCGTCACTCTCGCTCACGGCCTCTTGAATCACTCTAAAAAATTGCGCTTTCAGCTGATTCGCAGAGTAAATCGGAGAGTATGAACTCCAGAGTAAAATAATCTTCCACATTCGTGATGAAACGCTTCTACTCGAGAGTAACTATCATAGAGTAAAGCTTGTTCTCGGATAACTACTCTTAACTTTACTCGGCTGTTGGTGAAACCGGCACCTTAAAGTCAGTCAACACTCCTGCTAGATAGGATCTTTTTGCCAATGGTGTACAAGTGACCCTTACAAGTGACATCTGCTAAAACTAAATTGTATCATATTTCTTAATGAAAAACAAAGGGTAACAGAAAAACTTCATCAAATCTAAAATATTGCTGTGGATAACTTTGACTGTATGAATCTTCTTCACATTCATTGTTTCTTGAGTAATGATTCGGTTCGCATTTCTGATATTCTGTACGTTCTTGCATTATACTCCTCGTCGTTTTTGAATCTTTGAGACCCCAATCTACCAATAAATAAAATAGGACGCTATTGTGAAGACTTTACAAACCGAATGAACAACGCAACAAGAGCAGTCACGTGATCGTGAATCTTGGCATCTTGTTGGTTACAGGGACATGTTATTTATTGCTTGAAACAACGTTTTAGTCATATTGGATTTCGCCTGAAGCTCGTATGAATACAAGTAAAATTATTAGGACATACTTGCTTTTGCCATTGCACACCAGGAAAGAACATGCAGCTGATGGTCATTAGTATCACTGCAATCCCAACTCAATTTCTTTTCCCAATGGACATGTTTGATTTTGCATGAACGCTCCTCATTTATCATTTAAGTCAGGTTAATCACGTACCGACTCAACGTTAAATTCATCTTCCTATTGACGTAGCACTTAGATAGTAACGTCACAGAGAATTCGATACGAAACACTAAGTAAGCGCGAGAATGCGGCATAGGACCCCGCCATTTTAGCCGTGGCTCATTTCAACAGCCTGTATCGGGACGGGCGGGCGGTGTCACCGGCACCGTTGCGTTTTATCGCACAGTACCCTGCGTCGAGAACTTCTCCCTCCCCCCCCTGCGTCCCCCCTCACCCCCCTCTGAACGCCATTCCTGACGCGTGTGCCCCTGCGCCGAGAGATGAACGCAAAACACTCGTGATAGCCAGCTTGTTTATGGCCTGGCTGCGAACACGGCTGTCTTACAATTCTATCTGAATGTGATGTAACTGTAGGATATTTTTAGCACTAGCAAAGGGCAGGATAAGTAGCGAGTGTTTTTAGTTCAACTCTTCCGGAGCTTTAAAAGAAAAGAAAATCCCCTCGAATGTGATCAGAACCGCAGCCTTTCGCATTCTCGCCTTCGTTTAGGGGGGCGGGGGTTCAAACAAAAAAACGATAATAGGTCATATGTAAATAAAAATGAGACCACTTGCGATCATGGATAGTTGCTCCGCGAGTAAAGTGATCTACTCGCGCAACGTGAACAGAAGCTCCATTTGGTGATGAATAAAACTTCGTTATGTCTTCGAAGAACTTACTCAGTGTCTCGCGAGCATTTTGCACTCGTCCGCGCACAATTTGTGCGGAATAAAGAGCAATGGTTTTGTTGTCTCATCTTTAAATATCGAATAGAATAGCATAACGAAACAGGCCGCGTAGCTGGCCAGCTAATTTTTACCGAAATGCTAGTGAAATATTAATTATTTTTGAAAAGAGCCCTTCGGAAGTACGCTGTGGCCGAAACCGAAACATTAACCAAAGTTTCAAAAACAGTACCTCCGAAAAATTCCCAAGTAGAAAAGAGGATGGCCACTTAACATAGAAGATTGCAATATGAAAACGCGCCTGAAAAGCAAATCGCCGATAAAAATCGTACCAACCATACCTTGTACTTTTCAATCGGCAAAGATTCTAATAGTCACATCACGAGAAATTCGCTTAATCTTGAATTTTTTTAGTCCCGGCATATGCATATCAACACACGGTAAAAAATCGGCCAATTTAACCTTACTTTCAATCGTGAGTCTACTACTAGTCGCTCCGAAATTTTTTGGAGCAAGTGCTCACTCTAGAGAGTAAACGCTTAACTTTATTTCATACCAATTCTGAGCATTTGCTCGCCAGTTGAGAGTACGCTCAGAGTGGAAACAAGTGCTCAGAGACTGAGTAATTGCTTACCACTTTATTCATACGGTAAAACTTGGTAGGATCTCGGAAACTCGGAGCAAAGAGTACTTGCTTACTTTTATTCATACCACCCAACGACTGGCATTGAACATGGGAATCGTGGGTAGCACACTAACGTTTTCTGTTCTTACAGAAAGTAATGGTGAAACAAGAGTGGAAATGATTGTGAGTGGACTCGTCCTCGCCTTCTGAATATTACACTATTCGCACATTCACACATTCGCGAACAACCATGCTACAATTACAATGCTGGAAGTCAAAGAAGTCTCTCCCACTAACTATGGCCACAGCTCCTCTCACACTATTATATCATTATTACAATAGTCCTCCTTCTGAGTATTGTTCTTCACATTGTCATCCCATCACTTAAATAACTTTCTCGTTAAGTTAATGAGTTCCTGTAGGTTTGAAGGCTTTTATTGAGAATAATATAGTTGCCTTCCCCCCCCCCACTACGTCGAAAGCTACCTTTTCATAAGGCGTTGCGAAACGAGGAAATGTCATTCAACACTCACATTGAAGACATCTTTGTGAAAGCATATTCCCGCATTGTTTTGTAATACTAGGCACTGACCCCATCCAAACGATCTGTCTTAACACTATCATAATCTTACTTGAGAAGTGGTATGAGTTTACACCGAGAAGGATGAATTGAATTAGTGTCGTGTTTTAGGCATTCGGAAAATTATTTTTTTTAAATTAATTTGCTTTCTTTGAAGTGTACCACAAAGGAATTCTGAGTAGCTAAGTGTTAAATTACCGGATAAAATTTCTTAATAAAAAATTGAGAGCAAATTATACAAGGCTCCAGCCGCAAGTTTAATTGCCATTTGATGGGATGTTTTACACAATGCATCTATGCGTCGGGATTGACAGCAAAAATATTTTAATAAATGATGGCAAGATTACATATGAATTAAATTAATTTGAGTAATTAAATTAATGATGCTTGTAGGTTTTACATTTTTTCAGAACCGTTGTAGCCACAACTTAGCCTTTTGTTTGAAATATAACACTAAAACATTAAATCACAGCAGTCTCTGAATTACATTTTCAAGTACGAAAGAATAATTTTCTAAAAATTCACACTGGACAATGAAAACTCGTGACGTCAATTTTTTTGTCTCATAAAGAGAGCAAAAGATTGCAAACGATGGGCGAAGACAGCAGAAGAAACAGAAGACGAACTTATCGGTCAGTTTCTTTATTGCTCGTATTAGAGGATACGTTAGGGTGATTAGGTCCAGTGGTGCACATTTATTTGTCCTTGTCACTGCCCAACATACTTGCATTTACAAGTATCGTTGATTCTCACTTTCTTATAAAAGTAATTTGACTCGAGGCGAGAAAAAACATTTAAAAAACGGCTTTTCAAATGCATATACCTTTTTTAAATCGCAGTCAATTATCAACTTCTCAAGAATGCTGGTTGAAACTACATAAACGCACTTCTGCAATTATAGATGTTCATAATAAGAAAATACAAACAGCAATAGTATTGTAAGCCTATCTATGGTAACTAACTTCACAGACCAACGCACATGTTCGCGGATTACTCAACTTTTACTGTTTACGCAACTGACTCATATCTGCAAAAGAAGACTACTCTGTTTTAGGCAAACCCTAGTAGTGTCAATTGTTTATAAATAAACATAAGAGTCGCGTATCGTCAAAGAATTCCATTTGAGACTGTATGTAGGCTTCCACGATTCGTAACATGACATAAGTATCACGGTTGCTTTATGCTTGGACGTCTCAATGCGTCGTGTCATTGACGACCCTTAGTTCGAGCAGCAAGGCCGGAGGGCTGCTTAAATGCGCCGATGAACAAACTATTTTTAAAATGTTATTATGTGTGTCCCACTTTGAAATTTGTCGGATCTATACAACAGTTGTGCAGAAATACACGAGTTGTTGGTAAAGTAATTTAAGCGTCGACTTTATGTAGAAATTTGCATTTTAAAAATTAAAATATGTTTGAAATATTTAAATAATATGTTTACAAATATTTATTTACATAACATGAAAGTACATTTTTAATTTAAATTTAAAGGTAATTTTATTTTCCTAAAAGAAATAGGATTTTCGCAAAAAAAAACAACTTCAGTGCGTGCATGATCCTTCTGAAAAAATAATTGGTTTTATTTCTGAAAGGGGTGGGATTAGAAAAAAATTTATGTCACCTATGTCACTCCACGTATGTAACACTATGTGGTTTTTGTGAGGGTGATTTGACGTGGAATGTCTCATCATTACTATTATTATTATTATTATTATTATTATTATTATTTATTATTATTATTATTACTATTATTATTACTATTATTATTATTGTTATCATTATTATTATTATTATTATTACAAGTGACATTCGTACAGGAGCCATCATAATAAATTCTAAAAGTTAACTAAATCCTTTAAATGCGATAACAACTGAGACACTGATCTCAAGTTTGCGGCTGATTTATTTGGTATTTTTGCGTCTTTTTTTCTGATTGATTTTTTGCTCCGAAATCATACAAACGTGCCCCCATCATACTCCCATTTCATTCCGTGCAGACCCGGATTGCAACTTCTTCATGCTAACAGATCTATCAAACGGACTCTTACTTAACCTCTTCCCCTTTTTTAAATCTTCCTGTCGTTAATACTCAGTTTCATACCAATCTATTTTCCTTATAACTCCCATTGATGACGCATTCAATTTGCACGGCTAGACCTCGTAACACTACCGTTCTCAAAGCGTGGGCGCAGCAAGACACGGGCTAATTTACAGCCTATTTTGCAGGCTGAGATAGCTCAATGAGAACATCCGTGATGGCTGTCGCGTCGCGAGACCGAGGTCCTATGGTTCGAGTTCCGACAACTGCGGGTGTTCGACACAAGGTGTATAGTTAAGTCGAATTCATCCATTGTCTGGAGGAAAGTTCGAGCAGTCGGCTTCTTTGATCGGTAGTTCCCGGTAGATTCTCGGATCTATTCTAGGGAAAACCACAGCACTACTGGATAGAATATGCTATTCCTTTCTCATCCTTGCCCCTCCCTTACACACACGCACAAACACACAGACACAAACACACACACACCAAGCACTAAACTACCACGGATTGCCGGAGACCGGTAGGATAATCAGAGCTCGTCGCCTGTCGGAGTTCCTCGCACCTGGAGAGTGGAAAATCCAACAAACCGACGTGCAGACGGCGACGAACCTCTAGTCCTGGCGAGGAGGAACACCGCCACTTCCCGGATATATCGGAAGGGGTGTCTCAGGGTATCAACTGATGTCACTGTGATGTAGGACTTTCGACACGAACTTGTCATGCAGGTCGAATTCAGTCGCAACCTGGAGGAGAATTCTAGCGGCGAGCCGCTGTGATCGGTAGTTTTTCGTGGTTTCTCCGATCAACACCAGGTGAATGCCGGAGCTGTACCCTAACCATCGGGCCACGGCGCGTGATCTTTCCTTCCCATTCCTTGTTCTATCCTGCCTCTTACACACACACACACGCGCGCACACTAACTGCACTACACTACCACTGACGCCGGGAGACCGGTCGGGAGCTTAGAGCTTGTCCCGGAGCTGGGGCGGTGCCCCGCTAGTGGGAGATCCCTTGTTGGGGCAAAACTGCGCCAGCCTACGGTAGGTCAGAGCCGGATCTCGATCTTACGATTAGAATATCACCATTCGGCGCGGGTGAAGATCACATCCACCCTCAAGAAAAATGCATGCAGTACACCTGCGGGACTAATAACTTTAGTTGTTGACGTGCCCGGAATCGTTAATAAACCAATCGCCGGATGTAACTTGCATTGCTCGAACGGTACAAATTACAACAGTAGTTGACGCACCCAGAAACAGCACAGTATATACTCTCCCTACTATCAGTGTCACTACGATTTACACCTTCTCCGTCGCCAGCGGTTCCATTGCAACGGCGCCCTCCGCCGACCGCTGGCAGCCCCAGCCGCAAGAAGAGGCGACTGCAGCCGCGCGGTTGTCGGATGCCGGGCCCGATTCCAAAACGCTGATGAGCGTTTGATCGCGCGGTCACTCGGCCGCCGCATCGATCACGCGGCGCTGCGCGGCCCGGCCGGCCGGCCGAGAGGGACGAAAAAGGCGGGCCGGGGCGGGCAGCTTGCCGCGCGTAAGAAGCATCTATGAGCTGCTATGGCCACTCCGCGATGGCCTCTCATACGAGCGCGGCGCGACCGGGCCCGGAAGAAAAAAAAAGGCGAGGCTGCGATTTATCTCGGAAGGGGGTGAGGACGGGATGCGAGGACGCGGCGCCTTCCGCCTCGTCGCAACGACGTCGTCCCCGGTCCCGACCTCGCCGCCGAGCGCCCTCCGCCCGAGCGGCAGACGGTGGGGCGGGGCCGGGGTTGGTTCCTCGCAGGACGACGAGGCGGGCATTACTTGGGTTACGGAGATAGCTCCGGCAGGACGTCGGTTTCGCGGGGAGGGCGGAGCTGGAGGAGGGAGGGCCGAACGAACGTGGGAGAAGAGGGACGGGCGGGGCAGGGCCGGAGCAGAGCGGGGCGGGACTTGTCGGGGTGGGCGGCGGGGCGGAGCGGGGTGGGAAAGGCGAGAGGACGGGACGGGACGGGAGAGGACGTAGACGAGAAGACGGGAAGGGACGGGACGGGACGGGGACGGACGAAACGAGGGACGGGACGGGACGGACGGACGGGACGGGGCGGGAAAGGGTGGGCATGGAGGGGCGGGACGGGGGCGGGACGGGCGGGACCGGAACGGGGACGGGTGGGAACGGGACGGGGCGGGAAAGGGTGGGCATGGAGGGGCGGGACGGGGCCGGCGGGACGGGCGGGAAAAGGGTGGAAGCATGAGAGGGGCGGACTGGCGGGCCGGGGCCGGATCTGCCGCGAACGTCGCCGACTCAGCGCAACCGGATGCGACGCTACGACATCGTCGCACCCTCCCCGCCCCCGCCCCCTCGTCTGCTGGAGGCGACAGCGACAGATCTGCGGGCAACGCCGCACACGTTCTGCTCTCCATCGCTCTCATCTTGCTTGTTCGCGTCCATCGTTGGCCTTTCCTGTTTCCGTCTTTTCTGCCATCTTACATATCGCTGCAACGCAGGCACTAGAAAGAAGAGGAGACGAACAATACAAACCTTCAACCTTCTAAACGTACTGAAAACTGCGAGGATTGTATATTGTTTTATGGTTCATTACAGCTATGTATTCATCTATCACTTCCATTCTCTAACTAACCGATTCTTGCCTCATACACATTTCTTGTTTTTCTCTTATTTCGATTACTGTTTTTTGTATATATTTAGCCTTCCCAAATCTTCTTCAAATGTTTCTTTTCCTTGTTCCCCTTCCCCTTGTAGTTTTAATTTTTTCTCAGTCATTTTTCTTCTCTCTTAATCACGAAATTTGTCTTTCTTAATAGCTTTTCATTTCCTTCCTTGTTGTATTAGGTACATCATACTGTAATTCACAATTAGTGTCGTTTTCTTTTCTTTACATTCTTCAGGATGAACTTAAAACTTCTCTTCTAAAAGCACGCTATGATTACTAAAATGTATACCAAGCACAACATGATAGGTCAATCCCAAATTGGGAAGTATCACAGACTAACACGTGTTTTGATTTGACAAAATTTCCAAACGTTATTTAGCGACTTCAAAAGAAGTAATCAGGGCAAGTGTACACCTTACAGAGCACAGCTTTGCTCTTTGTTGAACCGTCCCCAATGAAAGCGAAAATTGCCCCTTTCGATACTTACGTGTTCGTACATGCCTACGCACGGACACATACAAACAAATTAGAAAAGCACTCACACTTCTGACGACCTTGTCTGTCGTTCAACTTGGTGAATGCTAATTGTTCTCTAAAACAGGGGACACGAAAGCAAGTCGCGATGACAGAAGTGTACGTCCTTCACATTGTATTGACTCGCACACTACTTCTGTGTGAATCCCATTCTATTTTCATTGAGAATACCTACAAAATTTTATTTTGTCATATTTTCGTTTCTGTGAGTAATAATTCTTTCCTTAAAAGAAATTAGGTTTACTCGCAAACTTCTTCCTTTCATATGACACAAGAGAAAGAAAGAGATGGTGAGAGAAACATATTTGCTATCTGAAATCTAATTTCAAATAATACACATAAATATATAAAAATAAATTTTAAAAATCGCAATATTAGCAATATTTGAAAAATAGTCATTTTCGTTTCTCATTTATAGAAAACTTCTTTGCATTGTTACACGAATTGCAAGTATAATTTTTCTGCATTGCTAACAAAATAGCAATTCGGCCTTACCTCCACTCCTACCATTACAAAAGGAGAATTCAACAAAACGTGCGCGTAGTGAAGCAACATTTACATCCAGAAACAAAGCAAGGGGCCATCTCAATATTTGCTCAATGGATCAGGGAAACTGGACAAAAAGCTGATCGAGATGGGGTTTCCTCACTTCACAGCAGGATCCAGGATGTCAGGAACTTTTAAGTTTTATTACATTATGAAGTTCTTTTCACTTTTAAAACAATGATTTATAAATTTTTGCACGGATCCATTTAGTATTTAGTTAAAAAAATAAATTTCAGTATATAGCGAGTAACTTTATCGCTAATCAACGCCTTTGAGAATTTCATCCGCACATTCGCTGAGCGGTTGACCTGGCAAAAACTTTGTCGAGCCCTGTGCAAAGCAAAGCATCCGCGCGCAGCCTCGCCGTGCCCTTCCCCATAAACACAGGCGGTCGATGCGAACATACGTAACAACGGCGCGGCCATCTGCGCGTCGCGAGCGGCAAATGAGCAGCGAAAGGAACATCGGCCGGCGCAGCGCGCACTGGCCCGAAACGGAAACGCGCCGCGTTCTTGTGGCGGCAACGGTCTAACGGTTAGCGTATCGGACTGTTACACCCGTTGGCGGGTTCACACCCGATCGAAGCCGTGGATTTTTAAGGGCAAAAACCTTCTTACGTCTTCCTTCGAAGGGGAAGTAAAGCCGGCTGTCTCATGTTGGTAGATTTACTTGCATGTAAAAAATCCTGAAGCGTAAATGAAGCCTCTGAGGTAAATTCAAATCGCCTGTTTCGTTGCCCAAGAAATACCTCCTTTCTCCGCTAGTGGGTGAACGGGGCGTTGCGAAATTTGCGTGGTCAGACGGAAGAGCGAGCCTGATGGCCCGAGTCTCGCCACGTAAAATAAGGCATCAATTCAATTCTTACTTGTATTACGTTCTTATTGGATTTTGACTGATTAAATAAAGTTTCTGGACGCGTCAATGTCTATGAATACTACTTCCGTGTGTATAGCAAATGTTACATCCCGAGATACTGGAAGAGGTGGCTCAAATCAACTGATGTCACTGCAGTGCCTCTGACCGGGATGTCCTGAGGTTCGAGTCCCGACGGTGGCAGCATTTTCGACACAAGCTTGTCAGATAGGTCGAATTGTCGCTGTCTGGGGACGAATTATAGCGGTTGGCTGCTCTGAAAGGTAATTTTTCGTGGTTTCTCCGATCAACACAAGGGTCGAATTTTCGACGTTTCCGGACACTTTGTAAATACACATGAATGTACTAGAGGAATCTAGTAGACCTTGTTTCGCACTTCATTTCCCTC